>CM044007.1:1515936-1953436 GCA_024085815.1 Flaveria linearis | reverse complement strand
AATCAGAAAACCGGTCGGAACCGGGCCGGTTCGCCGGTCCAACCGCCGGTTCGGTTCGGACCGGCCGGTTCAATTGATCAAAAACGAATCACACTCGACCGGACCGGACCAGCCACCGATTCGTGATCGAACCGGTCGGACCGGCCGGTCCGATCCGGTCTCAACAACAATGGCTCCAACAGTTTTTTTTTCAACGGACGGAACATGTTTTGAAAACAAGTTAATCGATAAAAGAGTTAAAAAAATATACACAATTTTATTAGCTTTCAGTGGTTTATTTGGTTAGTTCAAAACCTAATGTCTATCTATATTTGGTCTATTAGCTTGTAACTATACCGATGACACCAACAATCCATAGCTTTATCGGTCGGACCGCTTTTAAAACAACATCTCTAAGGCTCTAACTATAATTAAGGGAGAATCAATAGGACCAATGGTAGGCCAACAAAGGAAGTATTGTTTTCATTAGCTTTCAGGTGGTTAACTCAAATTTGGTTGTTTATTAACGAATATCAATTCATGTGGTTAACTCAATTCCAGTTGTCTATTTATGTCTAGCCTATTACTTGGTAATCGAACCAATGACACTGACATTTATAACCCTAAACTTTTTTAAGTTTCAAGAAATAAAAAAGAATTTTTTATGGAGATGCGGGGATCGAACCCCGTGCCTCTCGCATGCAAAGCGAGCGCTCTACCATTTGAGCTACATCCCCAATCTGAAAATTCATTGATATCTGATAATCATGAACATAATCACACAAAAGTTCTATCAATCACTCGTATTCTGCAGATAACGAGTGGTGATTGATGGGCCTTCTCCATTTTCTTCATACCCTTTGAAGTTTGAACTCATCTTCTGCTTTTACTCTCGCTCAATCTTTTTAATGAAAGTTGATTGATTTTGATTTGAAATCGAAAATTCATTAAAGTTTAAGATATTCATGGCTAATTTGGTCTACAATCTGTCATTTTCTCCTCTGTTCGCCTGTAAAAACCGACCCTTTTGCTCACCAGTTCATAGCCACTCTGTTTCCGCCATTGGAGGTACTTTGAACTCTCAATTTAATCATTTGTTTGTTGTTGCATCTCAATCTTTAGTTGTTAGCAATCGCCCAATTTGGATTGGTTACTTTTGGGGGTTAATGGTGTTTGAATGTTAAAGTAATCTTGTTAGTTTATTTCGGTTTCTGAAGTTAAATTGTTGTTTTGTATTCAATGAACTATCTGGGTTGATTTCATGTTGTTGGTTGTTATCATTGATTGTCTTGTTTCCCTGTAAATCAGCTGATTAAAATTCAGTTCTTGATTAAGTGGGGGTTTAGGATTCCTGATTAAAACTAATTATCTGTTTATTTGGAGTGAAGTAAACAATTTGAATAAGACTATTCCAAACTGCTTATTTTAATAAGCAATATGTTGATTTTAATAAGCAATCCAAACACCCACTAATCTGGTTATTACATTTTGATACAACAATAAACAGTTTTGTGAGTGTTTGGGATTCTTATGAGAGTGCTTATGTGATTATTCGCGAGTAGTTTTGAATAAGTAGTTTGAGTTTGTTATTCCATATTGAATGTACAATTAGCAGAGAAGCAATTTTAATGAGCAATCCAAAGTTCCAAACCCTCTAATCTAGCCTAATACTATTAATATAAATTAATTTAAGTGTTTGTGCAAGAACTTTACATAAAGATGTTTGATTCCATACACCAATAGAAATATCCAAATTGGTGTGACTTTCATGTTGGAATGCATCAAGTTGGGGGGGGGGGGGGTTGATGTAGGATACCAGGGACAGTTAGGTAATTTTACATGTATCATCACAGTAATCATTTGATTCGGACTTAAATAAGTTTTACCAGACAGACACAACTAAGTGGGCTTCCAAACATCCCTTACTCCCTCCTTCCAAATAGTCAGCTTTTGCCTTTCAAAGTTCAGTTATAAGATAGTTCATTTTCAAAATTAGCATAGTCTGTTTGTATCCCAGATAACTTCATGTAATGCTTATCATAAGATCAACTAAGACTGTCAATTTTTTCAACATGAGAGAGCATAAATATAGATGGTTTTAGAGTTGTAAAGGCACTCATTGGACCTTCAAAAAGTCAAATCATTGAAGCACAACAAGAACCACATTAACCCAACACTATTTGTCTCATTTCTTTATTAAAGTTATGTTTTCTAGAGCCATATGATGACATACTTAAATGATTAATGATCATATCATTCTCTTGGTAGTTAGTTTTCATTTTATAACATCACTTAAACGCAGGAAAACAAGGTCGTGTTGCTTTTATTGCAAAGGCTACAAGTGGGAGCTCTGAGTCTTCTACTTCTTTGAACATTGTTGAGTCCGTCCAAAATGTTGTAAGTCCTTATGTACAATAATTTGCATGTTTTGAACTTTTATTCTATGAAAAGTATAAAAATTAACAGTAATCTTCTGATTTTTATTAAATAAACGATTTAATAGGTTGTGTCCATAATGAATACACTTTAGTAAACTTTCGATCCAACAATAGTTTCTTTTTTGATCTTAAATGCTTGTTTATATTTCTATTTTAACAGTGGGATAAACCTGAAGATCGAGTTGCTCTTTTCGGATTGGGCTTTGCATCTGTTGTTGCTTTCTGGGCTTCACTTAGCGTAGTCTCAGTATGTTAAATGTCGCTATTAATATTTTTTAAGGTTTATTTGAGTTTGTTAGGGATCGATAGGGTTTCTGGTTTCTTTCCTATATTGAGGGTTCCCGCGCCATTGTACTTGATTCAGTTAAAATATCAATCATTGTTACACGGTAGACACTAACTGTTCTTATCTTCTTTGGGCCTTATAAGATAACTAAAGTATGCTGTGGCCCTGATTGCCCAAAAGTGTTTTTAAACACAATTTCGAGGAAATAGACATTGACAAACGATAACTTCTACAAATTTATAAGCACACACAAGTTTTAATAAACAAAATTTAGGTGTTTGGATATACTGAATCTGATTCTATGAATCTAAGAATTTAGGAGTTATTTTACATGTAAATCTTTAAATATGCCAAACACTCAAAAACAATTATCTGGTTAGAAGACGCGCATCCAAACACTATATCTTGCAACCGTTTGGTTACAACTGAGTGTCTGTAATCTCTTTCAAAACACAATGCCAAACAAACCCCCTAAAGACTAAAGTCCATGGTAGAAGTTATTGGTAGCTATAAATTTATTCTACAATTACTCTTTTTTTTAATTAAATTACAGTAACCATGTAAAAAAAGTATATTCTTTTGTTAAATTTAAATGCGTACGAGTTTGTGTTTATAATGATTTTGACTTTTTATATCTCCTGTGAGTAGGCTATAGACAAACTTCCTGTTGTCCCAGGCGTATTTGAACTCGTTGGCATTTTGTATACAACGGTGAGTAATATTATGTAGCATGGTTATATCATATGTATTATTCCCAGATTTCATTATCCTGTGTTTCCGTCGTTTATTAAATACTTAGATCGTTTTCTTGACTTTCAGTGGTTCGTGTATCGCTATCTCTTATTCAAACCCGACAGGTAAAACATTGTATCTTCAGTTGCTTTTGTGAATTTCTGATATCCAAGATTTTCAAATATCTACTTTCTTTCATTTGCTTATGAATTATAAAGGCGCCTGATAATATTTTGAGAAACACGATCATACGAGCACAAAAACGTGTCATATACCATGAGAACGACCATTATGACCCGTTTATAGTTTTCTCTCTACCAGTAAACAGGCAGATCAAAAAAACAGCAAAAAAGAAAATGTTAAAAGTAGCAAAAAGTGTATTTTAAGGATTACATTGTTATTGAAATGTTATAACTTTTTTGGTTCGACATGCGAACCTGTTAGGAAAAACTTACGGGTCCCCCAGTACCTTGTAAGCAATGGGTTCAAGTAAACTGCAACTTATGCTTGTCGTGCGGCCTTCAACATTTGACTGACTTTAACTTATGTGTTGATGTTTTACAGGAAAGAGTTAGTTCAGATCATCAACAAGTTGTTATCCGACATCATCGGCCAATAATTTTTGATAAATGATGAGTTGATAACCGAATGATGTCATTTTTGTACCATGGTTTGTTTCGGGTTGTGGTGTGGTGTTTACAAACACGAGAAACTTATAAATGTAACAAGTTTAACTCTAGGTCATGATATGTTTTTGTAGCAAGAACATATGGTTTGTGATCACTGTGAATAAGTTTCTAAGTTGTTTTTCTAAATGTCACATAGGAAGGGTTCTACTTTCATCATATGTGTAAACGTTACTCGGAAATAGAGCCGTACACGAGTTGACCCGTTATAAATACAAAAAACTAAATAATAAATAAGTCGAGTTTGAGCAAGCTTGAACTCTTAAAATAGCTCAAGCTACAAATTCATGGAAAAGAGACTCGACTCCTTTACACCTTATCGTTATTCGTTATTTAGGTTTATGTTTTTATTTAATTGAAACGATGTTTTTATGTAAAAAAAAGACTTACTGCACGAGGCTCTGGTTAAGGATTGTGTAGCCAACTGTCTTGATGTACGCATCCTTATGTTGTATTCTCGTTTCAACAACTCAAACCAGTATCATGGTCACACGTCACACGGTGTGGTCCCCCGGGGAGGGTTGGGAAATCTGGCCTCTGGTGGGAACCACGGGAATGTCACCAAAATTCTCAAAGCCTGGTGAAAACTCACGGGGCATCACCTGAAAACCTTTACGTAGTAAAATTGAGACGACACCTGTAAAATAATAAAATTGAGACGACACCTGTAAAATAAGAAAATCTGATGTGATGATAACGTGTCAACCGGAAAAACAGGACGACTAGTTATATATACACAACTTATTTATACGCTAGTTCCACAGGCGCACAAATGCTTTTTCGACTTCATTCAACAGCAAAACTCAAGAACAATCATCTTTCACACCACAAAATACTCCTTTCCACCATCATCGATTCTGATTTCACATCAATTTCTCATCATCAATGGCGAAATTTTCATCACTCACACACCCCACCAACAACCCACAATCACCATCATCCTCCAAACCTCCACCTGATCAATCGCTCACCATTAGACTACCAATCGATCCTCAAAACCTTCATCGCCCGCAGAGCAATTCAACCAGGTAGACAGCTTCACGCACATCTTTGCGTAATTGGGTTCGGTTACGACACCATTTTATGCACAAAGCTCGTTGATTTATACTGTTCTTGCAACCATTTGTATAATGCTCACCAACTGTTTGATAAAATTCCTAAACGAAATGTGTTTCTTTGGAACGTGTTGATTCGTGCGTATGCTTGGAATGGTCCTTATAATGCTGCTGTTGAACTGTATTATGAGATGATTGGTTATGGAGTTGTACCTGATAATTTTACATTCCCTTTTGTGCTCAAAGCGTGTTCGAACCTTAGCGCGATTGACGTGGGGCATGATGTTCATGAACACGTGGTGCGAACGGGGTGGGAGAGGGATGTGTTTGTGGGTGCTGCATTGGTTGATATGTATGCGAAATGTGGTGATGTTGGTAGCGCGCGCCAGGTGTTTGATAAAACAATTGAACGAGACGTTGTTATGTGGAACTCTATGCTTGCTGCTTATGCTCAAAACGGGCGGCCGGAGGAGTGTTTAGTTTTGTGTGGTGAAATGGCTTTACGCGAGGTGAGACCGACTGTTGCGACTCTTGTAACTGCGATATCGTCTGCTGCTGACATGGCAGCATTGCCTCAAGGGAGGGAGCTTCATGGGTATAGCTGGAGACAAGGGTTTGAAGTTCAAGATAAGGTGAAGACGGCGTTGGTTGATATGTATGCAAAAAGTGGTTCGGTTAAAGTGGCTAGAAATCTTTTTGATATGTTGATTGAGAAACGGGTTGTTTCTTGGAATGCTATGATCACTGGGTATGCAATGCACGGGTATGCTATGGAAGCGCTTGATTTGTTCAAGAAAATGACTCGTGAAACACACCCTGATCATATAACGTTTGTAGGCGTTCTCTCGGCTTGTAAT
This sequence comes from Flaveria linearis, assembly GCA_024085815.1. Classification (NCBI taxonomy): domain Eukaryota; kingdom Viridiplantae; phylum Streptophyta; class Magnoliopsida; order Asterales; family Asteraceae; genus Flaveria; species Flaveria linearis. The sequence goes on along the minus strand of CM044007.1, from coordinate 1,947,403 downwards.
CATGGAGGCTTACTCAACAAGGGTAAGGAGTTATTTGATTTAATGATACATGAGTACAAGATAGCGCCTACTGTTCAACACTATTCGTCTATGGTTGATCTTATTGGTCATTATGGTCGTTTAGAAGAAGCATATGATATGATAAACAGTATGACCATTCGACCCGACTCTGGCATCTGGGGTGCATTGCTAAACTCATGCAAGATACATGGAGATGTCGAGTTAGGTGAACTTGCATTAGAGAAGCTAATAGAGCTTGAGCCCGAAGAACCTGGGAATTATGTGATTATGTCAAATATTTACGCTCAAGCGGGCAAATGGGATGGGGTTGCAAAGATTCGTGAAATAATGACAAATAAAAAGCTAAAAAAAGACGTTGCGTGTAGTTGGATAGAAGTGAATAACAAAGTGCACGCCTTTCTTTCGGGTGACACGTCTCATCCAATGTGTGATGAGATAGACGACGAGTTGAAAAGGATTGAAAAGTTGATGAACGAAGCGGGATATGTCCCAAACACTGCGCCTGTGTTTCATGATGTTGACGATGATGAAAAGATGAAAATGGTGTGTAGGCATAGTGAAAGATTGGCGATCGCGTTTGGGCTTATTAGTACGCCTGCTAAGAGCAAGCTTCTGATAACAAAGAATCTTCGGGTTTGTGAGGATTGTCATGTCGCTATCAAGTTTATATCGAAGATTACTGAGAGGGAGATTGTGTTTAGAGACGTTAATCGGTACCATCATTTTAAAGATGGTTTGTGTTCTTGTGGGGATTATTGGTGAGTGATTTCTGCAGGTTTGATAGATTCATTTGGAACCAAGTGCTAAGTGTGCTTGTTTTATAATCACATTAGATTCACATAATCACATTAGATTGTGAATGTAACTTTTGATTCAACATGTAATTTAATTTAATTAATTTAAGATGTTTGATTAATTGATGGTGCCTTTTTATACTGATTAATGCAAGAGCACTTTATGGCAAAATCACTGGTTATCACTATGTTCCTTTTTAAGCTTGAAGTATTTGAGCATTGTTACTTTTAATTTTCAGAGATACTTTTAATGCCTCTTATGATGTGAGTCATGTGACCTTTGATGATTATCTTTGATATCTAAAGTGAAAGTTATAGCTTGTTATAACTTATTCAAAAATGCTAGTATGATTTCTACCTTGCAATGATTTTCATCTGTGACATAACCGTCCATACAAATTATTATTTAAGTGTGATTTCTCTGTATAAAATCAACCAAATATTGGATATTTATTTAATCTTAAAAGGTGAGTGGGATTTACTGGGTATATTTGTTTGTTTGTTACTTAATCTTAAAAGGCAAGGTCGGTGGTCTTTGCCACCTGCCAAAGCCCTCCTCAACCTTCTTGATTTAACACTTAACCCCTAAACTTTTTTATAAAACTTTAAGAAATGTCACTATGACACCCTCGAGATTCTAAATCTTCGAGCTTACCCGTTGCGTTATTTTACTTAAAAAACTAATTTCTTACGGCCTTGTAAATATGGACGTGTCGGTGTAAATTTGAATTCCTTTATATTTTCTCAATAATTATGTTCGGACACAAGCTACGTCAAATATAAAATGCTTTTCTGTTAATTCTATGTATGCTTTGAGTATGTTTACGTTTTGACGTAGATTTTGTTTGGAAACGAATAAGATCACATGTAATATGTTTTTATTCGGCAATATAAATTCAAATTACTCTTTGTTTAGACCTAAATTTAGTTCAATAACAATTCAGAACAACTGTAGTTTATACTATATCACACGTTAACCGGAACACGTCCTATATTTACTAGTTGGACCTTAAATTTTAATAAAGGGAAAAATAAGTCGAAGCATCATCTTTATTAACAGGGTTTCTCCCGCTACAAATGCCACAATTTCCTTCAACGCAGTTCCAAATATGCCCCATAAAGTTCAAAACTTTAAGCAAAATGCTCTACAAAGATCAAATTCGTTAAGGGTTTTGTGTTGCTTTTGGATCTTCAAGAAACCCATCAACAGTTTTAACCAAAATCCTACATATGGGGTGAGTTTCCCCTTTTCATCTCCTTTTATTGCTTATTACTACGATGAGTTTAAGCCCATAAAATTGTATCGATTTGATTCTGAATCTGTTTGTTTCTATGTGCATTAATGGTTGATTATGTAGTGAATATGTTGCCTTTGGAGTTCTAATTCTTTGGATGATCGATTTACATAGTTTTTTGTTGTTGCCATTGCCATTTGGGTGAGAAATTTTACATTTTAGACTCTTAAAGACTAGTATGATGTATATGGTCTTGATCATGTGTTTTGTGAAGAGTGAATATCATGGATTTGTGAAAATGCAAGTTGTTCCTAATTTCCTATCAACATTGCTTTACTTTAGGTAAATGTTAGGGGTTGTTTCTGATTGCTAATATAAACAACTTATTGTAATGGCCAAGTGTTTGAACTTTGAAGGTCGAGTCTACTTAGAAACGTGCCTACATATCGTTCGGGAGTGCCTAAATGATTAAGCAAATGTGTGCACTAGATGTGCTTGAACTTCTCAGTACGGTTGGGAGTTGGGGCCACTCCCTCATGAATCCATGGGACGATGAAACCAGTTATCCATGACCGTTAGCGGGATGAATGGCTGGTCCTTGGGGATTCGAGGAGGTCACATGGTGCTTGCAAGTTGTGCCATTATGCTTGTAATATGCATCTTACTTAAACAATTAATTTCATTAAACGTGTGAATTCGTAATTTTGAATCCACCAAAAATTGCATAGTTTGAAATAAGCGATCTCAAACTACTTGTTGAAAAATGAAAACAACTTATTTCACCCTAAAGTATAAGAAGTAGATAAGCAAGTACTTAGAAGTGTTGAGCAGTCAATATTTAGTGTATGCATTTTCCACCGGTTCTGTGTCTTCATTTGCAAGAGTTGAATTCCCTTATTGTATTAATGGTTCATGAACTAGGACTTATGCAAACACAAAACCCTTCTATATCAAATACCCCCTCCCTTCACCCCATCCACACACACGTGGCATCACTTGCGTGAAAAGATCCCTTTAAATAAAAGCCAATAGTATTTATGGATTCTTTTGTATCTTAAGCTTCTGGTGTTCACATCGGCGATATCTAAATCTTCAAATATCCTCTCCTAAGTAAAGGTGAATTCGGATCTCTCCAATCTATTATTCGTCTAGCGATCTTAGGTCTAAATTCTTCGTCTAGTGATCTTAGGTTTAATTAAGGTACCGAAGGCCGTAATGTATGTATGTGTTCATTGGATCGATTTAGCTATACTTGATCTTTGAACTTGTTGTCAATTAATCGATTAAGTTGATCAAGAATGGAAGGTTGATCAATGAAGTTCCTTGTATAATCGATTGTGTGCGTGAATCGATTCTTTAGTTTTATACAATTACTTTTTCCCATTATAGTGTTGTGTTGTTGGATATGATGATTTTGATAATAAGTTGGTGTGATCGTATAGACGTATGACTTCTTAATGTTTTGACAATCACCCAAATTCTAATGATTTTGTTCATATCTAATGTCGATCTTCTTTGCCCCAATTACGCTCTAGGGTTTTCAAGTTTCTAATCATTGGGGCAGATCTTAGTGGATTTTCTTGCATCAAATGGCTGATTCTGAAATGCTTGAACACAACAGCATTTGCATTTGGTAAGTGTGAATTTGAAGTTAGCAATTTAAGCATGTCTTGATTTATATTTGTTTACATTTAAACTTGAAGATTTGGTACTAATTGCACGTTTCTTGGCATCCCTTGAAACCTAGCTTGAAAATCATGACTACCCCACATTGTGTTTGTGGGATTGGATAGCTAACCCGAGTTGGATACATGATTTCATGGATCCAACTTGTTAAGTAGTAAGTTACAATTAGAAGTCCATTACTAATCTTTAGTGATGGACTACTCACTATGGTTTTTGAGTTGATTTGGAGGTCGTTATTCTACTTAGGAATTTGGGCACTAGTGCATTGCATTATTGGTCCTAATACGTAGTAATGACAATTACAACCTAGTTTTATGGAAACATGGGGTAAAGGGTGCGGTACTGTGGTAATTGTTCAGGTTTTTATTATTGGCTAAAACCAAAACGGGTCTAACGAGTTAAAAAGGTCAAAATTCATATAATCATATGTTCAAATGATTACTATTTCATAATTAATTCTATTTAAAAAGAATGTATACTATTCTTCTACTAATATAGTTTTAAAATTCATACTTGGTACAATGATTACATATAAAGTTCAAAGAAAATGGATGAAAAGACATCAGCGGCCTGACTGGACCCACACATAAAATTACCTAATTTACCTGTTTTGACCGAACACATTTTGACCAGACTATTTTGCCACATGTACCTGATAAGGGAAGGGAAATAAGAATAGTCCCCTTGAGCAACTAACAGTCTTCTTTGAAACTATTGTGTCAAATACAGGAAAGCGTATGAACGAATTGCAATTTTCATGTGATCCGAGAAAAACCTAGATTACAGATATTTATCTTATTAAGATTCTATTTTGATTGAAACCACAGTGATTATATTGCTGCTATTAGCAAGAGAGATCCACAAAAGTGTTTGGCCTGCCAATCAGTAATCGACCATAACGATTTTGAACGCCTTCGCGAAAGCACTGTTGAACGTAAGTGAAAAGGTGTTTCTTACATAGAGCATCATATATGTTATGTGTCTTGATGCTGATTTTCAGTTTCTTTGGCTGATTTTTGACAGCAATCACAACATTAGAAGCAGAAAGGACGAGAAAGGGAAAAGAGGTTGAATCCCAAAATCCTGCAGGTATTTAAATATATTATGAACAGGGAAGTTTGAGTAATGGGTCAAAACATGTATATTTTGTGTGCAGGTCAATAGGGGTCGGGATGGGCCGACCTACACTTTTTTGCTCATTTGTTTTAACACTATATGTAGCTAATGTATTAAATATGTTTAGCGCTATATTACTAAAAGAAAACAATCTAGGTCACAGTAAGCATTAAAGACACCTTAGGCGGCTTTTGGCCTGTTTGATGATTGATCCATTTGATATGTTTAACTTTTAGTTGATATTTTTGTTGTATTTTACCTTGTTTAACCTCTTACAAACAAAATATGACCGAAGTTGCAGAACAAGTCAGGTTAAGCCAATCCTTTAACAATTTTCTTTCATTTGGTTAATATCTAATCTGACATATACGGTTGCGAAATCATTATTACTAAAGTAACAATATAAGTTTTTTTTAAATAAAATGTTTCTGGACGTTGTGAGCTCCATTGGAATGCACCTGAGGTGGCATTAGACGTGTTTGACCCATTTGACCTGTTTGATTGTTTGCTAGTTTTTTTTCTTTTTGTGTTTGACCTTTTTTGACCCGTCACCAACTAAATGCAACCCTAAATGTAAAATGGACCTGGTTGGGGTGTCCCTTCCAATAATGCTTTCTCTGTTTTTCTTATATTTTAAGTAGCTTGATACATACTATTATGAAAACAATGTAACTGAACTAATAATATTTTCTTGGCAGATTGGATTTTAATTATCCAAACTATTATAGTCCACACTAACAATTTGACTACTGGTGCTCCCAAGTTTCACTTTGGGTACCAATATCAATCCCGATAACATAATCATCAAATACTTACATTTGATTTTCACCGTGTTCGCTCACAATCAAAAGATTATATACGAAATGAAAAAACATACAGTCCAAATCGAGCAGAAAACAAATACAAATCGTGTGAATATATGATAATTATGATACTAAGATTGTTATTAGTGACAAAAGTAAAAGTTGAGAGTGTCACTGACCAAATGTATAGTATGATTATACTTAGCAAATAGATAATAATTTGGATTGTTAAAATTCAATTTTACTTTTTTATTTTAAAAAGGATTTAGGACGTTGTAAGTATGAGAATACACCTTAGACAAATGTTGACCTAAAACCCATTTGACCAGTTTTGTTGGTAGCTATTTTTCTTTTTTTTTAATTCCTTCTTTATGTTTTACGTGCGTGGCCTGGTTACCAAGAAAATACAACTTACCAACAAATTACAACCTGAAATTGACTTGTTAGTAAAGAAGCGGCTTGAAATCACGACTTCTAAATCATTGAGTGTCTTGCTGCCCCTAGTGTTGAATCTTATGTACATTTTCGTGCAGGAAATGCTGACAACATTAATAACAACCTCAGTTCTGATGCTGAGGAATTCCCCGACGATCTTACCCTTGGGGAGTTTTTTAGAAATCTAAGGGCCGTTAAAGTTAACAAGAATAAAGGGAAACAAAAGGCGTTGGAAGTTGAAGAAGCAAGACTCTCTATGGCTAATTCATCGTCTGCTGGTTCATATGGCAGGCTAGGTGGGCTCAATCTGCCTGGTTCAGTGTCTAGGATGCATGAGCCTGTGGTGGGTGCTGGTTCATATGGCAGGCTAGGTGGACTCATTCTGCCTGGTTCAGTGTCTTGGATGCATGAGTCTGTGATGGGTGCTGGTTCATATGGCAGGCTAGGGGGACTCATGCTACCTGGTTCAGTGTCTTGGATGCATGAGCCTGTGGTGGGTGCTGGTTCATATGGCAGGCTAGGTGGGCTCATGCCATGGAACAATGATGGCCTGGTGTGTTCGGTTAGCAAGAACCCTGCTGAATTTAACACCCGAATTGCTAAAAGGTTCATGAGAAGGATATAGAGTTGAATCTGGAAACGTTAGTATGAAGTTTTATGAACGATAACATGAAAACTTTGCGACTCAGATTTCATGGTTTAAGACTGTTTTAACTTTGGTATTGTGGTATGAAATACATTGACATGCTTTTTGTCACTGGTGGTTTGAATTATGCTTTTCATCTGGTTTTTTAGTAATATAAACTTCTATTTAGTACAGATACATCCACATAGAATTAGCATTAAACAACTGCTCAAACTTTGAATATTAACTACTCGAGGCTTCATCTTTGCGCGTATTATTAACTTCCTCACTTGTAAAAACTGTTTTGTCTATCCCTGGACCGTAAGCCCGACTACATACAACGTGATACAGGAAGTTTATAAAACTCATTACAGCAAGAAGCCAATAATACTTATCATAATCACCCTTACTAATATCAGTAGAAATCCAACCCTCTTCTCCATTCCCTTTTGTTAACCCGTCTACGATGCTCAGTAAAACACTAGCCAACAAGCTCGCGATAGCCAACCCGAGCAGGTAAAGAGCCGATGCAATACTAGACATACTCTTAGGGAACTCAGAATAATAAAACTCCGTTTGCCCAATTATGTTCAAACCCTCTGCCAACCCGTTTAACACATTTTGTGGAATGAGCCACAAAGCCGACATGTTTATAACTGCTTGAGAATCGTTCAAAAGCCCTTCTTCAACCGCTTTACGTTTCCTTACATGTTCAACGACCCCAGAAACCACCATTGCCACTATTGAAAAACAAAGGCCCGCGCCTATTCTTAACTTTGCACTTATATATACGGGTTCCCCCTTTAGTTTTGATAACAATGGGAGGATAACGCGATCATATAATATAACCCAAACCATTATCGTTATGATAACAAAGAAGCCAAATGAGGCTGATGGGATTTCAAACTTTGGCGTGATATGTCGATCCATGGTTTGCGCCTGGAGTACTGGAAATGTGGTTTGGTTCATGGTCACAGATAACATTATACTAGAAGACCATAACGGGATTACTTTGATGAGTGTTTTTAGCTCTTCGACTTGATCTACCGTGCAGATGTTCCACGGGTCTTTAGCGGCTTCTTTGTTCGTATCTTCGGGTTTTGATGGCATGCAAGCTTTATTCAAGAATCTGAAGGGAAGAGAATGGTGCCATAAAAGAAGTTAACGGGTCGGATAACGGGTCAAAAATAGTATGTTTCTTCACCTCAGGGTTGGTTGACGCAGCCCACTATTTGTACAAAAATCTACAACTTTTTAGATAAGTCTGTCAAAAATGATTAATAATTATATTATTTCAGTAACAATTTGAGACTAAAAAGGAAAATTTTATGACAACACAAACCTAACATGAAATTCACGGATTTGAGTTTAGTCTAAACAAGTTTGAGCCAGGTTCGGGCCAAACCATCAAACGTGTTTAACTAAACGAGTTATGTTCGTGTCATTTTCACGGTTCGTTGGTCGCCCCATTAACCCATTTATTTTCATAAATTTTTTGTAATATATTAAATTATTTGTCTACTTTTTTTTTTGCAAAACTAAAAGATTATATATAAATTTGCATTCTTTAACATACTCGCTTTAGAAAACTAACAAACATATATCTATATTTGTAATTTTAATGCACTAATATGTAAAAAGATTTAAAAAAAAATCGGGTCAAACGGCTCTTGCAAGTGTCAACCCACAGATATACGTGTTGTATTCAGTTGCATATGTCTTACATAATTTTCAAGTTCGTGTAGAATTTTCAGGTTTGTGTCAGTTTTATCCTCCGACACACCCCGTTTAGCATAAGTAAATGAGTTGAAATTGCAAACGCAAACTAAACAAAACAAAGAGAAGTCTTTCACTACCTCAAGGTCTTTGTAGGTGTAGTAACCTTTGCACTATTTTCATTGTACCACAAGCCATAACTTGAATCCGGTAAAGTGAGCTTTCTATGTTTCCAAGCCACCAATATCACTTGACAAAAGCTCGTAAACACGCTTTTTTCGACCTTTATCTTGTAATAAAGCGGATAAGCGGCCCCGAATAAGATAGTAGCAAAAAACATGAGAACAACGGGGACCCCGAACCCAACTCTCCATCCATGATGATCTTGAATATAAACAATGCCCGTAAATGCAATCATGACCGCCATAATAGCAGTGGCGTAATACCACCCAAAGAAGCTCCCCAACGCCCTCACTCTCTTTGGGTTGTCCTTGCCGGCTATTTGGTCGGCCCCGAATGCTAAGGAGCACGGGTGGACCCCACCCCTCCAATGGATATCAAAGCGAAAGCCGAATATAGGAGTGTGTATTGAATGGGCGTAGGGGATTCACACGAATGAGGCGTGTGGGTGTTACAAGGGGGAGGTTTCGCGCCTTGGATCATTGTTGTTAACCATAGAAGGATCATTCCCTGCAAACATTTCATAGACGTGATTCCAAACACCCTATTATTGAAGTCGTAGAAAGTAGGAGGTTAAACGAGTCGATCGAGCTACTTGAAATTGTCTCGCTAAAATGTTGAAACACACCGAGTTTTAAATGAGTTCAAGCTGGAGACAAAGCCTAAAAATAGCCTCGTTCAATAAAAGAGTTCGGCTTTTATATACTAAGCTGACTAGACTCTCGAGCATAAACAAGCCTATTATTAATATAAATACGATAATTGTTTATTTGATAAAAGTTAGATGAGAGAGGATTCTATGCAGAATACTAAATATTGTGAAAACACGTAGAACAAAATCAACTGTTTATTTTTTTTACCTTAAAAACTTTTAAATAAAAGATATGACACTACAACGATTTTACCCTATACCGACAAAGTCTATAGCGACGACGCATGTCGTTGGTAAAGATTGCTCTGTGTCGACGATATGTCCTCGAGAAAGCTAAAAGTAAAAAATTCAACGCTTTGAGTCTATCCCGACGACAGGTCGTCAGGACAGAGTTGTTTATATATATGATCTACACATATATAAAAATGTAATATTTATTTGTCTCTCTTGAAATTCAAGAAAAAGTATGAACAAATTTTGTTTATATATATGATCTACATATATGTAAGTCATATGTAGGTTATTATATGTTATTATATGTGTAGATTACATTACCTACACATGTATAGGTACATGATTAACGGTTTAAAAGCATATCAAAAGTTAGTTTGATGGGTTCTATGTAAATAAACATACACGTACATTTCTATATAACACTGTGTATAATTTAAAAATATAAACCCTTAAAACAATTAAATAATTTAGTGTAAGAAATTTCTCATGCTCTGAGCTTAAGCAGCAGCGGTGGTACGCAGGTGGGGTAGTGACGGAGAAGGGGGCCGTTCAACGGTGGAGAATGACAGAGTAGGGCCGGCCGACGGTGGAAGGGCCGGCCGACGGTGGAAGGGCCGGCCGACGGAGCGGTGGAGGGGGCCGGTGCGCATTGGTGGTGTGGGGTGGGGTGCGCAGGTGGTGCTGTGGTGTGGTGTTTGTAAATGACTCAAAAATGGAACTAAAACCCGACTTAAATCTGGTGTGGGTTTTTTGCGGCGACATATCGCCGCAAATAACCAATTGCGACGATATTATATTAATTATTTATATATTAAAATTATTGACATTTATCGCGACGAAATATCGCCGCAAATGATTAAGCGGGATTTTTCCCGCCCTTAGAAAAAGGTTTTCGTGATATTAAAAAAACCAAAAATAATTAATTTACAGTTTATTGCGACGAAAAATCGCCGCAAAAAACTTTTTGACTTGAAAAGTCAAAAAAGTTATTTTTTTGTCGTTTTGTGACTTTTTTACGACGAAACTATAATCGCCGCAAAAAATGTAGTCGCAAAAAGCTATTTTTCTTGTAGTGAAGCTTAGCAGCTCAGGCTCAACTCGACTCGTTTACATACATACCCTCATACTGCTAGAAATATTATTAAAGAAGAAAAAGAAGAAGGTATGATACCATGAGAGTGAAGACTGAACCAAGAAGAATGGTGAGGAAGCGGCCGAGAAGGCTATCGGAGAGAAAAGCTCCAATCACCGGAAGAAAGTTGGTAGCCGCCGACCATCGTAATAGGACGTTTGTGCCCTCGGCGAAACCCATGTGGTAATCGGACATCAGGTATCGGATCATGTTTGGATGTATCCCATAACTTGCCACTTTCTCAAATGATTCATTTGCTGCTTACATATATATGTTAATTTCCCTAAAAATGTAAAGAAGTTACCATGTCACCAAATTATTTGATAAATGAACGAGCACAAACAAAAACTTTGTTCATTTGATTAAACGAATAACGTGAGCATATATTTAGTTGGTTTATATACGTTTGCAGTGTTTGCTTATTTTCGTTGATCTGTTTAGTTCTGTTCATCAGAACTCAGTTAGTTATGTTGGTTTATATTCAAAGAACGTACTTGAGTTCAACCCGTTTTAGAACCAACTTTAACGAGCGAATATACAAGAAAATCTATTAGTTTAAGTTTCTTGTTTGTTCGTTTGTTCAGTTAAACTTAAACAAATAAATACAAACAAACCCGTATAATTCGCTTACAACCCTAATAAATCATGTATGCATGTACCTAAGATGAATGGCATTGTTCTTATCCCACCCTTTTGCCTTCCTGATACCTCTTCCTGCTTCATTTCACCTTCTTCTACCAAAAGACCCTCCATCCAATGCTTTAACGAACGTTGAGCGCATATGTCATACGTAAAAAAGCACGATCAACAATCGACAACTTCAAAACTGTTAATGTTTGCTCGATAAGTGATCTGCTGTAACACGCGTTTACCTCATTAATCATATGGACAATGGCATAAGCTTTTATAGATAAAGTTGTGATGTTACATTCTCATTCGAATTGTACACGAAACATCAAATCCGTCTAGCCTAGGACACGTTACGTGTCATATATAGTTGACATGGACAGCAAACGGTATAAATTTTTGTTGAAGTTTAGTTGTTGTTTTGTAGCTTATTATATCCAGTTGGATCACGTGATAGTAATTTAGAACTTAAAAGCAAGATTTTGAACCACCAAAATTGATGGTGTCAAAATGACTGTTTAGAACTTAGGTAAAAACTGGTTTGGAATGTGAAATAAATAACCATTCTCAGTGCATTTGAGTAGATATAGACGGGTCAAGACGGGTCAAGTCGGGTAACATGTTATCATTATAATAGTGTTTACGTCATTGAGAATACGGAAAATCATCCGTATTTAAAATATAATATTTAAATTCATAGACACCATATAAAGTTTCTAAAAGTGCACTAGAGATATCTTTAGATACCAAATGGCTTGTGGTCTAGCAGTATCAGGGTGTAGGACCTTGAACTGATGGATGAGCTTAGCTTACATAGACGTGATAACGTATTTGAAACAGTGTGTTATTAGTTTGATCCAAACGGTGTGACCGATAAGATCGTTTGAGTGATTGGACAGCTTGTATTCCTTCTATGCTTAGTGTTCGGCCTTCGTATGGCAGACGTTGGTTGTCTCATGTTTACGACAGCATACTGTATAGTAACATCTAGGTTTTCTGGCGAGGAGCGTGGCGGTGCAACGGCAGTGTGGAGAAGATGAAGCGGGTTTGGAACCGGGAAAATAAACTTCTATTCATGTTTTCCAATATTAAATACTTGTTTAAAGTTTAAAAATTGAAAATTGAAAAAAAAAAAAAAAAGAAGATAACCGTCGACAGCAGGATTCGAACCTGCGCAGGCAAAGCCCAACAGATTTCGAGTCTGTCTCCTTAACCACTCGGACATATCGACAATTGCGTTATCGTTGTTCATTTGAATGAATTTTAATAATAGGAAATTATTTTATTTTTTATTTTGAGATTATTAAGAAAGCATTTTGCAATTTTTTTCAAGGAGTCCTTATTTTTGAATAACGTTGTCGGGTTATGTGAATAACCTGTTACAAAAATATTATTAATATAATATTCTCAGTTTAATACAAAAAAAAAAAAAAAGAAACTATTGGGATGTTAAATACTTAAATATACTTTTTTGCAGGTTTAGAGATGCACATAACCCGTTATAAAAATGATATTGATGTATTTAACCGATTTAGATTCATGTTTAAACTTTGAGTCCTATCTAGCCACTTTGAGGATTCATTCTTTTTTCAAATTCCAGAGTCTATACTTGAGTTTTTAAGGTAGGGCATTTTCAAAAACCAACCATAACCTGAACTATTATTATTAGAATAATAATATTAATAAGAATGTTGCATTATGAATTGATACGTCTCTTAATACATTTCAGATGACTTTAAATTCATTAAACTCATTCAACCCATTTCATTTTCAGCCACAACTTTTGTTTACCCAGTTTGACCCGTTAAAAATAATAATCCAAATCAACCATTTGTACGTAGTAGGGTCTAATTTTGCAACTCTAAACAATAAATCATAATTAGCTATAAAAAAAGATCCCCAAATATGAATCTAAAGCCATCCTAAGACATAACTAATCAAAAAACCATATTAAGAGCAACAAAAATACGTAAAACAAGCGTACAATATCAACACAACATGTGTATATCGACTATCATCAAGAAACAGGCCTAACAATTTATCGAAAATTCAACTTAAATAAACACACAACTATGATTCTTTTTCGGATATTTGAACATATACCATCTGAGTATACCCGTTAAACACAGAAGGCTCGAGTCTAGACAAACCAAGCCTTTGAAACAAGCGAAACCTTCCATCTTCTACAATGGGGCTAGGTGCACGGGCCGGGTCGTATCTTGTTTGATGAGTAAGTGATGGGCCAGCGACTGGTGGCAGTTCCCAATAAACATCAAGTATTGATTCTACATATCTGCTGTTTTGGAAATGTTGTGCGTATGATATTGGTTATTTGTGTGGTTGAAATCATCGCGCATGTAACCTCTAACTCCCCACCATGATTCCCCTGGCCCGCATAGTTCTCGAGTGTCTACTGCTTTTTCCCAGAATTTTTTTCGTACTGATCTTACTCTTGCTTCATCGCTGTCTTCAAAGCAGCTATGCCCGCCTCCTGGAGAAAATTATGATATTAGTAGGGGCAATTTGAGGACTTCATTAGTCTTTTAAGTTTGTTTAGGGGGAGCAAAATATCCAAACAGGGTAAAACTAAGAAAGGGTGAAAGAATTTACGGGTCAGATAGGGGTGGGCCAGGTCAAATCTGCTACGAAAAACTATAATGATCCAACCTTTCGGAAAAAAACGATGTCGGAGATTTTGTAAGTTCTTAATACATTTGTCCCATTACATGCATAATCATTGTAATGAGTTTAATGTTTTAGTAATAAATAATAAAATTTAAAACTGTGTGTAATATATAGGTTACTACAAATTTAAAACTAAATGTAAAAATTTAGCAGCCTGGCCTGACCGGACACAACCTTTTGACTCTTTTTCAAAGGAGACCCTTTTAACCCAACCCCTCCATTTTCCTACCACTAGATAACATCAAAATCAATGGACAAAGCTAGGTCAGTTAGGAGTTTTTTGTCGCTCTTCAGTTTGTTGGCAATATAAGCTAGGTCAGTTAGGAGTTTTTTGTCGATCTTCAGTTTGTTGGCGATGCAACATCTCCAAACGGGCAAGCAGGTCAAAAAGAGCTCAAACCAGAAAGTACCTGATGATTTATGTGTCGGCTCAGGTGGGATGATCCACAAACACTTTTTGCCATTTTCTTTTGATTTTATATGATTTAAGGAATTACATATAATTACATAACTACATTGTTCAAATAATAATTCAACTTGTTGAAAGAAGATATGTGGGAGATGTCATAAAACATTTATCACCTTTGAACCATCATGTATATTACCATTGTAATTAGCATCATACTTATGACATACAAATTCTTATTTTTAGTAATAATATATAATTAGATTTAAGGCGCATCTAACATATTGGTTATTATGATATCAGAAACTCTGGAAAAACTTCAAAAAACTAGTAGGCCAAATCATGCCTACCTAACCCTTTGACTTGATTCAAATAAGAAACCTAACCCTTTGACTTGATTCAAATAAGAAACCTAACCCTTTGACTTGATTCAAATAAGAAACCTAACGTGTTTAAACCTCTTAACCAACCTGCCCACATTGTCACCTTTAGATAACAATGATTGAGCAAATCAGATATGTCTTAAAATGAATTGCAATGCAAACAACTTGATTAAGAATGTAAAAACTGAGAGAAAGTACAGTAAACTAACCTTGTATGTAAAACTGATCACATATTTGTCTCAAGGAATAATGATCTCCAGTTCCTGTATCATAGTTGTCCTCAAAAACAAGATTTGAAAAGCCAGCTTTCAATGCCTGCTTTAATCTGTAAGGATACCATGCATCAAAAGAAACAATCATGCGTTAACACCTGAGTTGGGATAATGGATGGTATGGATGACGGTCAAAACGAGTTGGGTTGACCAACAACACACCGTCTCCAAAAAATTTACAACTTCTATAAACAATTAGTGTGACCGATATGATTACAAAAACTATATTATTTCAATAGTAATTTAACTTTTGAACAAATAATCAATAAGGTCGTATGCGTTAAAAGCACATTTTTGACGACTTTCAACCGGTTTGATCCATTCGTAGTTAAATGGATCAAAATTCCCCCTTTCGTCCATAGAGATAAAACCTAGCCCAAAATGACCTATTCATAAGTACATGGGTCGAATTTGCCACATCTAATGTAAAAGTGTAAAACCAAAATATAAATTATGAGGGTACAAAATTACAATATTAGCCCATTTCAAATCATGAACATCAATGAGTATGATTACCAAAAATGACCACCTTCAGAAGTGCATTGCCATTCTATTATTAAGCCCATTAATTTTTTTGTAAATAAGTTTTAAGAATTTTGGATAAAAGCATTTCGGGTCAACCCAATCCGACCAGTGACAATAAATCACCTATTTTGACTCGTTATCTAAAGCCACCCACCCCACTTGCCTATTTTCCATATACTAGGTTCACTAATTGATGATGCCATGTTTACCTTTTTAATTCACTTTGATGATCATCAAAAATATAAGAACTCGACTCAAATCAGTAACACCATGTTTCTTCATCACAGTCCTCCAATCAATATTCCCAAAATCAATAAAATCTTTTCCAGCAAAATACGTGCAGTTCCCATCAACATATGCAGCCCCCTTTTTAAGATACTTCTCAGGATGACGTGGTGTAATTGAGATAATTTGGGTGTTTGGCATTGCCTGTCTCAATACCCATGTGGAATGCCCCTTGAAAGCCCCACTTTCAATCATTATGTCGGGTTTCAACCATCGAGTGATAAACCATAGCCCAAAACTGTGATCAAAACCCATCCCATACATGTTATTCTTAATGGGTCGGGTTTCATATATTGGCACAAATTCTTCAAGACCTTGGAGTAAATCTTTAGCCGTCCACTCAACAATTTTTCCATGTTTCGGTCTGCCTTTTAAAAATGATAAAAATTAAAAGCATGTGGATTAAGAAAATTTAATCACTTTACAGTAAAATCTGGTCTTCAAAACTACGCCTTAACAATATCAACTAAAGTATAATTATATAACTAACATTTTGTGACCACTGTTTAGTGTTTAATACATAATGATCAAGAATAAAACTCAAAAAGAAACAAGCAGTACCATAACCAAAATATATATGCAAAGGGGCAGATTCATGTAAATAGATTAGCTAGACTTTTCCTTTTCTGGTGTTGATACTTGATATCAGCACAGAGTACCCATGAGACACTTGAAATGCTAAAAATGATAACTGAAGATGGCATAAATGACATAACAAAGTTTGAGCTTCCAGTATAATTGTATTTTAGATTTGAGATTCATAACACTTCCCATTGGTTTTAAAAAGTGAGAAGCGCACCAAGGTGACAAGGTCTAAAACCGAAGTGCAAAACACAAAAGCGGAAGGCTTTTCATACGCAAGGCACAAGTTGCATGTATAATATTTTTATGTCTCATAGGGTTTTAGCATCCCCTACCCAAAACATAGCTATAAATAAGGTTTATATATGATATAATGTATAAATTACTTACATCTACAACCTTTTTAGCTACATGTATAACACTTTGAAGCACAAAAACATCCCTTGTACAAGAAGTGTCAGTGAGCTTTTTTTCCAAAAAAAGCATGCTTTTTGTGCACTTACTGTACAGAGCGCCTTATGCTAACAAAAGTGATGGGCTTTGCACCTGAGGTCGCCTTGCGCCCCTCAGGCACACCTTTTAAAACCAAGATATATACCAGTGACATCACCTTTATACTAAAATTCAAGTGCAGTTGATAATGAAGATCATGAATGTCGCACTATTAGTAGCTTAAATCCAATCCTAAACCTTACTTCCCATGCTCCTAATAAGCTCATGAATCAACCACAAAACAGCAATCAACTTCCTACCAAGTTGGATCACTTCATTTCAAACTGATGACAGATTTCCATCAAAAGTCATTTCCTGTCCAAACTAATAACTTCACACTACTAACTCTACTTAAAGTCAGCTCTCCGATCAAACCAGTACTCAAATCACAAATACCCAAACAATGTAAACCTCACACCAATCACAGTTCAAACACAACCACTCACTAGACTCCCATTCTACAAATCTACAACACAAGCAGAGAAATCCTAGATCTTCCTAACCATAAGCATAACTACATTTCTAATATTACTATCATAACACGATCCTTACAAATCAAGCAACATAGGCTCTAAAACTAGGGCTCCCAAATCGGAATCAAGCAACAAACGATCACATGAAGACAGATCGGACGAAATGAAAGCAATTAACATGAAACAGCGATGAGATCTTACACCAGGGGACGCCTAGGGCTCCGAAATCGGAATCGAGGCCATCCAATCCGAAGAAGCGAGTGCGGGAGAGGCGATCGAAGGAGGAAATGGAGGAAACGCAGAGGAGATCAGGAGAGCGAAGGAAGTATGATGAGATTAAGAGGAGGATTAAGGCGATGATTGTAATGGGGCAAAGGTAGCCTGTTCGAGTGAAGTAGTTGGAGATTCGTGTGGCGATTGAAAGGTGCTTTTGGTTTTGGAGTCGTCTCCTTCGTGTTCGTCGCCTTCGTCCTCCATGTGAGCTCCTCTGCGCATTGAGAGCACTCTGTCCAGCATCTTCTTTCACACACACACACTCACACTCTCAGGTTAAAGTGTGTGGAAGATGGGTTGTCTGGTTCCGTGCGTTTTATAATAACGGGGTAGAATTCTTCTAATTACGTCGCTAGTAAAGTTTTTTTTGTTACAGTCAAGTCACTCATAAAAGTTTTCTCTAATTTGATCACTAAAGTTTTAAAATTGTTTTAGTTAGGTCATTTAAGTTATAAAAAACTAAAATAAATTAATGTTTTTAAAAAAATTAATAATATTTATAAAAAAACTAAATTAAATAAAAATTTGGTGAATTATTTAAAACGCTTTAAAAAATATAAGTGACCTAATTAGAACACTGTTAAAACTTGCTTATTACTCTGTGAATTTTCCCTATAATAATCTATCTCTAGTTTTTTCTTTTATTTTTTAACAGTACGATTATGTTTCGAAAAATAGTTATTATCTTAATCGGGTCAATTTATTTGTTTTCCAACCGGAACCGCACCTCCAATCCCCTCAGGAGAAAACCCATTGTTAAAAAAACGCATTGACTCAAACTCTAAGTATTTTGCTCAGAGTGAGAGTCATTTACATGTTATGAGTACATTATATTAATCCATTGAACTAAAGATCATTGGTTCTAGTCTTTCTCATACACTTTCTTATGAAATGAATATAAAAGTTGATAAATTGTTGGTGGTATGATGTTTTTTTTTTGTGTAAAATATTACGTAAGGTGCAACTATATATTAGAAGTTGTTATAAATAAAGTGATAAGTTTTATTTAATAAACAAGCTCGGCGAACTTAACACATTAATCTACCACTATACCATACCATATGTTCACTCGTATTTTGAACTCTTACTACTAAAGGGCTACACCACTGATACCTTGATAACATTGGAGTAGTGTCCTTTAACCCATAAGTTTTACATATGAAGCAATGGCTGGCATGTAAATCTTTTTTATAATAAACGGGTTTTCTAGGAGTCGTTTGAGTGTCGTTATATAGAAAGAATTCCAGTCTGGTTTGGGTAATCCAGTTGTGTCACTCAAAGATTCAATTTTTTTTCTAAAGTTCATGTATCGTAGGTTATAATTAAAATATTTGTAGTTTGTAATTTTTCAAATCATAGTTCATATTTTCTAATCCTGATCACATAACCATCTAAAACAACAAAAGTAACTATATGAAACACTAGAACACTCAAATACTCAATAATCTTACCTCAACACGACAGCCGAAATCGGTGATAGGAAAAGTGGTATCGTAGTTATTAGAATGTGTTTAAAAGTTAAATGGGTTTATGTCAAATATTGGATTTAAAATTTAATTGGGCTCGTGTCTAACATTGAATCTAAAACTTTAAATATTAACACCTATAGATTAAGGGGCAATGGGGGATGGTTGCAAAATTTACTGGAGGCGGTCGGGATTTTCGTGTATATATAACATATTTTTAAGGTGTACAGTTGTATCCCTCCTACTCCACACATAGGTCCGTTAGTGATATTAGCTTTTAATATGTTTCTTATTTATATATTTTTATTGTTAATTGTTAATTGTCTTGATGTTTGTCCCTCACAAATATGATTGATGTGAGTTTAAATTTTTGCAAGTGAGATGACTAAGTGGAATTTAAGAGGAGAAAGATTCTTGTTAAAAATTACATGTGTTTTTATTTGATATATTTAATATATATTTCATAATGTTTATATCATATACTAGCTTTAGTAAACCCGTGTATACACGAGTTGAATAAATAATATTAAATAAAATAAATTTTATTAATTATAAAATAATATATTATATAAATTATATATGAGTAAGGAATATAAGTAATAAAACAATAATATCAACTTTTAAAATTTTTGTTTTTAACTTTTTTATTTTTCCAAAAAAATAAATTAAATATTTCGCTTAAAAACATGTTAAAAAATATAAAATTTAAAATATTTTGTGTTTTAAAAAAAAAGTATGATGTCTTAAAAAATTTGTTTTAATAAAAAATTGTTTCTCTAGAAATAAACATCAAAAAGTATCTAATTCTAAATTTTTCTAAAAATAATTTTTAATCAAAAAAGAATTCAATAATATAATTAGTAATTAATGGAGTTATTTAATAAGAGAGAGAAGCGGGAAAATTTTGTTAAAAATGAATGTGGTGTTGCCATGTGGCATCCCTAGTTATGTGGTGTTGCCATGTGACATCCCTAGTTACCCTTTTATTAGAATAGGTAGATTATGTTATGATAATAATAATCAAACTAGTTAATTAGCGCCGCGTGATGCCGTGGCAATGCTATTTTATGAATTTTATGTTATGCTGTTTGATAAAAGTTGTAAACAGTAAATTTTTAGATTCCAAACATTGCATTTGTGGTTGTCTAGTCTGTTACATCCAAAATCCAACGTTGAACGACATTATCCATTGGGTGTCTTGCAAAATGAGGTCGTGCTTGTAGAACGTCACTATTTGTGAAAGTCCTTCATTACAAAAGCCAGCCCTATGTTCATAATTGTAGCAAAAGGTGGGTGTCATGCAAAATGAGTTTGGTGCTTGTGAATGTCCTTCATTGCACAAGTCAGCTGCTTGCATGTTATCACTGTTGTTTGGCTTTCTGTTTGTGTCTCGCTTCTGCATTTGTAAGTAAGTCATGTTTTCGTGTATAAGCTAAAATGTTAATGCGCTAATTAATGTTCATGGTTAGTGCCTATTGTACCTTGTTCCCGTGTTCTTTTTGGGGTTTTAACGGATGGAGTTGCAGGTGCAGTTGTAGATATGGTAGTTGCCTCTGTTTCGGACGATGGCGCCTCAAAAGCGTTGTTGACTGTAATCGCTTCACTTTGGTTATCATTCTTTACATGGACTTCAAAGATAAATGGCTTGTTGATTAGGTCTTCTAGCTGTGGCGGTAATTGTTTGGGGTCGTTGCTGGTTTGGGAGGTTACCAGATCAAAGCAGGTTTTTCCGACCAGTGTTGTTACAACAGCATCAAAGAAGACTGCATCTTTTGTGCAGTTGTCGTCAGCTAGTGTTGCAACAAATTTATAGCTGCATATGTAAAAATAAGTAGTACCGGTATGAGTGTCATATCTAAAAATAACACTGGTATGTAAAAATAAGACTGCATATGTAAAAATAAGACTGCATATGTAGTACCGGTATGAGTATTCTACAACAACTTCCTATTCATTCATTATTATATCTGTAAGGAAACAATAACACTGCACGTTTTTTTTAGAAATTATTTCAGTATTACTTAGGTTGACCCATACCATTTGTTAACCATTTTGACCCATAACCGATATGAATATTCTATTCATTAACTAAGTAAGACAGCATCAAACGGGTCGGGTCCAGCGGCCATAAAAACCAGATGACTACCTTCAAAATCTTTTACAGCAGGATCTCCTACAAATTAACACAAATTCGTATTCTATAAAAACACATTTGAACATGAACCATCTTCTGCACAACTTTCCAAACAAATCTAGACAACACTATATCATTCATTCAGCAATTTAGTAAAAAGATAATAAGACTTACAAGAGTTTTCTCCATTTGAATATCATATAAAATAAATTTTCAAGAAAGAGACAAATATAAAAAGATAATAATCTTTGTATATCATTCATCCAGCAATTTGGTAAAAAGATAATAAGACTTACAAGAGTTTTCTCCATTTGAATATCATATAAAATAAATTTTCAAGAAAGAGACAAATATAAAAATGAAATTATATACAAAAGAATGCTGAGGTCATATAATAAGAAAATGATGATACATGTACATGCGTAACAAAATTCAGGCAAGTACATATCTAACAGAAACAACTTCAAAGATTAATGATGCAGAACAAATAACAATGCAATAGCAAAGATTAGAAATCTACTGATAATGGCAAGAAAATACGAAAGATTTCATCTAACTATAATAAAAAGATTTCAATTTACTTTTCTGCCACTCGAGATCCCATCTGAATACAACAACATTGTCTTGGGCTGCTCCTGAACAGATCTAACCGAAACCTACATGCCTGAAATAGTTTTAACTGTCCCTTAACCACATTTCTGTATCTTATGATTCTTATCAGGCCCATGCGTTGCGGGCCATGCAGGATACCTTATCAAGATTAACCTTAGTTGTGCAGCCAACTGTAATATAGTCATCTGAGTGGAAATGTCGAGCAGAAATCGATGAAGCGGGTAAATCATACATCAGCAATTATAATCAACAAAGTATAGCACCCCAAGTTTTTACTTTCTATGCAGATAGTAAACATCACTTAACCGAACTCCATATAGTGTTTGTTTTTTAGAAGTTATTTCAATTACTCAAAAACTTCCCCACTATTACACGGTCTGCACGATGTTAGGGATCAATCACCCAAAAATGTAATCCTCTAAAGAGACACTGAATCAAACACTTAGGGTTCATTACTATAGATGCATTAGCTTTGTAACGCTAGCTCATGTGTCAACATTCCACATCTCAATCATACTTAATCAATTAAAACCAACCCACATGTTAATTTCATAAAGAACAATGAATTATCGACAAACTAACACATGTGGCCAAAATCGCCATACGCAAAATCCACCCAGCGGCCAGCACCAACAACCAATAATTACATTCAAACGAATTCTAAACAAACAATTAATCATATTGAATGGCAATTAAAGTCGCATAGACGACTTCGAATATCATTATATCAAGTTACAACTTTTAAATCGACAACCGTACCATCATCAAGAAAGATCTGCTAATTAGCATTAAACTGAAACAATTACCGTGAAATCACACAAATTTTCATACCCAACTGAATCAATTCATTATCTACTCCGATTCAACATCAATTTCTAACAGAATGGATGACATTACCATGAATCTAGAGAAAACCGACATAAAGATTGAAAAATTAGACCAAATTACCTGGGGGAAAAGAGAATTAAAAGAGGGAATCGTATACCCTTTTGAGTTGACTGTATACAGAGCAGATTGATGCGCTCAACCCCCTGCATTTCCCCATCCATATACACACTCAACTCTCAGCAATTCAGTGAGAAATTCTCAATTGCAGTAGGGTTGATGGGCTCAAAGGTGATTCAGTGAAGCTTTTTATCAAACAGTTGGTATGCAAGAAGCGATTTTTATAGATTCAACCCCAAATTAATCCATGTATGCACACATCGCAAAACAAAAATAAAACCATATCTAAGCTTTCATAGCACATATCCAGCAACAAGAAAGAAACCCAAAGAAGAAAAAACCCCAAATCAAGAACTCAACCAAACATGCATGACCTAAAATTGAAAAAATGAACCCGAAGAATACACACATCAGACAAAAATGAAAACCACAGGCGGGAAGAAGCACCACCGAAAGGGAGCGACCAAAAAAGGCAACAAATTAAAAAATACATACCTTAAGCAAGGAAACAACATAAATTCTGATCAGCAAAGCAGCAAAGCGGGAAGTGGAGGAAGCAAAGCGGGAACTGAAGGAAGAAGAAGAAGAACGACGTATACAAGGAAACACAGCGGAAGGTACACGTGTCCAGAAGAACCCATCAAATGAACCCGGCCCAGAAATCTCGACCCGCAAGAGCACTGACCAAATGTATCAAGTAGAATAGATAATAATACATATTGTCTTATATAAAGATTTTAAGATTATAAATATATAAATTAATAATAAACAAGTCGAACATATGCCGAACTTAACCCTAAAAATCTATTCATGAATCAAGCTCAAGATTTAAAAATAAAGGTTTAAACAATTCAAGCTTGAACTTGAACTCTCTTAAATTAAACGAGTCGAGTTCAGGCTTGGTTCGGCTCATCTGTTTCTCTACATTCATGGTCACAGTTGATCAGAATGAAGATTAAGAGAGAAAACAAAGACAGAAAGACACATAAATTAAAAAAATAATAGTCACATTTTTTATCATCCGTGAAAACACCCTTAAATTAGTTACACACCGAGGCAAAATATTGCATAAATTTTAGTATACAGCTATACATAAATAATTTATTTTTTCCCATTTTGAATAAATAGAAATTCGTCATGTGACTTGTTAAATCATTTTTCCATATCTATAGTATCTAATAAAACAAGGTTTTTTTTTGCCGCTTGTCCTTCTCTTATCCCACTTTTTTGTCACTTGTAATTTTTATAGACATTCACATATCAATTTTTCCTCAAAAAGGGTATTATAGTAATTTAAATACTCAAATAAATTTCTCTCTCTTATTAAAAATGAATATTATTAATTGCTATATTTCTCCCTCTTATCTAAATTTTTTTAAAATCAAATTATTTTTTCAAATAGATTTTATTAAGGAAATTAGAAATCAAATCTTTCGATTAAAATCTAAACAATAAAAAAACTAAAATTTATATAATATGAAATTTTCTAAAACACTAAACCTTTTCAAATAAAATATTTTAAATTGTTTTGTTTTTAAAAAGTTATAAACTGGTGAATATTTTTAAAAAATGTCTTAATAAAACAACCAGAATCATTACAAACAAGCGTTTTAAAAAAATATTTTTATAAAAAAATCTTAAAACAAATGTTTAAAATTAAAACTATTTAGATAAGAGAGTTAAAAATAGTATAATTGTTTCATTTCTTAAACTATTACGTATATATAACTTTAATTATATTTTATATTAAAATATATATTGTAACTTTTCGTGTTTATTACTAACTATAATATGTTTAATTAATGATTTTTAGTCTATCCATATATCTATAAAAAACTAAAATAAGCGTGAAACAATTATAAGACTTATTATACTTACTTTTTTATTTCTCTATATTGTTAATAATAATATTAAATACTACTAATATTACTCGTACCATATTCAAATTAAAAATATATAATTTAATAAATTAAAAAGCTATTTTTAATTAAAAACATACTTTTTAAAAACAAAAATTTTATAAAATACAAAATACGATGAACTTTTTTTTATCATTTTTCTTAAAACAAAATATTTAAAAATCATAATTTTTGATAAAATAAAAGTTTAAGAAAAATACATAATTGTGTATTTACTTAAAGTTACTATTTATTTTATCTTCAATCATGATTTTATAATACATAATTTTTTGTACAAACTATTTAATATTTTATTTATGTAATCCGTGTAATACATGGGGACTAACCTAGTTTAAATTATATTTTACGGCAGAATTATACATTTATACGGAAAAAAGCTAAAAATTGAACGCTAGAAGGAGAGCTTGAACCTCCGACCTTGTGGTTAACAGCCACACGCTCTAACCAACTGAGCTATTCCAGCTTACTGTTTTTAGTTATCATTATAATATTAAAAATACGCTTTTAAGATAAGAAAATAAATGTTAAGCAGACTAGCTTTTGTATTCCTTTTTTCTTTTTGTATTTTGCTTAAACAACCACCGGTTTCAACCCGTTACCCGATATCACGTTTTACCGGACAAAAAGTTACAGGCATAGCCTTTAGAATGATATGAAACACATGATTTGCAAGTGAAAATTATGTGACACGAAAAGGAACGAGACAGTGAGTTAAAATGATACAACATTCTTTATGAAGAACGTTAACGGGTCATTTTGGTAATATTGGAGCTCTTATGTATCTCAAAAGGTTGAATCTCATAAACCCCAATCACACAACCATCTCAGATCCATCACGTGAGAGCTAAATCAAGCTCACGACATGATGATCCAACCAACCGATCACCAACACACAAGAAAATTTTCTGATAAATCAAGTTTCTCTTTGACAGTGAAACCCGAATCATTTTCTTAAATCCCCATCTTGGAAAAAATGGCTACACGACGAAGGAGGTCCTTTACAAATTATAAACCAAAAATTAAAAGTGTTGACTAAACTGAGACTTCTGAGTCGTCTTCATTCCAAAACCCAAGTTCCTGCATATCTTGTTTTGCCATCAAATTCCTATAAACAATCACCACATCATCAATGCATTTTTATTGCGTCTTAAAAGACAGAATTTATAGTAAGGAGGTCGTTTTCAATATGATAATGCATTACAAAACTAGCAAATTTCAGTAATTAGTTTTTTCTCAACTTCAAAGGCTCCAAATTGAGAAAGTTTGAAAGAAATTATTGATTATTATTTTAAAATATTTTGGTTTTTCAGCATATTTTGATCATGAACCTCAAACAAACTGAATTCAGTCCTAACTGAGAGTAATGAAAAAAGTGGTTCGATTGGCCTAAAAGTGTTTGAATTATTTTATAAATATTCACAGTAACCTTATAGAGTACATTTGAGTCACTAATATATCTGATAAGGATTGCAGAGACATATTTACAAGGGGGATAAAAAACCACTCACTTTGCCATACGACATTCCAAGTATTTCTTTGAGAATTGCCTGCATATCTCAGATTTATGCCCTGAAGTTTTGAGACAGTTTATATATTCTTTCTTCTCCTAATCATCATAGCAAATTAACATCAAAATAACGAATCAAAAGTCTGCAGAAGGATTAATAATATAAACTGCTTGGGGTTCACCAACTGCTAGAGGTCGCAAATGAGCTTGTCGTTCAAATTGGGTAACAAATAAAAACGAGTTCGGGCCAAAACATTGAAAGCTCTTTGTATGGGTTGAAACAGGTCAGGCAGTGACCCGAAGGCTTTTTCCAATTCTTTATATACTTTTTGTAAATAATTTGTGTGTTAAAAACATTATTATTATTATTTAATTATTTCAACATAGTAATTAGTATGGTGACTGAATTGAAGCACATTTTGGGCTTTTTCCATTTTTGCTATATTCCTTTGTCCCAAAAGTATTGTTCATCGTATTTTATTTGTCCCAAAAAAGTCGCACATTTCCATAAACGGCTAGTTATAATTTACTAATTGTCCTATTTCATCATTAGTGACCCTTATTATCAAAATCTTGCAAGCTTCCCTTCAGAATTAGTATCCTAAATGCATTAAGGGTAAATATTTGTTCTGTTAACTAAAATCTGCCATAAAGGTGCGTTATCTTAAATTGTGTGCTTTTGCTTTTGGACACATTCATTTTTGGACAGAGGGAGTCTCTTGATTTACCCAACTGACCCGGTAGAAATAAGACATGACCAGAACCGACCAGTTCATATAAATTGGATTTAAATGAACATCTCTAGTGAGTTCACCAACGGAAAAGGGAATCAGTATGCGGATACCAGGTCACATAAGTGCATATGGTCCAATGGAAACACTCCTTTCTCTGGTGGTACTGGTCGTGCTCCTCTATTCCCTCCAAATGCTCCACCTGAAAAGGATGAAATAATGTGTTCACAAAACGATTTTATAATAAAAATAGCTTATATTTTGAAGCTATGAGAAAAAGACAAGGTTAAAGTGGAGATTCCACTCCGTTTAATGGAACAGGCAATTCAGGTTGTATTTCGTTGATGGCAGATCAAACAAGTAAATTAAAATTTTTTACTAGATGTGAGTCCTATCGAATGGGTTGAACTGGTCAAAAGTTGTCTTGGATGTATTAATATGCTTAACACGTCCTAGATCATTTTATATAAAAGAAATGATCCTATTATTTTAACAATGTAGTTATTATAATCATATTTGATGCATTAACTACTGACAAAATAAGCAAAAAAGGACATATAGATGTCGGTTAGCACAATTGACCGACCCTTTAGAAATCACTCATGTACATTACCTGTTAGGGTCATTTTATATAAAAGAAATAATCCTATTATTTTAACAATGTAGTTATTATAATAAATGATCCTATTATTTTAACCATGTAGTTATTATAATCATATTTGATACATTAACTACTGACAAAATAAGCAAAAAAGGACATATAGATGTCGGTTAGCACAATCGACCGACCCTTTATAAATCACACATGTACATTACCTGTTAGGGTCATTTTATATAAAAGAAATAATCCTATTATTTTAACAATGTAGTTATTATAATCATATTTGATACATTACCTACTAACAAAATAAGCAAAAAAGGACATACAGACGTTAGTTAGCACAACCGACTGACCCTTTATGAACCACACACGTAAAATACTTGTTAGGATCATTGACCTGTTTACTTAATGTGCCCCACTGGCCCGTTATGCCACCTCTACACACAATGGTCCTATGAGCATTGGATTAAATTGATTCCAGAAAACGCATCCAACAAGAATGAACATACTCACAAAGAATAAAAATCCATCAAGAAAACCATGGACTTTGTTAATCTCACAATCTGGACTTAGCGTGCTCAATGTAGATATGTAATGGTCTGAAATGATAAGGGGGCGGTTTAGATTGCTTATGTACAAAGTTTATCTGCTTATTGTGTTATTTAGAAGGAGATACGCACTTTTGAGTGTTTGGATGGAAAAAAAAACAAAAAACTAGATATACTTGTCTGAATTATTATGGGGTGAAATAAGTTATTTTTAGTACGTAGTTGGAGATTGCTTATTCCAAATTTTGATTATTCTTGGCGGATTCAAAACACAACTTTACCCTTGTGGTGAAATAAGTTGTCTCCATTAACAGCTTTTGAATGGCTGATTCAGAGTCCACTTCTGAATTTGACTTAGAAAACAACATGGCATGGTTCATGGTCCACCACAGAAAAAGAGGATAAATAAGAAAAACAGATTGGAAGTAATTGGGTAATTTGAGAGCCCATAATGAACTACTTTTAATCTTCTATGATCACTAGGGGCTGAAATGATTATGTATCTCATATTAAGCATAAATAAAGACATGGCATGATTCATAATCCACCCCCCTCCCGACTTAGTGCATGCATGAGTCTCGTTCACTGGGTTTGCCCTAGTTCAAAAGAATGAATGAAAGAAGAATGGCCAAAATAGATACAGGAAAAATGGTCGAAAAACACCCAATGTGTATTTTTAATGAATAAAAACTCGCAAAACAATTAAATAAAAAGTTATACTACAAAAATAATATATTATATGTAATGAGTAATTGTATTTGACACACTACTTACTAATAAAAAACTAGAAAACTTGGACAAATAGAGTCTCAAGTCAGACATGAAGCATTTCAACTTGTACCATAATTGCCAACTTAACATGTTACGATACCTGCCCAGCCTATTTTGCCACCTCTAGAGAGATTTCAGTGGTTCTACATTCAATGGAGCGTATCTTAAGAAATCAATAACTTACAAAGCAAATTTCACACGTAAAGAGAGCTTTATCCCTCAAATGTTTAGGGCAAAATCTTTACATTTTGGTATCAGACATGAATCATTTTGATTTAGGGGCATTTATCAGAATATGATGTTATTAAGTCATCTTTGAATAATCTATAGAGTGAAGTATGTGTTTGTTGATAATCATTGAAACTAGCACTGCAGATTGAAGGCAATGTTATCGAGTCATCTTAATGGTTTAGAAGTCTAGTTTGATTTGGTTTCTTTTGTGATGGATGTTTTGTTGATAATAATATTGATCAAATCGCTATCAATATATAATTAAGGTGTGTCCTTAAATTGCTAAAAAAAATATTCTTTTAAGCTTTGAATTACGAATTATACAGAAATATTAAGTTGAATTTCAGCAGAAAGTTTTTATACACATTCTATGTTAGTAATTTTTTTGTGATAATATAATTTAATTATAAGTCTATTTTATTTAACGTGTCTGTATTTAGATTATGAATCACATCAGTCTAGAAGAGTTATCAAACAATCATATTTCATATATAATTAATAATGCAGGAGATTAATAAGGTAATTTTCTGTTAATGATAGTGTTCCCAAATCCATATAAGACCTTTGAAACATTCTAGACTAAATCATTATCTTATATCAAACATGCCCTTAAGAAAAGAATCCTAACATTCATTGAACTTTCAAAATCGGCATAATATTAATTAATTTTTGATTTTTTTTGTGAAGTTTTAAACACTGAAGCTAGCCACTTTGCCGAAAAGATTAAAATCCATCAAATTCTTTATATTGAAATAAGAGGTGGCAAGATGGGTGGGGGTGTTAGATGGGTTGGGTAACGGGTCAAAACAAGATTAGGTTAAAATAAACCATTCTTTAGTATTGGGTCAAAATGGATTTGATCGGGTCACGTTGGCCTATAAACACTTTTTACGATTACGATTACAACTACAATTACGGAAACCATGTTATCATGGTAATAATAAAATCTTTAAATAAAAAACTTAGGAGGTTGTATGCACTAAATATACTTTTGGCGACTTTCACTTGTTCCACTTTTAGCAAAAGTAGTCTATGTGAACCATCTGAGATAAGCAACACAATAAAACCATAAATAACTAAATGTGTAAAAATTGTCACCTCTATTAAAAAAGCAACCGATTAAACATTCAAAAGCAAACGGTAGGTTGTTACATGAAAAGAAGGCAATTCTAGTATC
The DNA here is from genome assembly GCA_024085815.1 of Flaveria linearis. Classification (NCBI taxonomy): domain Eukaryota; kingdom Viridiplantae; phylum Streptophyta; class Magnoliopsida; order Asterales; family Asteraceae; genus Flaveria; species Flaveria linearis. Next base: position 1,917,129 of record CM044007.1, on the reverse strand, counting down.
ACTAAACAGAAAGCCAAGAAAAAACCAAAGGGCATAGTGATCAATCAAGCCTACATTGGTTTTAAAAGGTGTGAGGCGCTGCAAGGGCATGGGATCCAAGTAGCCGAGAGGCGTGGCGAAGGCACTAGCCATATGGACATGAAGCACCCGATATTTATAGAATACTTACAGAATTAATTCTAGTTAGTAGTTTATGCAAAGGCACCAGCCACGTGGAGTCGTGGACACGAGGCACCCGATATTTATAGAAATATTTATAGATTATTTCTAGATAGCAGTTTATTTTACCTACAACTCAATCATCACTCCAACTCCTTTTAATTTTATATGCAACTCAACAATCACTCCAACTCCTTTATATTTTACCATCATCTCAACCATCAGCCCAACACTCTTAACTACGCCCCTATTAATCCTAGGTATCTCCCATTGACAACTACCCCAGTAGGTGACATGGAACGACTCAAGCTGCTTCATGGGATCATGACACTTGGTTTTCTAAGGTGATTCCTAGAACGCCTCAATTGCCTAGCACGGCAGGTACACTTCCTTAAACCAAGAATCCTACCAAGTGGAAGTCCTTTCGAAATTGATTTGTTTATTTACTATAGACAACAAGGTTGAGATACCCTAAATGATCAGTAGGAGGGTGTCGCCTTATATTACGTATTAGGAACATACATTTCCCCTAGAAACAAACTAAAGTCCACTATTGACATGTTGGAGATGATCTGAACATTATTGCAAATATTTGACGACTATTCAACTCTGATTTGAGTAATGCTATATCATCTTACTTTTTGTGCCTAACTTATCCTCTTAACAAGAAGATGATGACTTGTGTGCAGACTCCTTAGTCCTTTCTCTCTCCTCTCTTCAATTTTCCATTTCTCAAAATCACATTGTTAAACCACTCCCAACCATAGATCGGTTCGCTGGTTCAACCAGTCCATAGGAAGATGGTTTCAAGAGTACTCAACCAGACCAGTTATGTAACCAGTTCCGGTCCAATCAGCCAGTATGGAAAACAACACATAGTGCACATGTCCTTCTACACTTCAAGTCACCTTCAACGATTAGCTGATCATCCAACTATCTTGTCTAATTAATGTTCTAACCACAATCCTTGGACAACCACAATCCTTGGACAACCACAATCCTTGGACAACCACAATCACAATCCTTCAAGTACCAATAATAACACTCCTATCACAAGAACATCAACTTAACGTCTCCAATTAGAAAAGCAGTAGGTGCAAATTGCCATAAATAAAAAAATTGGGCCCTAATTACGTCTCTGATTGAGTCATTGATTACAACATTAAGTCACATTCAACACACTTGATTCAAGTTAGGCATAGGGCAATTGCAACATCTAAACTGATTTCTGCAGCAAGCAGTGATAGTGATTTCATTAATTGAAACGAAAACAAACAACAATTTATCAAAGATACATCAAAACACTAACGTTTTAGAAAGTTGCAACACTAGTAAGTCGAAAGTTACCTCAATTGAATGCAATTGACTGAAGGAAACCCTAAATGTTCGATTGATCGGTGTATATACATACAAAACACATATATGTGTAGATATATAGAGATATATTGTGTGTACCTGCGCTCATTAAGGGAAATTGAAGGGTGAATTGCAGTTTAGACTTTACAGCACCTTCTTATCGATCAAAAATGGCGATTTCTGGGTGTGAATTGAAATACACGAAGGGAAACCCGACCCGGATCAATCGGGTATTACCGAAAAACATGACGTGTTTTGGTCGACCGGTTTACTAATTATTGTTTTTGTTGTCTTTTTATGGTTTTTGATAGTGAGTCGGGGGTCTCTTTGGAAGCGGTCTCTCTACTTATTTGGGTAGAGGAAAGACTTGCCTACACCTACCCCTCCCAGACCCTGCTCTTTGAACGGGATATACTGGGTTTGTTGTTTGTTTGTTTGTTTGTTGTCTTTAATTTTAGAAACCTAACTAAAATATTATGTAGCTATTTTAATCGGCTAAAAGAATTTGGGTAGTTGGGAGGATGAGAAAGTCAGTATGGTAGTTAGAAGGTAATAAGTTTTTTTAACTGCTAATAAGTAGTTAGATATAAGAATCGGTGAAGAGTTTAAAATAGGGGAAATTAAGTTAAGAAACAAATAACGAGACAATGTCAAACTCTTATATGGTTATCTGAGATCTCGGCCCCATACTTAAAACATAGAGATATAAATATAATGAATAAGAAAAGGTCATAAGAGATCGTAATAGAACAGTTTACAAGGGATGTTATTATTCTTAGTCACATACCTTATTGTAAAATACTATTTAATACTTGACAAACATCGTTTAAGTAAATATATCAAGTATACATTAGTTAAGATTACCCATTGAGATTTTCAATACATATCTTTTTTTTAACTTTTATATAATTTTGTTACTTAAATAAAATAAAACTTTGTAGATTAGTCTATTACCTGAGATCTGAGTACAAAAAAGAGATTATGATATTTATGTGTATAGTTCGCTATGTATATTTTGGATGATTGGTTTAGTTATCACACATCAACACATCCTATGTTTGAATGTTTTGGTGTCAGGTTAAGGGGGTGTTTGATTTCGACTGACCGGCTGACTCGGTCATCCATTCAGTCTGTTTGATGTGCGTAAAACTTGAGTTGACCGGGTCAAAACATCTGACCCGGACCTGAAATTTTCAAATGCTTAACCGACCACTTGCCTGCGCCTGCGCCCCCCTCACCTGCGCCGCTCCCCCTTCTCCCTCATCCCACAGCGACGCAGAGGTTGCGCCCGGTGATTTTGGGGCTGGATTTGGAGACGGTGACGGCGAGAGGCCATGGTGGTGGTGGTGGTGGTGGTGGTGATGGAGTGGTGGTTTTGCGGTGGTGATTGGCGGTGGTGGAGTGTTGTGGATGAAAAGAAGGAAATATACTTTTTTTGTCCGTCAAATGAAATATTGTTACGTAAATACTGTTACGTAAATACTGAATCGATTTGGTTCTAGTCAAATACTGAATAAAACAGTCAAGTTTCAGTCAGATGCAGACTCAGTCAGAACTTCTAACTGAGTCAGCTTCTGACTCAGTCAGATGTTACCGAGTCAGTATAATCAAACAACACCTAACTCATCAGATTTTAATTCATTTGTCATCCTCGTCTTTTAATTTGATTTGTTATTATTATGTAAAAAATTAATATAATATTAATTACCAACTTGGTTGGTGTCTTGTAATTGTACTTTTAAGTTTCAAAGGTTGTGTATTTAATAATCCTAATATATTTAACATATTAATTATATATATTACTAATTATTAATATATTTGTGCATTATGGGTTATCTAAGCTTTAGTGGGTTTTATCCACTTTTGTTTTATTTATTTTTTATTTTTCTTACTCTTAATCCCAATATGTTGCAATGTGAGCGTGAGGTTCAATGTTTTACGCCTGTTTTTTCTAGTTTAATGGCTTCGTCACAACGCCAGGGTCTTTGATCGATTTAGTTATTGTTTTTTACTTTTTATGTTTTATGTTTCACGTGAGTTGTTTAATGCTTTCACGTCTACTTTCTGTTCAGTTTTAATTTTCACATTTTTACTCTTAATCCCAATACTCTTAATCTCAAAACGTCGTAACGTGTGCGTGTGGTTCAACATTTTACCCAGCACAACGCGCGGGTCTTAGATCGACTTATTTATTGTTTTAATGTTTTACATTTATGTGCGGGGTTCAATGTTTTACTTCTACTTTCTGTTCGGATTTAATTTTCCCATTTTTATTTCTTTTTAATACAATTTTTTCCTGTGTTGGTGGTCGCCGATGATGGTGTAAAATTGGTGTTATTTGACATAGTTTCACGCCCCCCGCCTCAACGTGGGGGCTTAATACTAGTTAGAACTAATAACTAAACTTCCAAAAAAGTTTTAGAATTAAACCCAACCAAATATAGGTAGTGTATATCTAAAACAACATTCTTCAAAGCTCGCAATGAAAAGAATTATTTGTTTGTAGACCTACATCCAGGACGAACATGTAGTTAAGATATCAAATACCCGATAAAGACGACTGTGATATGGTTATGTTTTATAATTCTATTAGACTGTGACACCCTACATAAATCTCACATCGGCCGTGGACATGAGAGATTACTGGTTCATAAGGAATGTCTGGTCTCTAATATTATCAACGCGTTTTGGGCGTATTGACTGTGGATAAGAGGAGAACTCCACAGTTAAACGTGCGCTGGTGACAGCAATCAAGGGATGGGTGACCTCCCCGGGAAGTTTTCACCTGGGCAACCAAAAAAAATCCGTGAGCTCCTCGTGGGCAAAGCGGACAATATTGGTGGTATGAGAGGCCGGGTGTTACAGAATGGTATCAGAGCCACTTCTGTGCCGTTCGGAATGCAGGACATACCTCACCGAGGATGGTGACTTCTCGGGCTCATCGAGGACGATGAGTCCAAAGGGGAGGTGATTGTAACACACTACATAAATCCCACATCGGCCGTGGACAGGAGAGATTCCTGGTTCATAAGGAATGTCTGGTCTCTAATATCATCAACGCGTTTTGGGCGTATTGACTGTGGATAAGAGGAGAACTCCACAGTTAAGCGTGCTCAGGTGGCAGCAATCCAGGGATGGGTGACCTCCCTGGGAAGTTTTCACCTGGGCAACCAAAAGCAAATCCGTGAGCTCCTCATGGGCAAAGCGGACAATATTGGTGGTATGAGAGGCCGGGTGTTACATAGACTGTGTATGTTTTATCACTCTAATAACAAATATAAGATTTTAAGCTAAAAGGTAATGTATTGATTAACTTATCCTAATGGTAGATAATGTGTGAAAACATACAAGTGAGTCGAGGATCAAATCCCAGACCTAATTATGAGAGTTAGCATTATGTTCATAAATATAAAATTAAAAAAAAAATGTTTTGGCCCTAAATTTTAAAGGGTTTCAAAAAAATCAATTTTTTATATTATCTAATAAGTATCAATATATATTTTAGAGTAATTACTATTTGCATCCCTGACATTTGTTCATTTTAACCACTTGCGTCCCTGCGGTTTCAAAATTACCATTCGCCCCCTAACGTTTCATGTTATCTTCATTTGAGTCTATATAATTTCATTTTTATCTCAATTTGAATCCAAATGACTAACACTGTTAGTTTTTCTGTTAAAATTATTATTGAAAAGACTAAACTACCCTTAATACCATATTAATATAAAAAAACTTGTGGGTCCCATCTATCAATATTATCTTCTTCTTCTTCAAGCTCTGCAGCAGATGAATCCTCACGCCGGAGCTCTTCCTCCGGTACAGCCTCATCGCCGCCTCCTGAACCCTAGGTCCGCCCATCGGATCCACCTCTACGTCCAGAATGTACGGCACCTTATGCCTCAGGTTCTTCGATCGTTTCGTGATCTCAATTAGGGCTTTTGATCGGAAACAGAACGATTCCGATTCGGAAGATGTTTTGACGTCGAGTTGATTCTTCAACCGGAGGAAATCGTCGGGATCTGTTAACAGGTGGAGATCTTCGATCTCCGTTAACAGCTTCCATACGCGTTCGAGAATGAAACAATCACTTGAAGCTGTTTCAAAATTGTTCGAATCGATTTCTGATTCGATTCGTGTTAGAAGCTCGTTAGCAACGTAGATCCATGACTCTACGATCTGGTGAATCGTGTATACCGTTAGATCCATGACTCTACGGACACCTTCTCATCTCATACTCGATTGAGTATTGAATCTTCTGTGCTACACCTTCAGCTTTCTTCCACGTAGCTAGACGTGGTAACAGGCTTTCTTCACTCACCTGGCTGACCACCACCGTCGCGTCATCACCGTCGTTAAGCCGCCACACCTCCGCCGAGCTGCCGTCACGCGTCAGCACACCTCCGCCTTCACCGACACCACCCACCGGTGCAGCCACCATCGCGACCCCCATCTCCACCACCGCAGCCCCCATCAACACCATCGCAGCCCCCCATCTCCATCGACTGAAGGGTATGGGAGAAAAAATAGAAAGAGAGAGAGAGAAAAAGAGAGAAAGAGGGAGAAAGAAATGATAAGGTGTGAAGGTGAGAATGAATGGTATGTGAATTAATAATAAGGGTAATTTTGTCATTTTACAAAAGTTAACAGAAAAATCTAACGCCGTTAGTGTTTTGGACTCAAATGGAGATAAAAAGGAAACGTTAGGGGGCAAATCGAGACTCTGAAACTGCAGGGACGCAAGTGGTTAAAATGGGAAAACGTCAGGGATGCAAATGGTAATTTACTCTATATTTTATTAGGTATACACTTTTAACCATTTATACACACACATATATTATATTATCGGTTCTAAAACTCTTTTTTTCATACTTCCGATGTACTTTATGTTGATCGAATGGTCACATCAACAACATATATTGAAAATATGAACGTGGTAGTGTTAAGTTTGATCAAAACAACCTTGTGCGACCATACGTTTAATATAAACATTGCTAACATATGCATTGTCGTTGAAATTTAAATTCTCAAATATCATCACTTTGATATCCACATGGCATTCCATGTACGTATACATCACTAAAGACATGAAAAGTAGCAAGCGAATACATGCTTATCAGCTTATGCATTTAAAATTGATACACTGCGGTTATAAAAAAATCATAACCAGTTATTTCAACTAAACACGTTATTATAAACATATAATCAAACTGCACTGGTTAAAACTATTTATCAGAAAATCGTAATCAATCTTTTCGGTTGAAATTGGCTATCAAAGATTTAAAGTGTGGGTTGGTTTTGTTATGCGGTTAGTAAATAGTGTATTGACTCTTTTACAATTTGGGTATGATGATAAAGAAGATGGTCATGGTATGCAGTCTCAATCCAAGAAACCCAAAATACCAGGTTTAACGAGGTTTGTTGTTTGATTCTGCTTGTTTTTATGTTGTAAAGATCTGCTTTGTATGTGATTACTGTTTGTTTTTCAACATGAAAAATACTTATACAAATAGTATATGACGTGCGTCTATTCTATTACAGTGACACTATAACTTATTAGGTTTTGAGTCATTATTAGTCACGACAATTAAAAGCATTATTTGCAACTAGCGAATGTTTTAATGGTTTATAAGTTGAGTTTAGTGTTTTTCATCTTTTGGGTTTCACAAAAATTATTATTTTGAATCCAAAGGTTTAAATTCTGTCATTTGAATTTAAATGTTTAACTAAAATTTCATTTGAATCTATTTGACTACAACTGATTAACACTGTTATTTTTTTTATTAAGTTTCTAACATAAAGGTCTTTTAGTCAAAACAATTACAGAATAAAAAAAACCCATGTGAGGGTTTTATGTGTTTAGTTCTTTTGATAATTACAGAATTCTAGTGATCTTTTGTTGTTTGTCTTGTTAATATCTTTTGGTTTAATAGTTATGTTACTTTTGTCTGTTTTGTTACATCATATAATTTTTTCTTTAATGTTTAATTATGGTTACAATGTTTGGTGTGTTATGATTATTATTTATGGACCATTAAAATTATATTGTTTATTGTTTTTTATTTTTATAAGGTTTGTGTTTTATGGTTATTGATTCAAATTGTTTGTATCATATGGCTTATTTGTATTTTATAATTTTTTGGTGTATGTGTTATAAAATTAGAAAAGAATCATTTTAGGCGGTTATAATTATATTTTTTATCTAACACTTGGAGTCAAATCGTAATGGAATTAACAAATAGACTGAATGTATAAACCCTTTACGTGGGGCAGAATCTTTATTTTATGATTTTTGACTAAAATACCCCTAATGTAGGAAAGTTAATAAAAAAATATAACAATGTTAAGTGGATGTGCTTAAATGGATTCAAATAGTAATTTTAATGAAAACTTTTGCAAATGATAAAATTTAAATATTTGGATTCAAATTACAATCTTTATGATATCATATCGATGAAAAACCACTTAACTTTTTTTAATACTTTCAGGGTTAGTTGAGCCAAACTGCTTTTGATTAATCGAAGTTGTGTCTCCTAATGGTTTCTCGCACACTTTATGATTTTTATCCTTTACAAAATATTAATATGTTTCTTACACTGATTCATCTTATCCCGTCGAATTAAATCGTTAAACCTACATATTGATTGGTTAAACATACGGTCTGAGTTTCAAACATCAACTTAAACTAGTAGAATAAAATTATTAAAGGGTGTGGATATATAGACACCCTAAAATTATAAATTAACACCTCAAATTTCTATACGGGTCGTATAGCCCCATACACGACGTATAAGGGGGTCGTGTAGCCTTATACGGGGTGTAACCCCTCTAAGAGCCCCTGAATTTTGCTAGTAGTCAATGTCAAAATTTGCTATACGCGTCGTATAGCTCTATATGTGTCGTATAGAGGGATCGTATAGGGCTATATGAGGCATATAGCTCTCTGACAGCACCCCTGAATTTTTCTCATTTTCAGTGTACTCGACCTTATACGCCGCGTATGGACTCATACGCGGCGTATAAGAGGGTGTCGACTTATCTGGATGGATGTCTATATATTAGGACCCTTCTTAAAACAATCAATAGCCATATTTAAAGTTTATACCTACCATTTAATTTACTTTCACACTAGCAATGGTATTAAAATGGGTAATCTATTAAAATCCAAAATCTTATATTTAATTTATAATGTATCTCATCCTACTCTTATACCGGTTAGATCCATGGTTATTCATTAAGGGTTCTAATAAAGAGACACCCAGGTGGATAAATCGACACCAACCTATACGCCGCGTTGGGTCCATATGCGGCCCATGCCGACGTATAAGTTTCGACCATTAATGCACCATTAATGCCTAACATTCCACGTCACATCAGTCATTATACGGGTCGTATAGGCCCATACACCACGTATAGACCTATGTCATATAGTCAAGTGGTACTAGCTATACGCGGCGTATAGACCCATACGCCGTGTATAGCTGTCGGTGGAGCTACGTATAGGCTTGCCATGCATAGCATCATACGCTGTGTATATTCTACCTGGTACAAAACGATTTTGTAGTACGTCTGACATCTACACATGGCGTATGGGCCCATATTCGTACTCGATGAGCTAGTCTGTTAGGCTGTAATAGGGGACGTGATAATGGTTACGTTACTATTACACGAAGATCAAAAAAAAAGAGGTCAGGTCGTAAAGGTATGGATTATCTGTGATCGTGGTGGCTAACACAAAAGTAAAGAAACGGTTAGACGATCCAGTAGCAAGAAAGTCGGATGCCCTTTTAAATTAGTAGAGATATATTACAACAAACGTCGTTCGTGAAAATTAGAGGTGAGAAGTGGCGAACATAACCATGATTCCGCTCAACATATGGAGGGACACCCATTTGTAAGAAGGTTTTCTTAAAATAAATACAATTTGGTGGAGTAGCTTACTGATCAGAACATGGAGACTCGTAACATCTTATCAGCTTTAAAAAAGCAAATCCTAATAACGCATCCATAACCAGAGACGTATACAACGCTCAGTATAAAATAAGAAGTGAAAAAAAAAGTCGGTGAAAAACCAATGTAAGTTTTAGAAAACCTTTTATCTTCTAAAAGGTGCGTTTATTACACCCGAGAAGATCCCAATACAAATGTCATAAAAGATATATTTTTTTATCATCCAAAATCATACAACACTTGGCGTGCATTCCCGCATTTGCTGATGATAAACACTACATATAAAACAAACATGTACAAACTTCCATTTATTCAGATTGTTGGTGTGACCTCGACATACAAGACATTTTGTGTTGCTCATGCGGTTATCAGTAAAGAACGGGAGATAATTTTGAATAGGTGATTAATAGATAATTTTGAATGGGTGACCTCGATACACAAGACATTGGTCACGGTGATTGCCTGAGCTTTTGATTATTTTCCTCAGTATCTTACTCACGTATCTCCCCGATCGAGCCGGTTATATTAGATGGTCGTACGTTATTCGACATGCGTATTATACGTCAGTTTCCGGGTGGCATACGATTCTCTCTTCGACCCGGGGAGATCTTGCAGCCGACACCTGTTCAGCAGCTCGGCATTGACGATGCACAGCAGCAGGAACATATTCCGTATGATCAGCCGCCACACGACAACCAGCCGCATGACCAGCCGCCACCTCTCCCACAGTTCCCTCGATATATTTATAGAGATGTGAGACTACCTGCACATATGGAGACATTTATGCAGGAGATTTCTACGAGTTTAAGTGACCAGGGTCGTCGGCTCGATCGAGTTGAGGATCTTATGGATTGGCACGTTCAGCTTGAGATTGCGCGGGCTCGTGCTGCTGTTATTGATCCTCCAGAGTTGCCACCGCCTCGACATCACCCAGATTCACCGTAGTTTTTTATATTATTAAATGTAACTTTTATTTTGTTATGTATTTACAAACTTTGTTATTTATATTATCATTTTATGTTTGTCTATATGTTTTATTGGTTAATTAAGATTTAAAATTGTCGGTTAATAAGTTACAAAAAATAACTTATATGCAAAATCTCAAGCTCAACGTGCAAATATAGTCGACACCATAACCTATACGCAAAATTTTTTATTAAAAAATATGTAAAATGAACACAAAAATATAAACTCAATAACCTATATGTCGCGTATGGGTCCATACGTGGCGTATAGTTTCATCATGCCTATCAGACTTGTCAAGAAAAAAAAAATTGAAACCTATACGTAACGTATGGTACTATACGCATCGTATAGCCTTCTTCTGACATGTGTCTGACATGAAATGTTAGGGAATGTTTTCATTCCCTAACGCCGCGTATGGGTCCATACGCCGCATATAGGGAATGAAAACATTCCCCGACAACCCACCCTACACGCGACGTATGGACCCATACGCGACGTATGGACGTATAGAGTAGCCGGGTGCTGATTTAAAATCTGGAGGTGTCCAAATAACCAGACCCTTCATTAATCGTCATGTATCAGGTACACACGAGGGTATTGATGATGGATGTTACTTTGTTGAAACTTACTAGTTGTGATTTCAAATAGATTATTTATTATTAATTTTATTTTTATATTTACTAATTACTAAATGAATTAAAAATCTATGAACTAAAAAATCAACGGATTAATATTATTAGTCTATCATCTAAGGACAGTAAAATTAAAAAAATGTTTACGATTGTAGTTCAAGTAAGGGAGTATGTATGTTTCAGGTAAAGAGATCGTGTATCACTGACCATCATATCTATCTCATGTCTGTAAAAAATATTTAACCAAGTATCACCCTGATCACTGGCATCAACTGGTGTAGATTTGAGCTCTGTGGCCTTAAGATCACAATTTCAAAACTCACTTTAGCAAAAAATCTAACAGTAATTAATAGGGATTGTCAATGAGCTCTCCAGACATATGCAAGTCAGGAGGATTTACGAGCTAGCTGGTTTTCTCGTGTAACGGGTTGGCGTTATCCTCCAGCGTCAAATTAACGATTGATGGTTTATGGACACACCTGAGTTATGAAGAAGCTTGACATTGATCCTGAATTGTCATCGCGGTTCAAAAAAAAGTATTGATCCATACCCAAACATCGTTTTGTTATAACAATAAAATCTACGTATTACAATAAAAGATGGTTTTGAGTTACCACTTGTCATAATTTTAGACATCCTAAGCTTATTTTTCTCGATCTCTCCTATTAAATATTTACATTAAATGTCAATTGTGAATCCAAGGATCTCAATTCAGGAATTATCAGTATTAAAATAAAATCAAATCAATGATCGCGAATTATCATTAATTGACGTTTAATTGTTTTAATGATTATCGAAGAACACAAACACAAAACACAGTAAATACGAACACAATAATTATTCAAAAGTATTTCATTAATTATCAAGTAATGATTACAAAAGAATAATTATGAATAACTATGAACAATGATTTCTGTGAATCGAAATAATGTTTATGTTGATGTGACGGCGGCTAGGGTTGCACGATTATGTGATGCTTGACAGCCGTAATATTGCTTGATTGTGTTCACCGAGATGTGAAACCTAGGACTCATATTTATAGACGGTTTAAGTCAGTTAATGAAACACCAGATCTCTTGGGATTTGATATTGATTGGTTGACTTGTTTGACTTGTTGATATTGTAATCATACAAGTGTTCTGAACTTCCGCAGGAGCCTTGTCTTCCGCAGGAGTTTTGCTCTTCCGTAGATGTCTTGGTCTTTCGTAGAAGTATTGTTCTTCCGTAGGAACTCTGTCTTCCGTAGAAGTCTTCACTTCATGCAATCCTTGATCATCCGCAGGAATCTTCACTTATGTGGTCTTGTAAGAAACATATCTACGGATTAACAATAATGTTCATCCGTAGATGTTTCTTACACTTGGTCAATTTCAGGAATCCTACCAAATATATTGATTTTGCCTGTCAACAATCACAAAGCAACATACATATATATGGGTTAACCTATAGATTCAATGCACATATAATATATACTTGACAGTTACAATCATTAATTACAAGACTTGATTAAAGTTCTAGGCCTACACAAAATGATCTAGTCCTATCCTTCCTAGATCCAACATCAATTATATTATTTTAATTTTTCTGGATTAAAATAGTTTTTTAATAATTTGAGAAAGAGATCCTTTTATAAATGCAGTATCTAAAGAAATAATTTTTTAAATAACATAAGTAATTTTTCTAAAATATCAAACATTTAAAGATACAAAATTTTTAAAAGCAGTGTTTTTAGAAAATTAAATTTTATGAACCATAATAATTAAAATTCAAAGTTATAACAAAAAATTATTTATAAAATGACATTTTCTTAAAACGGTTGATTTAGAACAAAACGTTTTAAATTTTTAATAAAAATTTAATATACAATAGTTTAAAGGAAATTATCATTATTTTATTACTTATAATTATTAGTTATATGTAATTTTAATCATCTCTTATCTCAAAATTTGATTTTATGATTAATAATTTTTAATTACTAACTATTTAAGATTTTATTTATTTAACGTGATACTAATCTAATAGGATATATATTTCACAGCAGCCTCTTAATAAGCACATTTGAGGCCCAAAGAGTATAATTACATGTCACTCTTTTACATTAAAATTACATATTTTTTTCCCCGAGACAAGTTTTGGATTTTCGAAATATTTTACACCCATTAAATTACGGCACCATAACCAAAAATCTGTTTCATTATCCATGTCTACGTCAGGTTCGAGTAGATATACCATTACCAAAGAATTGTCCATAGGGTTGAAATATTCAACAGCGTAACGGGCAAAAGCAAAAAAATTGATAAAACAAATGATGTCGGTTGTCCCAACGGTTATTTATTTTGAATTAATAAACCCAAAATGTCATATTTTGTTTGAATTATTGCACCCATTATATGCGGGTCCCACACCACTTGTGACACGTGTAAAACCTTCGTGAATATATTTCCACTTTAAATAATAAATCAGTTATCTTTTTATTTAAGTGCCAACTAGACACACACAACTCTCAATTTAAATCCACATTGCCTCAAGGGTCGTTTGAAAATATGATGAATAGTAATTTTCATGTTATGTTAAATCTTATAACCCATAAATGGTTGTTTGAGCATAAATAAAATGATTGTAAATTATGTAAAATCTTATGACTCAACAAATCGTTTAACTTCGTCATCAAACAACACTTTGAGTTTATGAGTGACGTACTTAAGTTTAAGGTGATGCATATATAGTGAGACCTTTATTTAAACGTCTCCGAAAGTTCGAGGGGATAACAATGGGATAAGATATCTCCCTTATATATAAACGGCATAGTTTGAATGAATCCTGTAAGATGCAATTAGTTAATAGGAAGATTAGAAAATGTTTACGGAAAAGTTAACTAATAAATCAATCATCTTTTTAATTACTTTTTCAGAAAGTCAATTATACGACCACAGTTCGAAGGATACGTGTTGTATTAATCGGACTCACTTATTTGTTTTTTAGTCGAAACCGCACCCCTAAACCCCTTAAAAGATAACCTACAACTAGAAAAAAACATCTGACTTATCCAAGCGTTATTTCACCATGAGCAAACCCGAACCCCTATCTCCTATTTAAAAAGTCATAGGTCTACCACTTTACCAAATCACTTGGTTTGTCATAAAATTTGGGTCCTAATATTTAAACACCCACCCAGATAAATCGACACTCCTCTATACGTCACGTAGGTCTATACGCGCGTATAAGGTCGATACACTGAGAATGAGAAAATTCAGGGGGTGTCAGGGAGCTATACACCTCATATAACCCTATACAACCCCCCTATACGAAACATATATGGCTATAAGACGCGTATACCAAATTTCGACACTGACTACGAAAAAAATTCAGGAGGCTGTCAGAGAGGTTATACGCCTCGTATAGGGCTATACGACCCCCTATACAACATGTATTAGGCTATACGATCCGTATAAAAATTTTGGGATGTTGATTTAAAATAGAGTAAATTACAAATTTGTCCTTTAAGTCTGTTTAAAATTACGGATCTTGTCCTTAACTTTAATAAGTACACTGAGTATCCTTTATTTGAAAATTTATAACGTTTTTTTTGTCTTTTTACTAACATCAGTTAACTTTTTCTGTTACATTTTATAAATACCCATTTTGCCCTAACCCTCAAAAGGCAAAATATATAATTTTTATATCTTTTTTCTTTTTTGTGTGCTTATTTTATTAACTTTACTTTTTATTATTTCTATATATTTTAACCACTTTTATTTTAAATATTTATCTTAAATATATTAATTAGTATTTTTGATCATCTAAATATGAGTTATGATTAGTTTTTATTATATTAAATATATAATAAATACTATTCTATTTAAAAATATTAATCAGATGGCTAATATTTATTTTAAAAAAAATATATTTTAGAAAAAAATCCATTTTCAATAAGATTTATATAAAAATGTTTAGAAATATAAAACGATTATAGATTAAATTTTTCTATAAAATAAGCAAACAGGCCAGGGAAGAAATTTAAGACTTAAGTATGCTAATAAAAAATTTTAAAATATATTGAGCGGTGTTAAAATATTATTGACCCAATCAATTTTAGAAAAATAGAAAATAGGATAGCATCATGGGTCAATGGGTTGTTCTACCACTTCGGTTTGACTTTTAACGTTTCTCTCTCTCTCTTTTTATAAAATAGTGAGAAAAAAAATAATATTGTTAGTGAAAAACTATTAGGTGTTTATTTAATTTTATTAAATTAGTCTTATTTAAACCCATGTATGTTTTAGATTATGTTTTAATCAATTATGTTTCATGAATTTCGGTAAATTATATTTTTGTTTATGTAATTTTTATTTTTAGAAAACTAATAGGTGTTCTTTAAATTTTATTTGTTCTAGCATAAAAGTACTTAACTAAAATCAATAACTGAAATAATTTTTTACAATTAAAATTAATTTATTAATTATATTTAAGATAAGTTGTAAAATAAAAGTGGTGAGAAAAAAGAAAAAGAAAAGTAAGTAAATAAATAAAAGAAACAAAGAAAATATATGATTAATATAAGTAACATATTTTGTCCTTAAAAGAGAAGGGTAAAGATGTCATTTATCATAAATTAACAAAAATTTAACTTCAGTTAGTGAAAAGGACGGAAAGTGACATCCAGTGTAATTATCAAAGTTTAAGGATAAGATCCGTAGTTTTTTTACTCTTTAAAATAATTGGTTGTCAAATAACCAAATCCTAAATTTAAAACGTTTGTTGCATATTAATTTCCCCTTTTTATCAAACAAAATCACTGAAAACCCTCTCGAATATTCCCTACAATCACACCCCTTATAATCCCCACAACGCTCAGCTTTCATTAAACGTTAAACCTCATCAATGGCTACAGACACTCAAGCTTCTGAACGTAATTCATCGTCATCTTCTAATTATTCCGGTGAATCTCCGCCGCACACGGTGGTTGTTTCAAATTCCGACGTCAAATCACCACCGGAGAAGATGAAGAATAAGAAACGAAACCGAAAAGATGTGGGGTACAAACACCCTGTTTTCAGGGGAGTTCGAATGCGGAGTTGGGGGAAATGGGTGTCGGAAATCCGACAGCCGAGGAAGAAGTCCCGCATTTGGCTCGGGACTTTTTCCACGGCCGAGATGGCCGCTAAGGCTCACGACGTCGCCGCGTTATCGATCAAGGGTAATGACTTAGGGGTCGTTTGATAGCATCTTAATTATTATATTACGAGGTTACTTATGAATTGATTAGAGGTCAAATACGTTTGATCAGAGGTAAAATACGTTTGGTACTTGTGGATCATTTTTTTAAGTTTTAAATGTTCTGTTTTTCGTAGTTAGAAACAAGTTTATACCTCATTTTCTAAAAAGAGGATTTAATACACACATTTTATTAAAATATGGTATTTAATGTGAATTATTGGGGTTGTTACCATAAAAAGACTTAAATAAAAGACTATAGGCACATAATTATGTTTTTAATTATGTTACATAAGACGATTATCTAACGGTGTAATTATTCCAATATCCGAGTATCTCTCTTACAATATTTATGTTGTTTTTACGGTATTTTATTTAAAATTGATTATGTATTTAACACGTTCTCGTTCTTTTAATATTCTTAAAAGGTACATCCGCCATCCTTAATTTCCCCGAACTCAAAGACTCGTTACCTCGTCCCATCTCCCTCTCGCCACGCCACGTTCAAGAAGCCGCTGCAAAAGCCGCCACAATGTTGGAGTTCGCCAAAGCTCCGGCGCCACCACTACAACCACCATTGACCGAGTCAAACCCGGTCGAGGAACTTAGTGAGATCATCGACTTACCAAGCTTAGAAGGGTGTTTGGACTCACCCGACTCGTCAAATGAGTTGCTGATGGTTGACTCGGCGGACCACTGGCTATATCCGTCGTGGGCGGTGGCGGACATCGATGGTTTCTCGGTTATATCTCCGATCAAGTGGCGGATAACGGTGGCACTGAACTAATATGGGATTATTAGTTAGTGTTGTTATACTAGAAGACTAGAAATTATACGATATACATTTTATATATTGTAAAATATAAAGATATATGGTGATTTTCTTTTTTCCTTTTGTTTTGTTTTTGATTTGTTGTTTCTGTACATAACTTATTATACATAAATAAGTGGGATTATGTATTTATTTTTTCTCCATTTTCTAGAGTAAAGATGTATATTTTATATGATATATAAAAAAAGTTAAACTCGTTTGTTTTTCAAATGTGGTAATAGTAAGGGATAAAAATGGACTCAACGTTACGACAAAGGCTCCTTTTGATGTAACATTTGATGAAAGTAAATAAACATATTAGGCTCCTTTTGATGTAACATTTTAAAATTAGCCACTTAAATTTTTTTAAGTTTAAGTTTTCCAACTTAGTTAATAATGATTTATTTTTATTATACATATACTAAAAAGCAACTTTTGTTGCTACAGGAACTTTTTGTTTTTTAAAAGTGGCCACTTAAAGTTTTTAGGTTTAAGTTTTCCACCTAGTCGATTATGATTTATTTTTTAATTTGTATTTCTTTACACGATCCAAAATTTATATTAGATCTTATTTATGCATTTCTTTAAAACCGAATAAATTTTTGGTTTCATACGCTAGAGCGGGGCAACATTATTGTTGAGGTATCGTGACAAACATTATTGTTGAGGTATTGTTGAGGTATCGTGACAAACACTTATAACGTTATCGTTGAGGTTTCATATACTAGAGAGAGTGGCGTTATTTCTGTATTATCGGACGGCATATATCGATGTTTGATTTTATGATTTTTGACGAGCCAAATCAATAACAATCAAACTCTCACTTCGGCCTGACTGCAAATTACACGTCACGAAACACGGAGAGTAAAACTAGTTTTTATATAATTAAAATTAATGGTCAATGGTTAGCAGAAAATCTGAATTTACTATATTGTGGTATTGTACTTTTGGTTTTTATGCCATCTCTTTGGTGGTATTTTTAATGAAGATTCTTCATTGTTCCTGATTTAAAAAAAGTAGAAAATCTGAATGATCAAATGATAGTTATAACCAAAGCGAAATATTCACACTGATTGAGAAGACAATGATTTGATTATAATTATTTTACTACCATCTTTTAAGCTATGTTTTTATTTTTGAACGGCTTTTAAGTTATGTTAATTGAAAATACTTTTGATCCACTAACTTTTAAAGCTGACGGTAACACCGTAGGTAAATATCATATTGGACGTGAACAGTATAGATTCTTGGTTCATAAACAATGTCTGCATCTAATATTATCAACGTATTTTGAGCGCTTTAGCTGTGGATCAGAGGAAAACTTCACACTTAAGCGTGCTTAGATGGTATCAATCCAGAGATTGGTGAGCTTCCTGATAAGTTTTCATTCGGGTAACCAAAACAAATTCGTGGGCTACTCGTGGACAAAACAGATAATATTGGTGATACGAGATGTCAAATGTTTCAATTAACTAGTTATTAACTAAATTAGTCAAATCATCTTTTCGATCAACCAAATCCCTTTAACATAAACTAGTAAATAACCCCCGCGCGTTGTTGCGGGTTTTTTCTCTGTAAACCTTATGTTGCATCGGATGATTGTGAATAAAATTTTAAACATAACGTAGGAAAAATAGAAACGTCAAAACAATATAAAAAACAATTGCGAGAGATCGGTTTAGCATCTCTAATGAAAATAAATCTGCAACTAATATGTCAATAACTATTTAATATCTTTTTATCAATGTAACTATTACATCATTTATACGTTTTTCAAAAAACACAAATGTGCCATAAAATATTAAATTCAACCTTTTAAAAGTTATTTAGTTAAACAGTTGTTTAAAAATTACAAAGTTTTAATTATATAGTCTTTGAATGTTTTTAAGCCCACCAATTAATTAGAAAATGATTATAAAGAGAAGAAAATGAAGAAGAAAAGAAAAGAGGAGACCGTAAAAAATACGCAGACAAATGTTGATAACTTTTGAGGGAATTATAAGCATTGAAAAAAATAAAATGGGGCCTTCGAACCCGCGTCGAATGAAGCAAAAGCATAAAGAAATAAAATTCTAAACATAAAGAAATAAAGAATAAAAAAATTAAAGTTACTGTAGTCACCGACATATCTTTATAACATATGCATATATAATTTGTAAAATATTCTCTTAAATATTATTAATGTAGAAACCCATATAAATACTAATAGATCCTAACAAACTTTACAATATCTAAGAAAATACAATCAATAAGATTATGTATAACTCGAGTAAAAGATTATGTAGCCAACTCGCCTTGGTCGATGTATTTGCTACTCCCTGTATATGACCTCTGCACTAGATCGTGATATTGTGTTCTGTCTTTTCGAAGACCATGAGACTAATTGTCTATTAAAAATACACAGTAGCCAGATGTAGATCGTCTTGTATCTTGACAACCCCCAAGTCAACATCCGAATGGGTGATAAGTTTTGTTGACTTGAAAGGAGTAATGTGAAGGCCATGAGATGCAGTGCTTTTTAGATACCTTAGGATGCGTTTAAGATACTGAAAATGTGGTTCTTGCAAGTCATGCATGAATAGGCATATACATGTTGAATGGCATAAGAAATTTCTAGTCTTGTAAAGGTTAAGTATTGAAGTGTCTCGGCTAAGCTCTTGTATGTACCATCAACTTTAGGAGACTGTATGTGAGAACCCATTTTAGAGTCAGTGTCGAACGGGGTTGAGCAGGGTTTGAAAATTTGCATATTTGGTGGGGTGAGAACATCGTGTGCATAGGTCGCCTGAGAAAAAATAAGCCCCTATTTTCTTGAGTAACCTGTATAACAAAAAAGTGATGTAGCTTTCCAGGATTTGTCATAGAGAACTCGATTGAAAGGGATTTAATAATCTGTGCAAGTAACCTGTCATCAGAAGCAATCAAAATAATATCATATGCATACAATAAAAGATATGCAATTTGATATCTCTTCCGATAAACAAAAAGTGAGGGATCACTGTGGAAACCACAAGACTATATGTATGTTACGAACGGGTGGAACTATACATGTGGTGCCTGATTTAGGCCATAATGTGATTTCCTTAGACGACATACATGGGATGGATGTTTCTGATTGACGAATTCCAAGGTTGACACATGCAAATTGTTTCATTTAAGTCAATGTGCAAATGGTATTTTTCACATCTAGTTGGTGGATAGGCCATGCTCGGGAGACGACAATGCTAAGAACCGTACGAATGGTCGTGGGTTTGATAATAGGTTGAATGTGTGAAAACAATCTATAGCAACCTATTGTGATTTATCATTAACCATGAGGTGAGTCTTATACTGTTGTAACGACCCATCTATATGAAATTTGTGGTGATATAACCACATGTAACGTATGATATGGGCATTTGGCGGTCTAGGTACCAACTCCCACGTGTTATTTTCCATTAATACCATGTATTCATCATTCATAGGCTCGTGCCAACAAGGCTCAGAAAGGGCCTATAAGTGGGATTTTGGAAGTGGGGAAGATATATATATGGGTTGGCCGTAGTGTGGAGGTTAAGGGGTGTCGGTTTTAATGACCCCGACTTTAGAATGTGTTGTCATGGGATGATTTGAAAGGGTGAGTGGAAGGTGTTGTGCGATAAAGGGTCGATCGTGATGGGTGGTTGTGAGGAAGTAAGTTGTGGTGGTTTAGGCATGCGGGAGTAAGTAACCAAGTAAGTAGGTGGGGAGTGGGAAGATGTCGATTAAGGTGGGGGAGGGGTGGTGGTTGAAATCATTAAGGGGGTGGAGATTAGTTGGGAGGTCGAGTGGGCTGTGGAGAAGCAGCCGAGGGGGAGGATGGTTGTGTGCCGGAGGTATGTATAATGGTTATAAGAATATTGATTCTAGTATGTTTATATCACTGTACAAAGGGGCCTTATATAGGCAGTTTACATCAAGTAAAGAGAGAAAGTACAGGAGATAAATTAGGCTCAAGGTATTGACAGTAATATACATTCTATATATATATATGTTTGACTAGGTAATCAAGCCTTGATTGTTGCTTTGCCTTATACGCCCCCGCAAGATGGAGGATCCGTCGGAGACGCCAATCTTGGAGCGATTTTGCAGAAACGGTGCCCGTGACAGTGGCTTTGTTAACATATCAGCAAGTTGATCTTTTGAGTTGATGTGGAGTACACGAAGAAGACCACTCGTAACCTGTTCTCGAACAAAGTGGTAGTCAAGTGCCACATGCTTCATGCGTGAGTGGTAGATAGGATTTGCACAAAGATACGTTGCTCTGGTGTTGTCACAATAGAGGGTCGGTGGCTTAGTTGTAGTAATCCCAAGTTCTTGCAAGAGGTGTTTAAGCCAGGTTAGTTCGGCTGATGCATTGGCTAGCACTTTGTACTCAGCTTCGGTGGATGATCTAGAAACCGACTTTTGGCGGGTAGATTTCCAGGAGATGATATTGGTGCCAAGATAAAGTATGTAAGCTGTAGTGGATCGCCCAACGTCATTTTTACCTCCCCAATCAGAATCCGAAAAGGCCGATAGTGTTAAAGGAGAATTACGGTTGAGAAAGGGACCATGATGGATGGTTCCTTTGAGATAGCGAAGGACACGTTTGAGAGCTTGCCAGTGGGATTGGCGTGGGTTATGCATAAACTGAGAAAGCTTATTGACAGCAAAGGAGATGTCAGGTCGGGTGAAGGCTAGGTATTGAAGGGAGCCAACAAGTTTGCGGTACGGAGTAGCATCAACTGAAGGAGAGGGGTCGGTAGCACATAACGGGTCAGATGTGCTAAGAGGTGTGGCAACAGTTTTTGCTCCATCCATTTTGAATTGGTGCAGGATATCTTGGATGTGCCTGTGTTGAGAGAGAAGAAGCCCGTTAGATGTGGGAATAACCTCGACACTAAGGAAGTGGTGGAGCATTCCAAGGTCCTTGACAGAAAATTTGTTGCTTAAGGATTGAACGAAGTGATCAAGAAACTTTGGTTGATTTCCTGTGAGAACAATGTCATCCACATAGACCATGAAATAACAAGTTATGTTATGACGGTTGTAGATGAAGAGAGAGGCATCCGATAGGGATTTGTGAAATCCAAATTGGAGTAGAAAGTTTGTGAGCTCATTGTTCCAAGTGCGAGGAGCTTGCTTTAGACCATAAAGAGATTTCTTGAGCTTACAAACATGGTTGGGAAACTAAGGATGAACATAACCGGGTGATTGAACCATAAAAACATCCTCATGGAGTGTGCCATGCAGAAAGGCATTGTTAACGTCTAGTTGACGAAGAGGCCAATTTTTTGATAAAGCAATTGAAATAATGGTACGGATGGTGACCGGCTTTGTGACAGGACTAAAGGTTTCAAAGTAATCCATCCCGTACTGTTGGTAGAACCCTTTGGCAACTAAGCGAGCTTTGTATTTGTCGATAGAGCCGTCGGGATTCCGTTTGATATGGTACACCCATTTACACCCAATGGGGTTGGTAGAGGTGTGTGGAACAAGCTCCCATGTGGCATTTTGAAGAAGGGCATTAAACTCACAATCCATGGCTTCTCGCCACTTTTGATCCTTAAGAGCTTGGGTGTGGGAGGTTGGTTCAAGTTTTGGTGGGATGGGATGAGATGTGGTGGTGTTAACCATGTTGGAGTTAAAGTACTTGGAGTTTTGTTTGTGAGTGCATTGTGGACGAGAGTTAACAGGAGGAGGGGATGGGATGGAAGAATGAGAGGTGTTGATGAGGAGTTGGAGGAGGAGGTGGCGGATGGAGGCTCGGTTTCAGAGGAGGAAGACTCTGTTTCAGAAGAGGATGTGGATGGTGTAGTGGGTTGGGTGGAGTAGTAGGGGTAGGGAGTGAGGGTGGTAAGGAGGAGATGTGGATAGAAGGATTAGGAGGTAGGGTATTAGGAGATGGAGGAGTGTGAGATGGTAAAGGAGGTGAGGGAGGGTGAATGGTGAGTTTGGTAACTGGAGGAAATGTAGTGGCAGGTGTGGAGTGAAAGGGGAAAACATGTTCAACAAACTCCACATGTCGAGAGTGATAAAGACGATGAGATACGGGGTCATAGCATTTGAAGGCGGATTTAGAGGAGGAATAGCCAAGAAAGATACATTTGGTAGATCTTGGATGAAGTTTGGATGAGGCATAGGGTCGTAGCCATGGAAAGCATAAACAACCAAAAGGTTTTAGTTTGTTGTAGTTAGGGTTGGTTTTGTATAATCGGGTAAAGGTGATAGATAATCAAGGACCGGTGTGGGAAGGCGATTTATAAGGTAGACAGCGGTTTGAAATGCATGTGACCAGAAGTGGATGGGTAAGTTTGCATGATGGAGAAGGGACAAACCGGTTTCAACGATGTGACGATGGCGTCGTTCGGCAACGCCATTTTGCTCGGGGGTATGGGGGGAGTGGTGAAGTGAGAGATCCCATTTTGTTGAAGGTAGGGGATGAGGCCTATGTATTCACCTCCATTATCTGAAAACAGAGAGAGGAGGGATGTGCCCAAAAATTTTTCAACTAAGGTTTTAAATTGAGGGAAAAGGATGGAGACATCCGATTTTCGTTTCATTGGATATAACCACGTGTATTTTGAATAATAATCAACAAATATGACGTAGTAAGTGTATCCATCATTTGATGTTTGGACCGGTCCCCATACATCAGAGTAGACAAGTTCCAACGGTTTGGAGACTTTGAACGAGTTTGGGCCAAAAGGTAATTTATGGCTTTTATTGATAGAACAAGCATCACAATGAAAAAGGACATTTTTTGTACAATTAAGTCCTAATTTATTAAGTAAGGGTTTTAGAACTTTAATTGACGGATGACCAAGCTTGTGATGCCATAAAAGTAGCGACCCAGATGTTTTGGTACTTGAATTGATTTGCTTGTGATGGTGTCGAGTGAAGCTAGGAGCATAGTAGACGTCATGGATGTTCACTCCCCGCATTAGAGGCGCCCCCGTGCGAAGATCCTTCACCAAAAAATGAAAGGGAAAAAATTCGACAGAAACTTTGTTAGTTTTGCAAAGTTTGGCAACAGAAACAAGATTATGACGTAAGTGAGGGACTAGTAAGACATTTTTTAATGATAAGGAACGAGTATTAGTGGGAATGGACGATTGACCAATGTGAGATATGGGAAGAGTTTTACCGTTTCCTAACACAATTTCATCGGGTCCCCCGTATTCCGAAAGGGAGTGAAAAAATGACTGGTCATGGGCAGCATGGTTTGAGGCTCCGCTATCAAACATTGAAGGTGGTGTGTGAGATGAGCTTGCCATTGAAGTGTTGACTGTCGGATTTGCAGATTTGGAGATATTATGATCTTTTAAAAACTGTGTAAGCTTCCTGCACTCCTTAGTGTCATGACCTGTGATATTACAAAAATGGCAAAACAAGTTATGACGATTAGTTCGGTAAGCATTATTTGGTTGAGACCGATTGGGCCTAGGTCCATTGTTATTGGGCCTTTGTGAGTTGCGGCTTTCAGGAGGTCCACTCCTCCCATCAAATGAACGTGAATATCTCCTGTGAGTGGCATTAACAGTGGGTATAACCGGCGCTGGAGTGGTTTCCAATAGGGTTCTTTCATGATCGACTAGTTTCTCAAATAAGTCAGAAAAGCTAATGGAGGTGTCGCGCATCTTCACGGCGGCTGCGACTTGCTTGTAATCGTCACCCAGATGAGTGATGATGTGAACAATTAGGTCATCATCATCAACGGGTTTTTGGGCGAGAGCCAATTCATCGGCGATTGACTTCATTTCCCGGAGGTATTCGGCCACCGGTTTGTTACCTTTGGTGGTGGTTGCTAGTTTTGTGCGAAGAGAGATGATTCGAGATCTGGAGACGCCGGCATAGGTCTCGGTGAGACGTTTGAACAGTTTAAGAGAGGTTTCAGCAGAGGAGACGATGGGCAGAATGGTGGCTGAGCAACTTCCGAGCAAGGCGCCGAGAAGGATCTGATCCTGGCGGAACCATAGCCGATAGGCAGGATTGGGTTTGCTATCGGTGATTTTCGGTGGTGGAACTGTACGACCATCAACAAATTGCTCGAGTTCTAGGCCGGTAAGTGTTGCTAGGACCTGTTTCCGCCAACTTGTGAAGTTATCAGAGGTTAGTTGTATGGGAAAGTGGGTGTGGGTGGAGAGATTGATGATTGTGGTGGTTGCCATGGCTGATCGGAAAACAGAGGTTTTGGATCGGAGTAACTCGGAGGAGCTTTGTTAGGGCTCTGGTACCATATAATGGTTATAAGAATATTGATTCTGGTATGTTTATATCACTGTACAAAGGGGCCTTATATAGGCAGTTTACATCAAGTAAAGAGAGAAAGTACAGGAGATAAATTAGGCTCAAGGTATTGATAGCAATATACATTCTATATATATATATGTTTGACTAGGTAATCAAGCCTTAATTGTTGCTTTGCCTTATAGTATGTAGGGGTAGAAAGGTTAGAAGATATCAATTGATTAGATATATTATATGATTATTTTATTATCAACAATCAAATAATACATAATACCTATGGATCGAGTTTTCATTATTTAACATAAACACATCTAGCACACTCAAATAGGCGTCTCACATAACTTTTTTTTTATTGAAAAATCATCACATTAGCCCCTTGAAATTTGGGGCTCCCAAAATTTTTTAGGGCTCCCAAAAATTTTTTAGGGCTTAGAGTTTTTATCACGAGTGACATTGATGTTTGAGTTCACTTCTTTGATATGAGATTCCGAGCGTTATAGGCTTTGAAAAATTATAGCTACTGTTTATTGATTTACAAAATTTGATTTCGAGAATCGCTTTCGGAAAATCATCTCCTGATTGCCTTATTCGATTTCTCGTACATAGGATGCAACTAACAAAGTATCGTTTACTTAAATTATAGTTCGTTCAAATAGTACAATTATAAACGTGTTTTTGATATGGAAACATACATTTTTTAGTTTAAAAGTAAAACTTCTACTTCATCATAATCCAGTTGATTTTTGAATCTTAAATATCACTATATTTTACTACGAATATAATTTTGTATCCAATTTAATATGCTAAATGCTGGTTTGAGTAATAATTATTCGAGCTCATTCATTGCTAATCGTGGGAACCTGTAACATCCGGCCCCTCGTACCACCAATATTGTCTGATTTGCCCACGAGGAGCTCACGGATTTGCTTTTGGTTGCTCCGGTAAAAACTTCTCAGGGAGATCACTCATCCCTGGATTGCTGCCACCTTAGCACGATTAACTGTGGAGTTCTCCTATTATCTACAGCCAATACGGCCAACACACGTTGGTTATATTAGAGACCAGACATTTTTTATGAACAATGAATCTCTGTTGTTCACGGTCGATGTGTAATTTATGTAGGGTGTCACAAAACTTGTTATAAGGAAGCTCATGAAACCATGTAAACCATGCTAACCAATGAAATCAAATAAAATACAATTTGCTTTGAGCAGATAAAGAACTCAAATGTTTAATGCTACGTCATCTCCTTGATGGATAATATTAAGTCAAGAGTGTTTTAAGCTCTTTTGTGAAGGTTTTGCTTGATTCATCGAGTCTCGTAAGCGTGCTATTTGTTATAATTAGAATATATGCAAACATACATCTATTATATTTAGAATATATGCAAACATACATCTGTAAACATCAGTATCATTACTAGATGTTTGATCAAGAACCTAATATTTTTCATATATTTTGATATGTTATTAATCTATGTGATTTTTATTCACTTGTGTTAGTTATTGTTCTTTGTAATTTTTCAATACAGATATTGTCGGATGGCAAATATGATGATTCTAAGTGTTGTAACACCTAAAAATTTTGTAATTTTGCATTTTACGTACTTGAATGAATAAAGAAGTTCATATATTCTGATTCTACCATTTTAGTGTTTTTAATGAGCATTTCGGTTTAATAAAACTTATGCTTTATCAAGTGTGAATTCTCACAACTTGAAGCCTTAAAAGTTTGTTTGCGGTTTACAGTCATGTTAAATTTAAAAGGAGTAAATTGTCATTTTCGTCCCTGTGGTTTGGTGAAAATTGTCATTTTCATCCAATAGTTTATTTTTTTGCATCTGGGTCCTTGTGGTTTACAAATCTTGTCATATTCATCCAGTTCGTTAACTCCATCCAACATTCTCCGTTAAATGAAGGGTATATTGGTCATTTTACATATATATTTTATTTTTCTATTTTTTTAACCCCATTTAATATATCCCCTTTAAACAAATTGCTATTTTAGTCCCTGTGGTTTGGACATGTTTGCCAATTCAGTCCAAAAAGCCCACCACCTTGGCATAAAACACCATATCACCACCACCCGTGATGGAACCACCATGTAGACGTAGGGTACAAATAACTCACACAAGACCGAGTACCAGAACCCGAAAGCCCGGCCCATGCTGGCGGAACGGGTAAGCCAGCAGGACACGTGCCCCGCATTTAATTACATCGGAATCACCCCAATCATAACCGATAATTCAGTAACGGTCGGAGAACATAAAAGGTAATAGATTTGCCGGGGAATAATCCCTGTAAATCAGCACACGAGATGGGCACCACCACCTTAAGTGGTGGTGTTTTCATTGTGCGTAGGTGTGAAGCTTCAGAGAGCATCGGTGGATCGAAGTTCAACAAGACCGGAACCATCCAGAGTTGAACCTCGTATTTACACACCACACCACCACCACGCCGTAAAACCAACACCACTCCATCAGAACCACCAAATCATCACCACCACCCTATCATAAAACCACCAACACCACACCAAGCACCACCACCACACATTAGATCTCCACCACCACACATTAGATCTCCACCATCACATAGTAGATCACCACCACTATGTGAACCCTAGAAACCAACCGTTAATCTCAAACTTATAACAAACCCCTTCGAAAACGAATATGGAACCCTTGAAAATGAGTATTGTAGAGGTATTAGTATGGTTTGATATGTATTTTCGAAGTGGTATGTTACAAGTCCAATATTGATTGTCGATTTTTAGGGTTTACATGGTAGCGACGATCCGATGTGCGTGGTGGTGGTGGGCGCTCTGGTGTGGTGTTGGTGGCTTTGTGATGGGGTGGTTGCGGTGGTTCGGTGGTTCTTGTGACGGGTAGTGGTGTGGTGGTTATTTTTGGACTAAATTAGCAAATACGCTCAAACCACAGGGACTAAAATAGCAATGTATTTAAAGAGTATATATTAAATCAGGTTTAAAAAAATAAAATAAAAACATATATGTAAAATGACCAATATACCCCTACATTTAACGGAAATTTTGGATGGAGTTAACGGACTGGATGAATATGACAAGATTTGTAAACCACAGGGACCCAGATGCGAAAAAACAAACTATTGGATTAAAGTGGCAATTTTCACCAAACCACAGGGACAAAAATGGTAATTTACTCATTTAAAAATGAGTAAATTACCATTTGCATACCTGAGGTTTGGTGATTTTATCCATTTGCATCCCTACAGTTTAAAAATCCCCATATACCCCCTAACGTTTTATTTTTTTCTTATTTGCATCCAAATTACTAACGACGTTAAATAATTCAGTTAACTTTTTATAAAATGACGAAATTACCCTTGCTACAATTTAATGGGAACATCTACGTCATCTTCTTCTTCTCCTTTGACCACCACAAACTCTCTTTCTCTCTCTCTCTCTCTTTCTTTCTCAAACATAAACACACATACACATTCTCTCTATCTCTCTCTCATCACTCCATCACCACCACCATCAACACCATCAACACCCAATCTGAACAGAGGTTTAGATTTTTAGAAGAGATTGTGGATCTGAACAGAAGGTTTCGTCTCCCATTTCATCTTCCGTCATGAACTCCAAGGTATGTTCTTCGCATTAGGGCTGTTAATCTCCCAATTCATCAGCGATTCGATCAAATTAGCCGTGCAAGAAGCCCGACCTGAAACCTGCATCATGCTCGAAATGTGCGATTCACACGGATGGCCTTCGAGTCATTCGCAATACATGTTCTTTTTCGCTACATATTTCACCCTTTTGACGTACAAGAAGTTGGGGATAATATTGAGGAGGCAAATGTGGGTTGCGTGTGTTGTTGTGTGGCCATTGGCGTTGCTGACGATGTATTCTAGGGTTTATTTGGGATACCATACTGTTGGTCAGGTGTTTGCTGGTGCTAGCCTTGGGATTATTCTTGGTGGGGTGTGGTTTTGGTTGGTTAATGCTAGGATTAAGAGGGTGTTTCTCGCGATCGAGAAAAGTTCGATTGGGAGGTGGTTTTATGACCAACTCACAACGCCTCCACTGCCGCCCCACCACAACTCGCACCGCCGCCTCCACCACAACCAACACCGCCTCCACCGCCGCCCCCACCACAACCCGCACTGCCTCCACCACCGCCCCACCACAACCCGCACTGCCTCCACCGCCGCCCCCACCACAACTCGCACCGCACCCACGACCCCCCCCACGACAACCCGCACTGCGAATGGTGGGATCTAGGTTATGTATTTTAAGAGATAGAGAGAGAAAGATTGGGGAGTGGGTGGGGGTTGTGGGTTAAGAGATAGAGAGAGAAAGAGATAAGAAAGGGTAATTTCGTCATTTTATAAAAAGTTAACTGAATTATTTAACGTCGTTAGTAATTTGGATGCAAATGAGAAAAAAATAAAACGTTAGGAGGTATATGGGGATTTTAAACTGTAGGGATGCAAATGGTTAAAATCATCAAACCTCAGGTATGCAAATGGTAATTTACTCTTTAAAAATTATGGTAAGCCATTATTATGATTGTAAGCAAAGTAATCACTTTTAATTACAAAAAGCTTCAGTATCAAGATTCATTTTAGAACTCAAAAATGGTTAATTAGCCGAACTTCCTCACTCAACACACTAATTTGAATAACCGACTTCAGTTAATCCAAATATCTAAACAAGACAAAGTATTACTTTTAATAACCCTGAAGCAAATAAATTGATACATTTTTCAGTTAAGAAAAGTCAATAAAATTAATTAAAAAACACGTTGGTATTCTACATGAAAAGTTAAACAATTTAAAAAAGAATATATTTAATGTATATAGAGTACATTATTTTGAAAGGTACGTTTCAAAATTTTAAGTGCCGTTTGTTATCCAAATTGTCCCACCAATCCCCAGTCGTGCTTAAATTTTGTTTTTATTCGTCAAGTTTTGTTTAAGCTACATATTCGATAATATATAAAAAATATCCATACATACCTTTCATAACTTATAAAATATATAAAAATATTAGTTTTTGGTACGTAAATACTATTTTCTTAAGAGACATATGATATACTAGCATTAAACCTCACACATTGCGGTGCTACACCAAACATTTATGTAAGCTCACGTGCTAGAGCATATGCATTGACAATACCCGGAAATTTATATGAAAATAGTGAACCATTTAAAAAGTTTACGTAAGAAAGTAGATAAATATCAGCTACTGCATTGACAATACTCTAAAACTTAAATAAGCACGCCATAACTTGTGATTAAGGATTTCATAAATGACAGAATTGGACTAATAGTAAACTAAGCATGCTTTTGTGTGTTACATCAACATGAAATAACAAATCTTCATAGACAATCTTTAATTAAGAAAGATCTTTGATTAATTAAAATATTATAAATAACCACCACTCCAACTACTTTACAAAATCCTTTATATTTATTTTATAACTAAAATATAATTTATATATTAGTCTAGGTAAATATTCATGAACAATTTTTATTTATTTTACTTTTATGAAAAGTGTCATTATATGATGATAGATTAAATTGCAAGACATTGATTTATCTAGAAATTGCAAAAGAATTCAATTTTGTTAGGTAAATTTTCAGCCTAAAACATTTTACATTCATGCTGGCTATTAAGATCTGTCATTAGTTTTGAAAGTTTTAATGGATATGAAACGAGTATAGATGTATGGTTGTGATATCTCACCTCATTATCTAAACATATATATTTGAATAATACCCGCAAAAGTTTTATTCTAACTTTTACTTTCATTTTATCCTTGAGCAATTTAATGGTCCATCAAACTTTTTAGTTCCTATACTTCTAGTTTCTTAAACAATAAAACTATGTAAAATTTTTAAACACTAAGATATTAACATTGGAAATCTAAATTTGTAAAACAGACATAGCCAATACTCGACCGGTAAACAGATATGCAACAAGTATGAAACCACATATGAAACATTGTTTTACAATCGAATATGTTACTAAGTTTAGTATATCATATAAGAAATCTAGTATTATATTTGAAAAAATATAAAATTAACGTGTGTATACACTAACATATTATCCCTGAATAATATGACTATAAGTTACTAAAGTATATTTATATGTTCATTCATATATCATGTCCTTTATATTAACTAAAATCAATTATTGGTGGGTAGTATTATAGTAATATTGGGTGACATGACATTGCCTCTAGAATCATCACGTGGATCAATTAATACTACGCTGACACATTACTTGCTAAACGTGGCAAATTAACTTCCATTCACTAATAACGAGTAAATTATACAAATAATTCATCTAATTAAAATAAATAAGATCTAATATACGTTTTAAAGATTATATAAAAGGCTAATATTTTCAGTGAAAGGTTCGGATACAAAACATACAAAAACTAAAAAGTGTAAAAATGATTAAAATGTTGATACGTGTCATATAGATCAAAAATTAGGTTGGTAGCAATAGTGGTAATTTTTCTCTTCTCAAGTTCATCTTTTTTTAAACATTCATAACTTTTATATACGATATTTTTTTAAATTACACCATAAAGCGAGCATTTTTTAATATATAAAACACGTATGGAGTTAATATAAAAACAATATTTTTTTCACGTTTTTTTTAACTTATTGTCTAATTTCGTCAGGTCATTATGTAATATTCTGAATTGATAAGTATTACATAATTATCTGATAAAAAGAACAAAATGAACTTGAAACATAAAAAGGTTTTCTAACTGTTGTGTTATTCAAAAATCATTATTTAAAAAACACATAATGGTCAACATTAGACACAATAGGTAACACAATGACCAACACTAGACTCGATGATTAGCAATAGACACAATGAGCTGCTTGACAACTATTACACAATGACATGATCAATATTACATAATGAACTGAAAAACGTAAAAAAATAACATTTACAATATTGTATTATTTAAAAATCATCATTTTAAAAAAACATAATGCATAACACAATAGTCAACATTAGACACAATGGATAACACAATAACCAACACTAGACTCGACAATTAACAATAGACACGATGAGATGCTTGACGAGGATTATAAAATGACCTAATAAGTATTACACAATGAACTGGAAAAAACTTTAAAAATTACATTTTTAGCATTATGTTATTTGAAAATCATCATTTTATAAAAAACAATGGTTAACAATAGACACAATGGGTAACACGATGACTAGCACTAGATCGATATTAACAATGAACTGCTTGATGAGGATTACACAATTAACTGATCAGGATTACACATTAAACTGAAAACTTAAAAAGTATATTTTTAGCATTGTGTTATTTGTAAATTATCATTTAAAAAATATATAATGCATAACAAAATGGCCAACATTAGGCACGATGATCTAATAAATATTACATAATAACTTGATATTACACAATAAAATAACAAATATTATACAATGAGCTGAAATAACGTGAAAAAAACTTTATTTTTTATGTATCAAAATTATAGACATTTTAGAGATTAAAACACTTGTTTTTATGGTGTATTTTTTTTAAATATAATATTGTATGTAAAAGTTACGAGTGTTTAAAAAAAAGTGAAACTTGAAAACGTGATTAAAACTAAAATACAATTTTTTATCATTTAAAGCTTCAATTAATTTCCACGATCCCACCGACTTTTCTTAACCCTTGTATCTAAAAGATGTAATGGATAATAATACTTCTCAATTTTTTTAGTTTTTTCTTTCTTTTAACAATAACCCTACCCCTAACCTATACTACTATATAATAGATCTCTTTGGATAGAGATGTAATTTTGTCAATCATACAAGTTTTGAAGCAACATGTACAAAGTAGTTCAAGACATTTAATAGGGTAAAATAGAGAATTTATTAAGATTTTAAGACACTTTACGGCAATATGGTAAATTTATCCTTTTTTCAAGACATTTTATGGTGTATTTTTTTAAATATAATATTGTATGTAAAAGTTACGAGCGTTTAAAAAAAGGTGAAACTTGAAAACGTGATTAAAACTAAAATACAATTTTTTATCATTTAAAGCTTCAATTAATTTCCACGATCCCACCGACTTTTCTTAACCCTTGTATCTATAAGATGTAATGGATAATAATACTTCTCAATTTTTTTAGTTTTTTCTTTCTTTTAACAATAACCCTACCCCTAACCTATACTACTATATAATAGATCTCTTTAGATAGAGATGTAATTTTGTCAATCATACAAGTTTTGAAGCAACATGTACAAAATAGTTCAAGACATTTAATAGGGTAAAATAGAGAATTTATTAAGATTTTAAGACACTTTACGGCAATATGGTAAATTTATCCATTAAATTTTATGTCTTGGCAATTTTTGTCATTGTCTCTTTCATATATTTAATAAAAATTATTAATACATTATTTAATAATATGATATTATTTAATTAACTTTATTAAATTTTATTTTATTTATGATACTATAAATTGACATTTAAATTTATATTTACTAATTATTTTATTTAAATATTTAGGTATATAACTTATATATATCTTCATATTTATAATAACTATAATACTAATATTTTCCAGGGGCATATTGTGAGTTTAATAATTTTAATATTATCTTTTATAATAAAAGTGAAATGATGATAGAATGATAATTTTACATATGAATTAATATACTCATATGAAAAGCCATACTTAAATTAATTACACAAATAGTCCCTGTGGTTTACCTAAAGTAACAAGTTTGGGTACTAACTTTTTTGAGTAACAACTTTGAGTATCGTGGTTACTATTTTGTAACAGATGTGGGTACTAAGCGCAACGTCCGTTTGTTTTTAACGGATTACCCCGTCACGTGCCAAAAATGTGAGGGTATTTTAGTCAAACGAAATAGTAACGTTTACATTACCCATTTAAACCCCACCCCTGTTCATCATCGTCTTCATTTCTTCTTCATCAGCTTCATCATCGTCTTCATTTCTTCTTCATCATCTTCATCATCGTCTTCATTTCTTCTTCATCATCTTCATCATCGTCTTTATTTCTTCTTCATCATCTTCATCATCGTCTTCAAGACTTCAAAATTTGAAGCCCTAATCCATGGTTATGTGCAAATGTGGTAGAGCAGCCATAATAAAAACCTCTTGGACTAACAACAACCCTGGACGACGCTTCTACTCTTGCCCACAACTGGTAATTTCTTCTAAACCATCTGCAACTTTTGAATCCGTCATTACATCTTCATCTGCTTCGTGTTTATTTGCAGCGATCAAAGTGCACATTTTTTGTTTGGAGTGATCCTCCCATGTGTCCCCGTTCAGCTGAAATCATTCCAGGGTTGCTGAAATCAAAGAACCACCTTGAAGCCAAAATTAGAACACTAACAGAAGAAATTGAAAGGATTAACCACCTTGAAGCCAAAATTAGAACACTAACAGAAGAAATTGAAAGGAAGAACAAGAAATTGATGTTAAGTTGGTTAATGTTTGTAGTGATTGGTGTTTTTCTGTTCTATATGATGTAGTTCAAGTGTGTAACTTTTCAGATTTATGGATGAAATGGGAATGTTCAATGTGCAGTGTTTGTTGAATGTGCAGTGTTTGATGAAATGGTGTTTTTGTAGTGTTTTTGTAGTGTTTTTGTATTCTATATGATTGGTGTTCAATGGGAAATGTTCAATATGCAGTGTTTGTTCAATGTGCAGTGTTTGATGAAATGGTGTTTTTGTATTCTATATGATTGGTGTTGATAGTGTTATGAAATGGGATGATATAATTTTATTGATGGTGTAATAACCAAACCAAACCAATGTGCAGTGTTTGTTGAATTGTAATGACCAAACCAATTTGCAGTGAACACTAATCAATTTGTAGTGAACACTAACTAATCAATTTGCAGTGAACAATTTGCAGTGAACAATTTGCAGTGAACAAACCAAACCAAACCAATGTGCAGTGTGTGTTGAATTGTAATAACCAAACCAATTTGCAGTGAACAATTTGCAGTGAACAATTTGCAGTGAACAAAAGCACAAGTAACAAACAACTGGTTTTGACTTATTGAACCATTTGCAGTGAACAAAATTAGAACACTAAGCAAAAGCACATTGGTTTTGAACCAAACCAATTTGTAGAACATACCAAAATTTGCAGAACATACCATTTGAACCATTTGCAGAACATACCAAAAGCACAACTGGTTTTGACTTATTGAACCATTTGCAGTGAACACTAATCAATATATCATAAGCAAACCAATTTGCAGAACATACCAAAATGTAGAACATTGGTTTTGACTACATAATAACCAAGTACCTTAAACCAAGAAGTTACATACCAAAATTTAATAACCAAACCAAACCAATGGCTTTTGCTGAGGTTGTGAAAGATGGTACCAAGAACAATGTACAACAACAGACACAACTGCAATAGTGTTAGGCTATCCCATCAGTCACAGATGCAATTGCAGTGCAGTGAACAAACAAACCAAACCAAGTGCAGTGCAGTGAACAAACAAAATTAGAACACTAAGCAAAAGCACATTGGCAGTGCAGTAAATCAATGTTCAGTGCAGTGAACAAACAAAACCAAACCAAACCAATGTGCAGTGCAGTAATCATATATCATAACCAAGTACCTTAAACCAAGAAGTACAACTTAAGTTTGAACCAAAATACATAATAACTTAAGTTACATACCAAAATGCATAACATTGTTTCAAAATACATAATGACCAGTACAACTTAAGTTTGAACCATTAAGCAAAAGTAAAGCTACATAACAGAGAAATCTTCAATGAGTAGCAACTGATGGTTCCCCTTGTCCAGTACAACTCCTTTTGTTGTGACCTTTTTTCCCACACTTTTTGCATGTCACTGTCTTCCACTTTCTAGTTAGTTTCCCATGCTTGACCACATCATCTTCCTTCTCCAATGCATCCTTTTTCCTCATCTTTCTTGGCCTCCCAATTGGTTTGTGATGCTTAGGCTCCTTTAACATTATAGGACACATTGATCTGGGCCACATGCTTCTACCATTGATTGGTCCAACTTTGTATGAATATACCTCCTTCCATGTATCCAAATAATAACAAGAATCCACCCATTTTTCAGGAATATCAACCTGTTGACCATTCAATGACATATCCCAGATTGCTGCAACTGCATGTTTACAAGGAATGCTCAGCAGTTCCCACCTTCTACATGAACATACTTTCTCAATAACATCAACAACACACTGTTCCCCATTATAACATGTAACTTGAAATTTTGCTCCCCCATTCCATTTAACAGTCAACTTAGCAGCCTCTTTTTTTATAATCTCAAACTTCTTTGTGACATTAGGAGTTAACAACCCATCAGATTTATCTATGACTTTCATGACATTTACTATCCTTTTCATGAGATATTCTCTTACAAACTCCAAGGCAGTTATAATAGGCTTATCCCTTCCATCAACCAATCTTGAATTAAACACCTCACACATATTATTTAGTAGCACATCAGTCTTTGCTCTACCTGCAATCATATTTACATGCTATAGTTCAAACAAAGTAATCACACAACATCATATTTACATGCTATAGTTCAAACAATAATGTTACTAACCTGAAAAGTGGCTTCTAGTCCAGTGAACAGATGGAATTTGGTTTAACCAGTTAAATGCTGCAACATTCATAGACTTCAAGTCTTCCATTTTATTTTTAAATTCTTGGATTGTTGTTGCTGTTGCTATTTTCCATAAAATATCTTTGTATGCTTTGCCTCTCCATTGAAGCTTCATGTTTTGGTGAATGTGTCTTAAACAGTATCTGTGTTCAGCAGATGGGAATAGCTTTGAAATGGCCGGTATGATACCTTTTTGTCTATCAGAGATGAATGTAAAGTTAGAGTTCACATGTAAATCTAGATCTTCTCTTAGAATTTCTAGAAACCAAGCCCAGGAATTTGAACTTTCTGCCTCAACTATGGCATATGCAACTGGATATATCCCATTATTAGGATCCATACCCACTGCAGTAAGTAATTGACCTGGAAATGGACCCTTCATGAATGTGCCATCCAAGCCAACTATATCCCTTCTACAAGCTTTAAAACCCAGTTTTAATGGACCAAGACAAACATAAATTCTCTTAAAAACTCTAACCTCAGAAGCAGGATCTGACTCAAGCTCAGTTTCAATTTTAACAGTGGTGCCTTGATTTTTCTGTTGCAATTCAAGAACATAATCCCTTAAATGATTGTATTGCTTAGTGTAGTCACCCATTAACTGTTCTGAGGCTTGTGTCTTAGCCCTAAATGCCTTCATCCTAGAGACAGACATTTCATACCTTTTTTGCATCTGTTCTTGGATAGACTTGATTGGTATGGCCGGGTTAGACTGGATCTGTTCTAAAATTTGTTGAGATAGCCAATCGGAATTGAAAGCCTTGACAGATCTACTTTGAAGGCATCTGTGTTCTGGGTTGTAAGTCTTAACCATCCATGTTGGCTCCTCTTTTAATCTAGCAACATACAACACCCATGGACACTTGTTAGGTTTTTCTTGGGTTTTTCTCCCACCATCTTTTTTACTCGGACCCACTTCTTTATCATCTGAACTGACAACTCCTTTATGACCACAACTTTCATTATCATTAGTGGATTGACTTGGGCCTTGACTTGGGCCCTTATCAAACTGTGGTATTATCCCTCTACAAACGGCCCTTAGTCTTTCTTGGTCATTCCTGTAAAATGCAATCTCCCTCCTTGTCTCAACAGAATGTCTTCGAATCAATGATTTAACTTCTTCTTTGTTCCCAAATTGTTGACCAACATAGAAAGTGCATGGATCTTTACAACCTTCTTGTTGTTTTCTTAATCTTCTAATTGCCTTTCTCCTTCTCTTTTGATTAGGATCTTCTTCTTCTGATGAAGATGTCCCAAATGAAT
Source organism: Flaveria linearis (assembly GCA_024085815.1). NCBI lineage: Eukaryota > Viridiplantae > Streptophyta > Magnoliopsida > Asterales > Asteraceae > Flaveria > Flaveria linearis. Next base: position 1,878,843 of record CM044007.1, on the reverse strand, counting down.
CATTACTCAAGTAATCCTCATCAACTACATCAAGACCATCCTCATCACATTGATTGTCTCCATTCAAGTACAACTTGAAGTTCTTCATATCCACTTCCACCTCATCAACTTCATTGGCCTCATCTACAAGCTTATCATCATCTTCTTCAGCACCACCCATATCAGTAACTACGTCATTTGGGACACTTGAAGTAGCCAAAAGGTTACTATTTCCAGTTCAGTATACAAAGTAATGCATGGGTGATCAGATACATAGTACATAAAATCTAAAACATCATCATCGTCTGCTAAAACTTTCAACCCAATGTTTAAGTTACTTCCAGGAACTACATAACTGTAAAACAAGCGATCATTTTCATTGTAACCTAACTCTTTAGCAATATCATTTATCACTGAAACAGAGAATTCATCTTTAGCCACAAATCAACATAATCCATCTTTCCATTTACATATACCCTCTGCTGATCTTTTATAACAATTTCTCCACCATGATGAATCTGAATGGAAAAGAAATCTGGATAATTATCCTTACCTACAAAGAAGGGTTTTGATTAACAAAATTACTGGGAATTGCTTACTGTAAACAAAACATAGGGTTTGCGGTCACTTACTGTACACAAAATCGCAGTCGAAATGTTCATTGTCATCCCTGATTGACCACCACTTCATTGTCGTTTGTGTACATACGAGAAGATGATGAAGAAGAAATGAAGACGATGATGAAGATGATGAAGAAGAAATGAACAAGGGTTTAAATTAAATGAGTAAAGTATACCTTTCTATGATTATTGACTAAATTACCCTCACGTTTTTGGCACGTGAGGGGTAATCCGTTAAAAACAAACGGACGTTGCACTTAGTACCCACATCTGTTACAAATTAGTAACCACGATACTCAAAGTTGTTACTCAAAAAGTTAGTACCCAAACTTGTTACTTTAGGTAAACCACAGGGACTATTGTGTAATTAACTCTTTCAAAATTAATCATTTTATTTTATTTATGCCCTTACAATAAAATATAACATATGATGCTTGTAATACAAATGCTAAAACATATACACATGGCCAACCAATGATCCTTAGCCTAACTAGTTAAGGTGAGATAGTCATGACATGTAAATAAATGGGAGGTCGTGGGTTCAACTCTCACTCTGAGTAAAAAATACTTAGAGTTGAACCAATGGGTTTTCTCAGCAATGAGTGACCTCCTGAGCAGGTTGGGGGTGCGGTCCTGGCTGAGAAACGGATAGGTGGGACCGATTAAGATAACATTTATCCTCCGAAGCAGGGTCAAACATTTGTCGTTCAAAAAAAAATACACACGTGGCCAAACAAAAACGTCATTTACTTTCTCCAGTCTATTCAAATCATCACCGAAAGCTGCCTCCGATGATCATAAAACTCTACATACATTTATAAAACGAAACCCCCCTAAAATCAAGGTAATAAGTGATTTCCGACCACAAATATCATCCATGCTTTTACTAATCTTGTTGGGATAATATAATTGTTTTAAAAACTTTTTTAATATACGTAATTGTTTTCTTTCATTCAAATTTTCAATAATTATATTTTGATTTTTTTAATTTACATCATAATGCATCTAGCCGATACTGGCTAAAACCGAATTCTCGAAAAATCGTGCAACAGCCGTACGGTCACAACGCGCAGGTATTTTCACTAGTAAATTACGATATATATATACACACACACTAAAACAAACGATGTATTAACATGTAAACCTTAGCCTAAGTTACTACTTTGTGTGTGTGTGATTTGTTTAAAATCTCACTTTTAGTTACTAAACATTTATTTCATCTTTTATCATTTCGGCTATCTTGATTAAATTTATGTTTCTATTAAAAGCTTTTCTTTATTACATTTCTATTTATTATAATTTATTAACTATTATATTTCTTGTTATTCTTGTCATTTACACACGTACCACTAATTTGTATCTTCATGGTCTATAGCCAATTAGACCCTCTTCTTCAATACCAGATTATCAATATGTTCATTGGCCAAACTGACATCACCAATATTCTCGACAACCACCCATTGTCCCCTTCACCGGTAACCATCATAACAACGATCGTCCATCTACATTCTTCACTTGTACTTTATAGCTTCATCTTTCGCTCATTGTCAACGTCCTCACTTCTGTAGTTCTATCATAGACCTAACTTTATCAAACCCTTGATAAGGTGAAGTTTTAAACTTTAATTCTTTAAATATAAATAACATAACATAACCATTATGAGTTTTCCTCATGCTCAAAAGAACACTTGAAATCAAACTTGGATAATCTGAGAGTCGTGAACATCACTTTTAGATCGAAATCATTTGATGGTTCACTCGAATAAATCAATCGGATACAACTCAAACGGGATCAAGAATTAGTATGTTATATTGTGTGAATTTCGTGAACCACAAGAAAAAGAATTCGAGAGAAAAGTGACCAAATTTTATAATCTAATTCGATTTTGAGGGAAAAAACGGGAAAAACTGCCATTTGGCTGTTTAATCATTTTATTTTTTATTTTAAATAACCATTAAAAAATACGTATTTTCCACTCGAATTTTCACATGTGAAATTCTGAAAAATCAATTCGAAATGCATTTTTAATGAAGCTATTTTTATTAAAAAAAAAAAAAATTCAGCTGACCTGACAGCTAGACTCTAACCATGAAGCTTTGCCCCTTGAAAGAGAAAAAAAAAAGTAGGAGTGTTTGTTGGAAGCGTCATTATATAAGTAGTCAATTAATATAGATTGATTTGAAATCTTATTCAAATCCAACATAATTCTTATAAATACATAAGAAATGATTAAATTGATTCTCATTAATAAATATTGCGACTTCATATATGAAATTCAGACGGATCAAATAAGAAATGTTATTCGTTATTATAAAGGTAACATGACTTAAATCATAATTCTAAAAGAAAAAGATTAAACCCATGATTATCTTGTCATGTGTTTGTCATATCTTGTTTTGTTTGAAACCAGTGACCACATGAAAATACTTAATTAAATAGACCATTTATTTTTATATTTTTGTTGTTTTTTTGTTATAGTCCACGATGCAACATGTCTCTAGGGTTTCATTATCCATCTAAAGTCTTTTGGATTGTGTCTTTCTTTTTTCTTTCTACACAAAAATGTTTGGTTCGGTTATGAGTTTCTATGAAACCTAAATTGAAATTTTCAATCAAGAAGAATGTTAACTAGTTTGTTTTTGGTTAATTGATTTTGATTAATCGGTTTTTGAAAGGAGTTCAGTTGGTCTATATGACGATTAACTAATAAATGCACCAAGACCAATAATAGCATAAGAAATCTAGTCAAATGAATTGAGCTTTATAATACAATCTAATAACATGAAAATACCATTGGCCATCACCATTGGTTATGAACTTTAAGCAAATAATGAAATGGGTGGAAATAGGGGTTCCTATAATGAGCTAGTATCATAAACATATATAAAATGATCACACTATCAGTTTGGTTATATTGATCGGTTATCAATTACCTAAGTGTAATGATTGAACCTAAAGAGAAGACTTGAGGAAGAGAGAGTAAAGTTTAGAGAGACAAACTTGGAGCAAATTTTCTTTCTTTTTTCTTCCCCCAAACAACACAAACAAACGTGAATTTAAACATGCAGAGAAGTTGGTTTCTTCCACCAGCTTCTTTATTTTATGCCACTAACAACAGCACTCCTTATTTTAGGCTACTACACCTAACAGCAGTCACTATGCAAAGACTCAACAAAATAAATAAAACAAACATGCAATAACAAACATGCAATAACAAACATGCAATAACAAACATGCAATAAGAAATTAAGGAAACGTGTCTGTAGAAAGCTTGCAGCTCAATCCACTAATCTTGCGGGCTTCTGGACTTGTCTTTTGGGCCTGGTGTTGACTAAACAAACAAACAAACAAACATACCCAGTAAGTCCCACTCAAGAGCAGGGTCTGGGAGGGATAGGTGACGGCGAGTGTTTCCTCTAGCAGGGTCTGGTGTTGACTAAAGGGCCTTGTAAATTAGGATCGGAGACTTGGGCCTGCTGGATTGTATCATCCCCCTCTTCAATAAAACTTTCATTGTCCTCAATGTAATCAAGGATTGGGAACTGAGCTTTAATGAATTAAAATCTTCCCATGTAGCATCTTCAAGAGCTTGCTTTTCCCATTTGACCAATACTTCCAGTTCTCCATTAGCATTTAAACGTGAATTGATGATAGCTTCCGGTAAGTAGGCTAGCTCCTCAGTTGGGTAGAATTCTTCCAAGTTACCTCTTGGGTCTGAAGCAGAACCATAACATGGCTTAAGTAGAGACACATGGAACACCGGGTGGATTTTGGAGCTTTGCGGTAACTCCAATTTGTATGCAACTTTCCCGATGCGATCAATGATTTTATAAGGTCCATAGAAGCGTCTTGAAAACTTCTGATTATGACGGTTGTGAACTGATGATTGCCTGTATTTCTGCAGACGCAAGTAAACAAAATCACCGATTGAGTATTCCTTATCCAGTCGGTTTTTGTTTGCTTGAGTAACCATCTTCTTCTTTACGACTTTGATGGATGCCTTTAAGGACGTTAGAATTCTTTGGTGTTCTATCAAGGAATCCTCAATTGAGCCTGTTTTGGTGGAACCGAGAACATAATCTTGAATGGAAGTTGCATCACGCCCGTATACAGCTTTGAAGGGAGACATGTTTATGGATGTGTGATGATTAGTGTTGTAACAAAATTCTGCCAAGTATAATAACCTTTCCCATGACTTCGGTTCCTCGTACACAAAGGCACGTAAGTACATTTCGAGGCAGCGGTTAACAACCTCAGTTTGGGTATGCACTTGAATGAAGCAATTTTGTACCCATAAGCTTAAACAATTCTTTCCAAAAGCGGCTAAGAAATAACGGGTCTCTATCCGAGACAATGGTCTTCGGAAGGCCATGTAGACGGTAAATCTCATGCATAAAAATAGAAGCCAAAGTAACCGCAGTGTAATTCGGCCCTAATGGAATAAAGTGTGCATACTTTGACAGGCGGTCGACGATGACCCAAATGGAAACTTTACCCTTCGATGGTGGAAGATTTGTGATGAAATCCATAGAGATGTCGTGCCATGGTTGTGTCGGTGTGGGAAGTGGCTATAGTAGGCCATACGGCTTATGGTTTGGAGGTTTGATTGTTTGACAGACATCACAACGTTTGATAAAGTCTGTTACATCCTTCTTTAACCGCAACCATGTAAAAGTGCCCGAAATCCTCTTCATAGTAGCATTTACCCCCGCGTGGCCACCGAGAAAGGACGAGTGGAATTCCTGCAGCAATTTGTTTCGCAGACCTGGAATGGGAGGAATGAGAAGGTTCCCCTGCACAAACATTAATCAATCTCAAAAATATGTTGGGGAAACGCACTCGGGTCTGCGTTGACGCTTGCAACCAGGGCCTTACCTGTTTGATCGTGAGTGTAATAGCGACGAAGCTCATCCAGCCAGGTAGCTGTAGGATATGAAATCACTAGCATGGATGGAATATCGACCCGACTAAGTGCATCCGCCACTGTATTCTCGCGTCCCGGTTTGTACAAAACCTCAAACTCATAGCCCATCAATTTCGTGAGCCACTTCTGCTGCTCTGGAATTTGAATTGTTTGTGTGAGGACTTGCTTTAAGCTGTGATGATCCGGGTAGATACGGAATGGCCGACCCAAGAGATACTGACGCCATTTTAACAGCTTCCGTGATAGCGTATAATTCTTTTATATATGTCGACATACCCTGCATAGATTGACACAACTTCTTGCTAAAAAAAGCGATGGGTTTGTTGTCCTGTGATAAAACCGCACCAATAGCCATTCCGGATGCATCCGTTGTAACGTCGAATGGTTTGGTGAAGTTGGGTAGGGCGAGGGTGACTAACTGTTGCATGTTAGCTTTCAACATCGTAAAAGCCTCGTCGGCGGCTGTATTCCACTTGAATTCTTTAAGCTTTAAGATGTCCTTCAATGGTGCGGCTATTTGTGCATAATTCTGAACGAACCGTCGATAATAGCCGGTTAATCCTAAGAAAGCTCGAATGGTGGTGAACGAGGTTGGAGTAGGCCACTGTTGTATAGATGCTATCTTGTCTGCTTCTAGTGCCACTCCATTACCTGAAATCCGATGGCCCAAGAACGATATCTCTGTGACTCCAAAAACACATTTAGAAGCTTTTGCATGAAAACGATTTTGATGCAGTTTTTGAAACACATATTGAAGGTGTGAGTAATGTTGCTCCCTGGTGCCACTGTATATTAAAATATCATCAAAAAAACAATACAAATTGACGAAGCACCGGTCGAAAAAGATCGTTCATCGCCGATTGAAATGTCGAAGGTGCGTTCGTGAGGCTGAAGGGCATGACCAGAAATTCATAGTGACCGTCGGTGGTGCGAAAGGCGGTTTTATGAATATCCTCTTGAGCAACTCGAATTTGGTGGTACCCGGATCGCAAGTCGATTTTTGAAAACACTATGGCTCCATGTAACTCATCTAGTAACTCATCAATTGTGGGAATTGGAAATCTATCACGAACTGTTACCGCATTTAAAGCACGATAATCCACACAAAAACGCCATGTGCCATCTTTTTTTAACTAAGAGTACCGGTGATGAAAAGGGACTTTGGCTTGGTCGGATAATACCGTCATTCAACATTTCAGTTATAAGTTGTGTCATTATCCGTTTCTGGAAATGTGGGTACCGGTAGGGTTTAACATTCACAGGTTGGTTGTCATTGATTAGAGGAATATGGTGGTCGTGGTAACGGTTTGGTGGGAGAGTGTGTGGTGTTTCAAAATAGGATGGAATAGTTCTAAAAGGGCTGTCAATTGTGGGTCTGAATGAGTAGGTGTTGAGTTAGTATGGGGTGGTGATGGTTCTACTGTTAGTGTATGAAGGGATGCAATGGACCCGTGTCTAAGCATGCTAGATAGCGAGCTTGAAGATACTTGCTGAGTTCGTGTTTCCCCTTACAACGTGCATGTTTTTCCATCTTTGGTGAAGGAGAGTTGCGGAACCGAAAAGTCCGCCGTGATTGAGCCAAGGGCACCCAACCATGCTACCTCTAAAACAACGTTCGCACCTTCCACCGGCAACACAAAAAATGGAATGGTGAACTGAGATTTCTGTAACTGAATGGTGACATCCGGGCAGTAACTTGAACATTGGATGAATTCGCCATTGCCTACCATAACCGAGAATGGTTCTATCAAGTTGGAATGTAGGTTCAGTTGGTTAGCGATCCGTGGTTGAATAATATTGTGGGTACTGCCACAATCTATTAGCACATTGACCGGAAGTGCCTAAATGTACCCGGTGATACGTAACGTTTGGATCGATGGCAATCCAAAAAACGCAGCCTCTGACAACGACAAAAATTGATGGTTGTGATGGTCGTCTGTTGGCTCAGGAACATTGTCGGTTAGCATGGCGTTGTGGTCGTCATTGTCGACGATCAAAAGAAATTGTGGAGGTGAACACTTGTGGCCGGGTGCAAATTTCTCCGGGCAACGAAAACAAAGTCCGTCTCTACGACGTTGTTGGATGGCTTCAGGAGATAGTTTTGTGAATGGTAATGGTTTAGGTGGTGAAGGTAGTGGCGAAGGGGTGGTTGTTGGAGTGGTTTTGTCAGTGGAGGTTGAAGGTAGGGATAGGGTTGTGTGTGATATACTGGAAGATGTAGCAAGGGTATTGGTGGGTTTAAAAAATGGGTGGTTTGGGTTTAATGGTGGTGCCCAGATTATCTTCTACGAGTTGTGCTAATGCACCGGCTTGATGAAGTGTGGTGGGTTTTAGGATTGCCAACTCTGCTTGGATTTCGGGTTTGAGGCCTGATATAAAGCAATTGCGTAGTGTTTGTTTTCGTTGATATAAGGCATACCAAACCGATTGCTTAGTCTTTCAAATTCGGTTTGGTGTGCCTTGACAGTCGTGGTCTGTCGAAGCTTAAGGAGGATGGCTTCATGATTCTCATAGGTTGAAGGGCCGAACCGAAGTTCTACTTCCCTTTTAAAATTCTGCCAAGATCCGAGTAGGTCGTTGTTAGCCAAGTGTTGGTACCATGAAAGGGCGTCTCCAATGAAGTAAAACGCTGTTAACGGAACACGTTCTCCGGCTGGAATCTTGTAGTAGGCAAAATAGTTGTCGGCCTGAAATATCCAACCGAGCGGGTTTGTACCATCGAATAAAGGAAGGGTTATTTTCGTGGTTTGGGGCTGTTGTGGGACGATGAAGGGGTGGTTTCTTTGTGTTTTAGTCTAACGGGTGGTGTTGAGTTGTTATCGGTTTCGGAGTGGATGTGATCGGAGAGGGACGCGATATGGGTAACAAGATTGGCAGTGGTTGTAGTTTGGGAATCTATCTTGGTTGTTAGTGATTTGGTGGCTTCAATCAAAACAGTCATATTGGCTGTGTTTTTATCTGAGGTTACATTGGTTGCTACTATGAGTTGGGTGATTAGTTACTATAACGGTGGCGGTGGGTTGTCATCGCCGCTAAGTTCACGTCGTGGAGGCATGATGGTGGGGGAGAGTAAGCCAATGAAAGCACCAATTGATGGCACCTAAAGAGAAGACTTGAGGAAGAGAGAGTAAAGTTTAGAGAGACAAACTTGGAGCAAATTTTCTTTCTTTTTTCTTCCCCCAAACAACTCAAACAAACGTGAATTTAAACATGCAGAGAAGTTGGTTTCTTCCACCAGCTTCCTTACTTTATTCCACTAACAACAGCACTCCTTATTTTAGGCCACTACACCTAACATCAGTCACTATGCAAAGACTCAACAAAATAAATAAAACAAACATGCAATAAGAAATTAAGGAAACGTGTCTGTAGAAAGCTTGCAGCTCAATCCATTAATCTTGTGGGCTTCTGGACTTGTCTTTTGGGCCTGGTGTTGACTAAAGGGCCTTGTAAATTAGGATCGGAGACTTGGGCCTGCTGGATTGTATCATGTAACTTCAACCAAACCCAAGTATTCAATATTATCAGTGGTTTTGTTGATTACAACTTATGTTTGGATGTCTGGTTATGTGTTGGTTATTGTTATGTCATGTATGTATTCTCACATGTAACATAAACTAACGCTTATATGAGATACAATGTACATTTTTATAAAGGATTAATGCAAGCCTCCCTCAAAATATGTCGTTTATCTGAACATCATAGCTGATCTTTGATGAATTTTCATTAATATTAAGTGTGTTGCATGCTGAGTGAGTTCGTCATATAGTCACGTCTCATTTAAAAACCCATAGGTCTGCTCTAGTTAAACGAGTTGAATAACAAATTAGTAAAAGATAATTTTATAACTAATAGTGAAAAAGAATTAATTGAGTTTATTGTCACCTATAAACACTTTTTTAGTTAGTGAATTCATTGTCACCTGTAAACACTTTTTACTTTCAACAAAAAAAATAAATGGTTTTATCATACATTTACATATTGGTAGTTTTTAACAAGCTGTTTGGCGATTTTACTTGACTTTATAAAAACATAATAATGCACATATACTTTTTTACTTATAAATTGATACAAATGATAAAGTCTAAATGTTAATAAAGAATGTGGATCTTATTAAAATGGTATGTTATTAATTAGTTATAGTTGTTATAAATTAATAATATGTATTTGAGTTTCGTGGGATAAGGGAGTACCAAATTAGTAATCAAAAGAACTCAATACATGTTGTGACAAAAGGACGATAAGATGGTTGCATTACATTCATTTTATAATCATTGTTCGTTTTTTTAAGGGTTATACGATTTTAATAATCTTAATTTTTATTTATTGATAAGGAATAATTTCAATTGAGAAAATATTTACAACCACTTCTAATTTTAAGTTAATTTTTCTCCAACAGTTTTTTACTAACTTAGAGTTAAACCTGATAGTTTTTTTTTTATGAAATATGATCAACTTTGAGTTTATTTTCAACTCCGTGGCCACCTAGCCTTCACAAAGTTCATTTTTGGTGTCTATCTTTAACAAGTCAGGTGGTTCAGATCAGAAGATGGATATCCAAAAATTTCGGATAATGGATTTCAAATATTCGAATTCGTATCGTAGTTCTAAAAAAATATATATATTACTTAATATTTCTATTAGAAAAACTTTCGGATATCCGAATCTTTCACAAAAATATCCAAAATATAATTAAAATATATTATTTTAATAAAAACACTATCCGAATATGAATCCGGAAATTTCAAAATATTCGATATTCGGATATTCGAATTTTCGGATATCCAAGTTTTTGGGTATTCTAGATTCAGTTTCGGATAAGTATATTTTTACACACCCTTACTTTCAAGGTGCAAAATTTTCAATTTGATGGTCTGATGGTTGTATTCAACTTTGCGCTTAGTATTTTGGTCACACAAACAGTTCATGTTATCAAAAAAACTAACGGGGTTAACTTTTTAAGCTTATTTTTATTCAACCTGTCAGTAGGGGGTCGGTAAAGAAAAATATATTTAAAGTTGATAGTGTTTGTAAATATGTTCTCAGTTTTGATTGATCACGACCAATAAATGATAGTTATGATAACTAAAATCCAATAACCTTTTTTAATTTAAATACGGTACCAAGTTTGGCAAATTAATATATAAAATTAGTTTATTATTATGATAGTCACAATCGAACGTATAACTTTAATGATAAAGTCAGAAGTATGTGTATTTATATGTATCTATACCTTACCATTTATATCAGACAAATATATTTTAACATTAATAAAAATTATAAACAAATTTCATGTATTCACCATATTTGTATTTATATATACCTTACTGCTTCTAATCTTGTAAGGTATAGACTGTGCTAGTTTTATCTTTAGAAAAACTAAGTGTTGTTGTAACAAAATACATTAATGTGGTAAGATGTTTCTCTTTCATGTAAAATGTCAATGTTTCAAATCCTTCAATGTGTGTTTGTAAATGATATATGAAAGTATGAAAATTTTAGAATACAATTCTAGTGAGAAGTATATAAAGTGAGGGTAAAATTATCACATAATAAGGATTTACACTTGCGTGATAAAACAACACAATGATAAAATTATCACACAAAAATGATGAAATTAGAGGTGAAATTATCTTGCAAGAAGGATGTCAAGAATGCTTTCATTGAAAAATCGACACAATCTACCTAGTCTTTGTACATTTTACACGAAACGCAATTTATACAAAACTTTTCCCTATAAAAGTTTTTAAGAAGTTCAAAATAGTTATAGCAATGGAATGTACCATTATTGTGGAAAGTAGTTGCCTTCAATTCATATGGGCCCTTCCTTACCAATGATTAGGTCTTGTGCCTTTTCTATTTAAAATTTGTACTTCCGGCAAACAAGAAAATCATAATGTGATGGGTCCAAATCTTATATTGTGGTGTAACATTCACTATTAAACTTTATGAATAGATTTTTGAATAAACAAAATAAAATAAATGAACTTTGTGGGAAAGAATTATGTATTTTTCATAACTTTGAATAATACAAGATTAATAATGAAAGTTAATTGATTTAATTGATTGTTAAACTCCAAATCAAACCGTCCATTTTGGAATTAGGTTAACTAGCCAATGCATTTGCCATTTTACATAGCTTGTATATATTAGCTAGCATGTGCATTGGTAGATTTATATCAAGTCCATGGGCAAAAATATAAAATATAACAGTCAAGGGGTTAAACTTGCGAATAATAATTACTTTTGTTAAGTTTGTTCATTAAGACATTAAGGTGTTGTTTATTTTTTCTGCAGCAAAATATCTGTAATCTGCGGGCTATATCTGCAGACATCAACAGGAGAAGAAGTGGACCGAACCTCTGTAGTCTGCAACAAGAATATTGTCTGTTTTTTAACGTCTGCAAACTGCTAAAATCAACTTGTGATGGTATACGGCGGTGCTGGACGGTGGTGGTGATGGTAGATCGTGGGTGGTGGTGGATGATGGGTGGGGGTAGAGGCGGACGGTGGTGGAGGCGGATGGTGATGGTGGCGGACGGTGATGGTGGAGGTGGACGGTGATGGTGTTGGACATGGGTGGTGGTGGGTTATGTTGTTTAATCCTCTGCAGACTTTGGAAGAATTTAAAGTGGTTATATCAAGTCTGTACCATACAAAACTCGCACAAACTTTTTTTAAAAAATGAAAAATTTTCCAAAAAACAAACATTCTGCATACCTCAACGTTTGCACTTGGTCTGCGAGCCGCAAACAAAAGAGATCAGGAATAGATTTTTTGAAAAAACAAACACCCCCTAAGTTAGTCACGTAGTTTAGGCTACATTAAGCAATTTTCCTTCATTTCTATATATATTCTTTATTTTCATTATCACCAACAAAATCTAACCCAACATTGTACCATATCTCAAGATTTTATATGATTAACTCCTTTAAAACAACAACCAATTATTGGCAAATTATAAATAGTGAGATTTCTTATATATAAAAGGAAGTGATAAGTTGATTAAACTTTTACCTGTAATAATTCTTTAATTTGCATGAAAATTTTAGGAGATTGAAACTCAAAGTGAAAATCATAATGGGTCGATCCATTGATATGGTAATCAGTTGGACAATTATTGCGGGTAATTACATATATATAATTGTATAATATGAAATTTGCAAGTTGTGATGAATAGTACTATTCATCGATGAATAGTACTATTCATCACCCACAACACCCATCTACCAAAAGCTTCAAATTCAATCCAACCCAGAACACCCACCATCGTCTCCCACCTCATCCCTCTGCAACTTCATGCTTTCACCGGAGATCTTCCCATCGCCACCGCAACCACCACCACCACCCCACCACCTGCGTCAACTGCGATGGCGCCACCTCCTACCCACCACCACCACCACCGTGGTCCGAAACCTCTCCGCCACCAGTCTACCGCCCTATCCGCGCTCCGGCGATCAACCTCCCACCCACCCACAACGTCCAACAAACCATCATCAAGACCCCTGTTCCCCAAACCCAAAAAGTCCCCGTCGTATCGCCGCCGTACCACTTCCAACCCCCGACCAAAATCATCCACTCCGACGCCGACATCCGCCGGTTCCGCGACTCCACCACCGCCAAAAACTACCTCGGATTCATCGTATCCTTATCCGAATCAATCCGAGGTCACAAGATCTCCGATCCGTGCCACGTGTCTCCGACCACCGCCTCCATCGTCTCCATCATCGAAACCCTAATTCAATTTGTGGACGAAATCCCCCCTCTTCCGCAATCTGCACGCTACGGGAATCTCGCGTATCGTGATTGGCATATTCGTATGACTGAAAAAGCTGATAACTTCATGCTGCAGTTTCTTCCGGTGGATCTCAAGTCCGCCACCGTGGAACTCAGCCCTTACTTCACCGATAGCTTCGGGAACTCGAGCCGAATCGACTACGGGACCGGGCACGAGACCAATTTGGCTGCGTGGTTGTATTGTCTCGCGAGGTTGGGTGTGATCAATGAAGAGGATTATCAATCTGTTGTTTCTAGGGTTTTTATGAAGTATATGGAGCTCATGAGGAAGTTGCAGTTGGTTTACTCTTTGGAGCCTGCTGGATCACATGGGGTTTGGGGGCTTGATGATTACCACTTTTTGCCTTTCATATTCGGGTCTTCGCAGTTGGTGGATCACAAGTATATGAAGCCGAAGTCGATTCATAATGAGGATATACTTGAGAATTTTGTGAATGAATATATGTATCTGCAGTGCATTGCCTTTGTGAAGAAGGTTAAGAAGGGGTTGTTTGCGGAGCACTCGCCTATGCTGGATGATATCAGCGGTGTGCCGAATTACAAGAAGGTGAATAGTGGGTTGCTTAAGATGTATAAAGTGGAGGTCATGGAGAAAGTTCCTATTATGCAGCATTTTCTCTTTGGGTCTCTCATAAAGTGGTAAGTTTGATTCCGTCATTCTCAATTGGTAATATGTGTTAAAATTTGGTATCAAGTGCTAAGTTTGAATTAGACTTTATATGCGAAGAACTCATTTGAGCTAATAATTATAATTGGGAAACAGATGAAAGTATTCATTTTTCAAAAGTTCATGATAGTGCTTTAAGTAATCGAGTTTGTATTTGATAAATAATTGCTATTGATATGTATGTTTTAAAATTTGACAAGTACTTCAAGCCATATATTTTTGCTTGTATATTATAGAAGTAAAATGTGTGTTGTGATTATATAAGATTTGAAAAGGTCATGCTTTTGGTGGACAAGTGTATTTAATTTCTTCAAGATGGCAAAGTTAGGGCGATAACCGTGATATGTACCTTTAGATAGTCTTCACTCTTGTCTATCTATTAAAATTAGAAGTGAATGAATAGTAGCTTGAAAGATCTGAATCATTCATTTTGAATTTCAAGTACACTAATTTAAATTCATTCGAGAACACCATATGTTTATAGTCTTTGGTTACGTTTAGTTGCCTAGGCTAGGGGTATACAAAAAGAGGTGCATATTGCTTAATTTGACGCCTTAGGTTTGACAACTTACAAATCATAGTAAGAGTGAGTAACTAAATATATTTTTACTTTTCCTTTTGAACGCATCAGTTGTTCCGTATGCAAAAGATGCAAATATGAGGTTATGGTGTTCAGTAGCTACAATGGTCAGACAAGACGCGTGATATATCATGCCATTTATAGACCCAATATACCATTTAATAGGTATATATGGTTTGTTGGTTACTAACTTCAACAACCACTTTGAGATAGAACCTTTCTTCTAGATATTGATTTTTTTTGTTAGTTTGCTGTTTGAGGTTGTGGTTACCTGAGGGTCATGTTGCAGAGAAGTCGGAGGCCAAGGTATAGTTTTTATGTCATGGTATACCATACTGGTTTATGCCATGTTTAAAAAAGTGTTCGTTATTATAAGAATGTGTTATAGTTCTAAAAGTGGGGAAGCACATGATGTAACTATTCGATATGTCTGCATGCTATAATTATGTTTAAAAGACTTTTTAAGACTTAATAAGGAAGTGAATTAGACAAAAAAAGAAGCAACTTGGATAAAAAGAAATGAATCTGATCCTTCGATAAAAAGATTCATTCTCTTCATACTTCTTTTTTGTGAAAAAGAAAAGAGAAGGGGGTCATAAAATCCATTTGATTATCATTATTCAATGAGTTTATATGATTAGCCCTTTCTAAAGCCACATCCTTTTATTGTATATATGGTTTATATAAAAGCAAGGTACATACTCTGATACACATTCGAGACGAAAAATTTGTTTACAAAAGAACTAAATGATATTATGGGTTAATTTACAGTCTGAGGCTGTGAGGCTGTGGTTACATGATGGTCGTGTTGCAGGCAAGCAGAAAACCAAGGTAATATTTTTCATCATGATCCACCATACCAGTTTATGCTATGTTTTTGTTGTGTTTGATTAATGTTTATTAAAAGTGGGCAGTGTCGTTGAGTTGGTATTACAAATCTCCTCTTTAGCCGGACCACATTTTGTACAAAAAACTTTTCAACTTGAACAACATGGTATAGTATGCTTATGCATTTTATGTTCTTTGACTGGATATGGTTTTAATTCCATAAACTAACAGAATGCTTTTGATATGTCTATCTTCACCCGGTTAGGCTTGAGGTGAGATCAGAAGTAAAAGTCGTTCTATTGTCCGTTAAATATTCGAATATTTTCATTTTGTCGATTATATATTGGTACAGGTAATACGTGTATTATTTTTTGGTTCCTTTTATTTCTTTTCTAAAATCATTTATGTTTTAGATTAGCTTTTGCTTTTCCAAAACAAATAGTTTATTTTTATACATTTTATAAGTCGTGAGACCTTTTCGGGTAGTAATCAAATATGTAGCGAAATCACTTACAGCGTGCTTCACTTTTGTTTCTGTGAAAGCATGTGGTTTTGAAGGTCTACTATGTGTGCATTAAATTATGTCTTATTACCAGATGTGTTGGCAACCTGGCATGTGTGTTGTATATAAATTTATATTGTTGTGAAGACTGGTTTTGTGTGTATGGTTGTGTGCTTGCCAGGCGTGTTACCGTTTGTGTCATTTGCATCAACACTATATGTGCAGGTTAGAAAACAAAAAAAACCATTCCCGTCAACATTTCGCGCAACGCGCGATAAGGAATTCAACTAGTAATATGAAAAAAGCAACTGATGAATAGTACTATTCATTCAATAGTACTTTCTCCTCTTCTTCTGCTCCATCGTCACCCTCTCCTTCGCCTCCCATGGCCGCTGTGTGCGCCGCTACCGTCTCAGGGATCTAATCCACCCGCCGCTATGGACGTGATCGATGAGGTAGCCCTAATTTTTGTGACGGTGGTCCCGATGGTGTACACGACGTCGTGCTCATCACCACCATCGCCATCATCGCATCATCACCACCTCCGCATTATCACCATCATCGCAACATCACCACTACCTTCACCATCGCACCATCATCATCATCTCGCCAAATCCTCTTCATATTCCGCTGTTAAACCCTAAAAATTTGAAAACCCCCAAATTTGAGGTGGTGCGGTGGTAGGCGGCTGGATTTAGATCTAAATCAGAGAGTTTGGTGGTATATGTTGGCTCGATTGTGGTATATTATTAGTAGATGGCGGTGATAGTCACCCAGGTACAAGGTGGTGGTGGCTGGTGGTGTGTCAGCCTGCCGTGGTCGTGATGGCGCTTCAGGTGGATGATTTCAGTTGTTAGGGGTGGCGGTGGCAGTGGCGCTTTAGGTGGACGATTTTAGTTCTTCCTTACGGAAACCCTAACCTCCCCTCTCTGGTGCGTGGAGTCGGTTTACAAATCCAATTCGTTTTGGTATTGTCTTTTTCCTAACATGCCTCCGTCGTTGCCACCGGGTTTATGTGTCTGTTTTGTAAGCCTAAGGCGGCAACGGGTAGGCTATGATGGATTTGTTTCGGCCGGAGATGTGGTGATTATTGTGGCTGCCATTTTTATGGTTACACTTTTATTCGGTTATTGGTCATATGGTGTTTGTAGTTTTTTTTTTTGCTACGAATTCTTGCCTTTTTTCTCTTTGAATGGTAACGATTCAATGATGATGGGCAGTACCTCATTTGAGGTGTTGGATTGAGGTGTCTGAACTTGAAGCTTCATCTTCATCTTTTTGTTTCCTTTTCGGGGGTTATTTTTGTTATGTCACGGTTGTGCCTGTATCGATGTTCCTAGCTAGGTTGATGATGAAGATGATGGTTCATGTGAGCCTTAGAGGTTCCCTGTTGGTTTAAAACCTATAAATGTTGCATGTCTGAGTTTCGGTTGGATGTCTGGGTTTTAGTTGGAATATTTGAAACTTTGTGGCCATTGTACTTATCGGTTGGTTGATCTATGACATGGCTTTGTGCTGATGTGTTGGTTTGTGTACGATTATGGATTTGTGCCTATCGGAGACATAGTTTGGCTGGTTTTATGTATTTGGTGATTGTCCGATGATGATGGGTTTTGGATAGCCGAGCAACAGTGTTGATGATGGTAATGATGTTACGACGATGATGATGGGCTTAGGTTCGTTTGAGACATCACTGTGCCTGTTATGGTTACATTATCTGATCGGTGATGACACAACTCATTCTTTTAAACTTTGGGTGGCCTCCACCTTTTAGGCGATGATGATATAAAAAAAGATATGTTCGTTGTTATGGCGAGGTAAACACAATGTTTGTAGCTAGGGGTGTAAACGAGCCAAGCCGGCTCGCAAGCTACTCGGGATCGGCTCGAAAAAAGCTCGAATCGAGTTGAGCTTAAACGAGCTCGAGCCCGAGCTCGAGCTCAAATTATTGCTCGTTTACTAAACGAGCTCGAGCTCGAGCTTCAGGATATCGAGCTCGAGCTGGCTCGCGAGCCTAAACGAGCTTTTTGTATATATGTTTTTTTACTTACATATTAAATATATATAAATACATATTTACATAAATTATATTATTAAATATATTATTGTGATAAAAAAATAGTTAAATAATATATTGTGTTATATATAAAAAGTATACTTATAAATAATTATAAAAGTAATTATAAAAAATATAAATTTAATAATTTAACAATAAACTAGCCGAGCTCGAGCCGAGCTCGAGCTTGAAAATTTTCTAACGAGTCGAGCTCGAGCTATATAAATAAAACTATAAACGAGCCGAGCTCGAGCTCGAGCTTCCTAAAACCAAAACGAGCCGAGCTCGAGCCTTAGCGAGCTCGGGCTCGGCTCGGCTCGTTTACACCCCTATTTGTAGCCACCACGAATTATCTTCTCCGAGCCTCTTATACTAATTATATATTTTTGGCTGTTTCATTAATGAAAAATGACTATGCCAATAGAATGCAATGATTTATTCAATCACACGCGCAATGCGCGTCTTTTTTTTCTTTCTGCGCAACCTTTTCTTTAGTTGTGTTGGTTGGCTTTATGTGGTTTCTTTTGGTGGCAATTGTGTGGCTTACTTGTCCCTTAATTCTTCACACACTATATATGTTGTGTGTTACTGTATACATGTTCATGAAGGCTATGATGATTTTAAAACAGGTTTCCGTAGTTTGGCGTAGCGTTGTCTTCACTTTGCAGCCATTCACGAAACCTGTACTTTGTAAATCAGAAATCAGTGTGTTGAAGCTGTTAAATTATGTTGATTTTTATTGTTTTATTGATGTTAGTGGTAGGGAAATGGTTTGAAGATCATGTTTTTTTACTCTCTCATTTTTGGTTGCAAATTGTAATTGTTAATCCTAGGTGAGGCGCGGGGCTGTCATTCCATCACTTCACAAGAAGTACTTATCAGTAATAGTTGTTCGAGTCTTTTGCAAATGCCCTGAGAGACTTGTCGAAAAGCTCAAATCGTACGCAAGCAATGACACGGCTGTTAACATGGAGCAACAGTTTTCTCAGTTAACTCTTGATGTTATTGGTCTAGCAGTATTTAATTACAATTTTGATTCACTTACTGCTGATAGTCCTGTGATTGATTCTGTTTATACTGCATTGAAAGAAGCTGAAGCCCGTTCAACTGATCTGTTACCATATTGGAAGGCAGGTTTTAATACTACCCTTTTTCATACATTTTTAAAATAGATGTTATTAGACTTTTTGAGGTCAGACTAAGGGAGCGTTTTGATAATTTGATGTGTTTACCGAAAGTGATTATGTGGTTTTGAATGATCATAAATTCATTATGAGATAATCATCTGTTATAAAGTGGGTTAGAGCAAATAGTGTTTGGATGTGCTTTTGTTCTTATTCAGAAAGTAGTAGGTTTGGCCTCATTAGTCAAACTTTAACCACTTACTTTTCCAATGGCAGGTGTTAAGAAAAAGTAAAGACTAAAGATAAATGTTGGCTGATTACATTTTGTGCAGATAAGTGCTTTATGTAAGATTATACCAAGGCAAATAAAAGCCGAACAAGCAGTTACTGTGATTAGAGAAACCGTTGAAGAACTCATTATGAAATGCAAGGAAATTGTTGAAAAAGAAGGTGAAAAAATTGATGATGAAGATTATGTAAATGATGCAGATCCAAGCATCCTTAGATTCTTGCTTGCCAGCAGGGAAGAGGTCTGCAAACAGTGATCTGTATCAGCTTCTTTTTATATTAACGTGTTGGGTAATGGGTCAAGAGAGTAACTTTTGGTGTGGATTGAAAAGGGCCATGTTGACCTGAAATACTTTTTATCCTAACATTTTAACTCTTTTCAAACATGATTTTGTAAAAAAGGATTACAAAAAATTATTTAATTCCAATAATTGTGAAATTGCCTAATTTTTTAATAAAATGATTTAAGAGGTTTTATTCAGCAAAGTTACACATCTGGGTAACTTTCAACCTGTTATCCTTTAATCCTTTTTTCCTCTTTAATTGTTAGTGTCGACTCATTAGAGATAAAGCATAATCCGAGACTACCCATTCTTATTTGTTAATATCCGGTCTTTTTTCTCATGTTTTATGTTCAGGTTTCAAGTCAGCGGTTACGCGATGATCTGCTGTGAATGTTGGTTGCTGGACATGAAACCACTGGTTCAGTGTTGACTTGGACTACATATCTTTTAAGCAAGGTATCTGAGGTTATTCATGGTGGTGATGGTCGAGGAAGCGTCAAGGCCTCTTCTTGGTGTCTATCAACCTTTGGTATCACTGGATTTGACTCTTTGATGGTGTAGTAGCCGATGACGATGAGCGTAACCTCATCTGAGACCATATGCATGCTGTTGGTTGTTAATTAAGTGTTTAGAGGTTAATGTTGGATGGTTTTGAGGCGATGATGATGAAAAGAAGGATATGTTTGTTGTTACGGCGTGGTAAACTTGATGTTTGCAGCCGCAACAAACAACTGCTTCTGAGCCTTATAGCATTTGTGCTCTTATACTTACAAGTTTACCTTTCATAGTTTGCTTGATGACGATGGTCATTGGGTGCATCAGAGGGCTATGGGTATCATTGGCGGTATTACATTTATCATTGTATCGACTCTCATCGTTTGTTGAAAGTGTTAGGTTGCGGCTATCATGACAGAGTTCTGAGCCTCCGTTTAGGCCGTCCTTCTAACGAGCAACGCGCGTTCGGGTATCAAACTAGTTATAATTAATAAACCATTTTTTTGACATCTATAGTGATAATGATCTCAAATAGAGATGAATAAAAAGCTATCAAAATATAATGGTGGAATAATCCCAAATATCAAATTGTGATTCCTTAAACGCAAGGCCGGTCCTGATCCTTCACAAAAGACCCTGGCCCGGGGAAAGAATAAAGAAATGAGCAACTATAATACCACGTATAAAAATTTATAAACCAAATAACTTTACATCAAAGTATCAAAGTTGATTGGTAATTAGCCTTCTCTCTCTCTCCCCTAAAATCTTGATGGGATTTATTTTAGTTTAGATATTATTATATTGAATTGGGTTGAGATAGGATAAATGGTATTGCGCTAAACTATTTAAAATGTTAATAGGCTCTATGGTAAGGTTTAATAGACTAAAATAATTAAAATGTTATTGAGTTTGTTAATGAGTTTATTAATAGTTTATAGTTTTTTTTAAGAAGACACGTTTATATAATATAAATTTTTTTTATTAATTTCGGTGTCCCTCAGAAGATCAGGCTCTTGGTGGCCGGCCCCCTGGCACGCCCCTGCTTAAAGGGTTTTTAAGAAAAACGGGCAAACATGAACCATAGAGATGACCATATGCTTGTAGAGAGACGAATCACAAGAACTATTGATGTTCGAAGTTGTGATCATGGAAGCAAGTTATATGTATCATGCGTAATTACTCTATTATGGATCAATGTTATCAAATGTTCGAGAAAGGAAAAAGAAAATGCAAAAAGTGTTACAACACTTTCAGTTGAGAGAAAAATGGACAAGATCCAGATTTAACTTTATGATGGCATTCAAGATGCTTTTATGTAAATTTTTACAAATAGAAAATGACATAATAGACAGTAATTTTATAATAGATTATAGTCTAAGACATTACGTATGAGTAATACATATAAGTAATAAAATAATAATATGAACTTTTTAAATTTTTTTATTTTTTCTAAGATAAAGTAAACATTTTGTTTCAAAATAAAGTTTAAAAAGTTTTTATTTTTAAAAATTTCCTTACCATCCTATTTTAATTATTTTTTATAAAAAGTTACTTTAAAAATCAATTTTAAAATATTATGTAAAATTAGTTTATTTTTTAGAAAAAAATATTTTATAAAAAACTATTTCTATAGAAATAACATTAATAAAAAGATCCGTTTCTTAATTATTAAAAACTAATTATAATGTAAAAATGAATAAATAATATTATTAGTAACTAATGTAGTTATTTAATTAGAGAGAAACGGTGAAAGTTTAATAAGAATGAATGTGATGGTGACACGTGCCACCCACATTAATTATTTTATTAGAGTTGAAAGATTACTAGTAATAATTAACACTTTTAAATGGGTAATATGCAACTTTCAAATTGATTCAGAAAATGATTAGCTGGTAGCGACAGAATTGATGAAGATCATATGTTAAAAGAAAATTATTTAAATTAAACTCTAAATTAAAGGACTTAACTTATTTAACTTTGAGTTGCATATGTCTAACTACATCTTATTCACTTATCACACATATTAAATTATGCTTCAAAAATATCTAAATCCGAAATATTCGAAAATCTAAATTCAAAATATTCAAAATTTTGGATATCTGAAAATTTGGAGTCGGATTCGGATAGTGACTTTGAGTATTTTCGGATATTCAAATATTCAAAAAAAATTCAATTTTTTTTAAATAATAAATAATTAGAAATTTTGGATATTTTTATTAAAACTTTGTATATTCAAAATCTTTATTAATAAAAAATGTTAACTTTTATAAAAAATATTAAATAGTATATATTTTTAAAATTCAAATATCCGAACAGATATCGAAATCTGAATCCAAAATTTTGAATATAAATTCGGATAATAAAATCCGCTATTTGAAATTTTCGGATATTCGAATTGGAACACCCCTGCTTAAAATCATCATATTATATGCATACAAAAACTTGTATTTTATGTATGTATGATATTTTTAAGTTATATAAAATAATCTACATTACCATCTACATTAAAAGAATAGCATATTAGAGCACTCACAATAGCATCTTCATTTTCATCCGCATTATTCAACTACATATCATATTATTTTTTTAAATTTATCTTTAAACTTGTTTAACATACTAAATCTCATTCTTCATCTCTATCTCCATCTCAGTCACAATTTTTTACTTTTTTATATATTCCCTCTTAAACACACAACAATTATAAAGATTCATGAATAGTAAATCTCTATATATGGATAATCATTATTGATAAATCTATAAAATTTAAAGATGAAAATGAAGATAGATCTTAATAAACGTATAAAACAAAAGAAATCTCCAAATAATAAAGACGGTAGCGTGTCACACTATGCCACTCTACACCATACATGTAACATCCGTCATTTTTTTAAAGTTAAAACCCGAACCAAATTTTTATATAATTGTACCGGATCAAATGCATTAAATGTGCAGTTATATTGTGATATATTCACTTATTAATCATTGAAATAACTAGTAATAATTTATAAATAAATAAGTAAATGGAATGTCTTATCAAAATTTATTAAGTCATAAAATAAATTTTAATAAATTTATAAAGCCTTATTAATAATTATGAACTTTAATTATAAAAGTGGAAATAAATAAACAAATATAAAGTTTACAAGCTTTATAAAATTTATAAAGACTTATAAATTAATTCTTTTGATTCATTATATAATGTTTTAAAGTTTAGGGCTTATTAGGTAAATATTAAAACTTGAATTAAAGGGTTTTAACATGAAATGATAACTCTTAAATACCCCAGGGACTGAAACTGTAAATTGAAATTCCACTTTCTTCTTCCCAGCTCACGATCCCACGATTTCGGTCACCTTTCCGACCCAAAATCGATCGCACTAACATTTTATAATCAAAGAAATCCCGCACTAATGAACTTTTAATCGTTTAAAACCTAACACCGAGTTTAATTGCATCAAAGATCAAAAAAACACCACCATTCGAACACCATAACCGCGGACCTGCAACCCCTTAAAAACCCAACTTCCAATCGATTTTAATCAAATTTGATAAGGGGCTTTGCTTCCAGATCGTTATTCGAAGCTTGCCATGAGTTTAATTTGATTATCAACGTTGTTTGGAGCATCAATCGATCACACAGTGACCGCGGTCTGTTCTTCGACCTGTTCGTCTTCAATTCATCACCATATAGGTAATTGAGCATACATACATACTCGATTTACATGGGCAAACAAAGCCCTATGATTATTACTGTTATCAGAATCAAATTGATGATCAATTGGGGCTTCGATCGATCTAGGGCTTGTAATGGAATTGGGGTTGATTGAAACTAAGCTTAAAACAATTAAAAACCGGATTCTTATACGGCTTAGGCCTTTGTTCCACTGGTTCCTGCGCTCCATGTCAAGTTGAAGGTCGCGGGTTCGAAACCCGGCCACCTCACCTATATTTTTTAATGCTTTTTCAGCTTCTAAAAAATTATAAAAAAAATTCTAAAAATTATAAAATTTAATTTTATAAACTCTGTTTATTTTAAAGGTTATCCAATCATTTTCTGTAAAATTATTTCTTTAAAACATGTTAATTTTTATATAAAATATCAATTAACAAATATTATAAATAGTTTATTTTTTTATAAAAATAAACTTTAAATAATTGAATTCACTAAAATATTATTAGTCACTACGTTATCTTTAATTATAGATTAATTATGTCAATTATAGAATTTTATTTACATTTTATAAATTTAATCAGTTTATAAGAATTTCTTATTATTATAAAATAGATTAATTAAGCTTTCTTCTATTTTATAAAAACATATACGAATTCGATAACTAATCGTATTTATAAAAACCACAAATTCCATCTAAAACCCTAGTTCCCGTTAAAACGTTAAAGCTTAATATAATTAAACTTAAATCTCGTCGATATATATATATTCTTAGGTATCTCGTGAATGTTTATATTGGAACGTCGTTTATTATCCTTATTAATCGTCATTCATATACCTAATTTCCATGTGAGTATTTCTATACCCTTTTTTTCTTATTTTCAAACTTTGGGGTGAAACATGTTAACTTATATCATTGCACTTGTAAACTTATTCGAGACTTGTAAACTTTATGGCAATTTACTTAAAGTTGTGGTTAGTTGAACTTTTGTGGTTACCATGTTATGGCGTTATATGTACCATCATTAACTATTGCTAGCCCAGCGAAGTCATAGATCTATGGGTAAGACAAGCCTGCTTGGTTGATCCAAGTACACTTAGCTGATCGTATATACTTATAACTTGGTTGGTCCAAGTACACGTTTGAGACTTGTAAAACATTATCAAGGTTTGATTGTTGCATTGTTCATAACATCCCTAATCACTTTATTCACTAACTTATAACTTGAATTGCCATCTTTTAGATACTTATGTATTGAAAATTATGGAATGCTCACCAACATTTTTATGTTGACCTTTTATTTTTAACATGTTTCAGGTTACTCTTTAAAGCTTATCACACTAGGATTGGACTTAGAGAAATAAACGAATGATCTGGATACTTTTATACTTGTATTCTGGATGTTTGAACATTTACTTGTATTGCTACAATTGAATCTTGATTAATATATTTGGAATTAATAATAGCGTTATGTGGCTGTGAACAATCGTATTCCTCACGCCTCGACGTTTCCACCATCAAGGTTGGGGTGTGACAATATACACACGCGTAATATGAGTGCAAGGTCATGACAAGGATAAATGCGGTGTGAAGGGGGTAACAGCAACGGTGCCACTCGGTGCTAGGCCTCGCCGTGGGCTAACGCTTTTGGTGCCTCTCCCACCCTAACACACTTAACTTAATCTATAGTATCTAATTAAACAAGATTCTCTTTGGCACATGTCATTCTTTTAATCCATTTTTAAAAAATATATATTGAATTAAAATCTAAATAATATTTTATAAAAAAATATTGTTATAATATAAAACATATTTTTTTAACTATGCCACTTTGCCACTTGCTCCTCAAACTATATTTTTTAAAATATATTTTATTAAAGAAGTTAAAAATCACATCTTTAATTAAAATCTAAATAATAAAAAATAATTTATATAATATAAATTTTTCTAAAACACTAAACCTTTTTAAGTAAATAATTTAAATCGTTTTGTTTCTAAAAAATTATAAAGGTGAAATTTTTGAAAAGCAGTCTTATTAAAATTTTTGAAAAGCAGTCTTATTAAAACAATCAAAATAATTACAAATTAAAAAAAACAAGATTTGATAAAAAAATTAATAAAAAAAATCTTAAAACGAATGTCTAAAAATGAAACTATTTAGATAAAAGAGTTAAAAATAGTATAATTATTTTATTTCTTGAACTATTACGTATATATAGTTTTATTTAATATTAAAATATTATAATCTAACTATTCGTGTTTAAAACTATTTATAATCTGTTTAACTAATGGGACGTTAGCCTATATATCTATCTATAAAAAACTAAAATAAACATGAAACAATTGTAAGCCTTATCATACTAATTTTCTTATTTCTGTATATCATTGATAACAATATTGAATACTAATAATTTTACTCACGCCGTTTTCAAATTAAAAAATGTAAAATTTAATTAATAAAAACTTATTTTTTTATTAAAACACGCTTTTCAAAATAAAAATTTCATAAATTTCATAATACAATGAACTTTTTCTTTAAAAACTCATTTTTCTTAAAATAAAATATTTAAAAATCATAGTTTTTTTATAAAACAAAGTTTAAGAAAAATACATTGTTGTTTATTTACTTAAAGTAACTATTTATATATAGTTATAATCATATTTTATTTTCAAACATGATTTATAATGGATAAATTTTGTACTACTTATTTAATATTTTATCTATTAATTACGTGTAATACACGGGGACTAACTTAGTGTTGGTATACGACAAACGTCAAGTTAGTAAAAAAAATACTAAACCAAATTTTATATTTTAAAGTCCCTAAACTTGTGTCAAAACCATAATTTTAATTTTTCTTTAACAATAATGATTATTTGTAAAGTGGCATGCATCATTTTTTTAAACCCGTACCGTTTAATTTTAAAAAATTTGAAAGTTTAAACCATTAACTTAAAGAAAATATGATAATTACATGTATATTATACAAGTTTAGAGACCTTCAATAAACAAAAATTATTGACTTTTTCGTGTACTTGTTACAAGTTGAGAGACTATAATATGCCAAAATTAAATTGAGAAACTTTTTTTTATATAATCTAAGTATATAATATTTTTCATGATAATAATCTGTAAAAAAATAAAGTATATGGACATAATGATAAGTAAGCAACTGAATAGGAAAGTCAAATAGTGCATGTATCCATAGGTATTTCTATGGTTCATCTACATCTTTTCTAATATATTCAGAATAGATAAGTACATAACTATATAGTCTAGACATAACTCTACTATTGAGAACTAAACGATCTTTAATTAGTAAAATTAGTTAGCTAACCAAACGACATCAAGAACAGCAGAAATAGCAAGCAAGACGCAGTTGAAGAATGCGAACGCAATTGAAACCCCAACGCGATCACAAAAGCTATGCAACTGCTTACAAAAATTGGGTAGCGTTGGGTGTTTGATTCCTGTTCGGTTCAAGTTCGTCACACCTGTTGCAGCTGATCCTGCACTCATCAGAGCATACGCGAACACCTACATGTATTTTCATTTTATTTAGAGCATTACATACAACGTCACATTTATTGCTAATGCTAGAAGTGGAAAGATCGGATGAGAGTGTGAAACGAGATGAGTAACATATTAAAATGGGTGGCTGAATAGAATGTTTTAGGACAAACTGAGCTGGGTTGTGTTGGTTTGGGTTGAGTTGTATAAATTGTTTAAAAATATATTATGATTGTGATAATCTAATAGTGTTATCACACAGATGACGAGTATGTAATCATTTTCATGTGTTTGTCATCGAAAAATGAACTGCTTTTATTAGTTGATGTAGTAACTTTTATTTCATTGATATTGGATGCAATTGACCAACTATAAACATACTGAAACTGGTTATATATCACATCAATGGGCAATGGCGGCCATTTATAACGAATAAAAGTTTTACATCAAATGGTAGGATAAATTTAGTACAACTTACAATGACAAAAATGTAAATAATCATTATATTTTGGTGCAATAAACCCAAAATCGTGAGGTTGTATTCATTAAAAAAAGAGATTAATACATATATACCATTGTAAACTTGTATAATTACCTATTTCCTTAAAAAAACCAAGTTTTCAATATATAATATACAGTAATTTTCAAGCATGTATAGAAAAATATGTAATTTTGTAAGTTTAAAGAGATATATGAAAATATGAAATTGCCTCTAGAAAAATACATTTTTGGCAACATTGAGCCCGTTACAACTTTTTGCTTTTTGGTATTACCCGTTTGAAACAAAACATACCCTAAATTCCTAAAATATGGGCTGACTTTGGGTTAAAGTTATGGGCTTTCTTATAGGTTTAACCATTTGAGAACAGCGTATCTTAAATTTATGGGCTTGACTTATTTATGTGCTTTCTTATAGGTTTACCCATTTGAGATGTTACATACTCTAAAAATGTGGGCCGACTTTTGGTCTGGGCTGCAAAATCCCAGTTTTATTATACTACTAGGTTAGTACTTTATTATACTACTAGGTTAGTACCCCGTTTATTACACGATTTAAATAATAAATATTAAATATTTATTAATAAAAAATATTAATCATAAAACAAATCTATTGATATAAGATACTATTGACATTACGTGCGAGTGATAAAAGAACGATATCATTTTTTAAACTTTTGTTAAACAAATTTTTTTGTTTTTTTCAAAAAAAGTTGTTTTTTAAACAAATTGTTCCAAACAAACCGTTTTTAAAAAATGTCATTTTTAATGATTTCTTTATTATAACTTTAAAATTTAATTATTTTTATTTCATAAGAATTTTTATTTTTTAAAGCCACAGGTATTAAAACATATTTTGTTTTTAAAAGTTTGATATTTTTTTGAAGAAGTTTCTTATTTTATAAAAAATTATTTTTTTATAAATTGTATTTGTAGAAAGATCTCTTTTTAATTTAATATAAAGTGTTTTTAATATGAAAAGAATTAACTAAAATCATTTGTATTTAATGTGATACTTATTAAGAGATAGAAGCGAGAAAATAAAATTTAGGAGCTATATAATTGTGCCAAGTGATAACTTAAAATTTTCTTTTATTATAATACATAGATTCCAGTGCACAATGAAATGAGTTTGAGGCTCTATCTGTTGAAACAAATTCAGTTTTTTTCACTTGGAAACCAAATTTTAATCCTATCCAGCTGGATCAAATCTAGCTTAAGACTAGCGTTGACACGATATAAACCGGTTTTTAAAACGATCTAGTGTAGCCCAAATCGGTTTTGTTCACCTCTATTGGATTCATGATTCATTTCTCATTAGTCAAGAACAAGTACATGCTAAATTTTTTATCACTTTATAACGCCTAGACAACAAGGTTAACTGATTAAAGCTGATCAGAAAATTTTAATAACCAAACCATAAACTAAATAACCTATTTAATTAGTCGTTGGTAATTTGTTATGATTTTTTTGTTAATAGATGTTAATGGCATAAATAACTAATTAATCAAACCGACATTAGAATGAAGTTTGTTATGATTTTTTTTATATCTAATTGACACCATAGTGAAAGTTACTGTAGCCAACAACCTAAGATCGACAAATGCCTCATAATTTCTAGGACTGATATCATACATTAGTAATGTAGACAAGGTGGCGGTTCATTTTTTTAGTTAAATTCTAATACCCGTGATCATACGTTTTTAAAAGGGGTAACTTTTAGTAACGATCTTTCAAAAGTGTTCCAATTAACTAACTCAAGTTTTAAGAGTGTTCCAATTAACTCACTCAGTTTTTATATTTTATATAAATTAAAAAGTTTTAATATGTTTTTTAACATGTTATACTTTTTATTTCAATTAAAAAATATTTTTTCTTATCTTTTGATGCTGATATGGAACATTTACATATATTTTAGGTACTTTTTTTATTTTTTTCATAATTAACACACTTTTTTGATCGTTTAGTGGTACAATTTGAAAAAAATGAATGAATAACTTTGAACACATTTGAAACTTAATTACTATTTTGTGATATTTTTCTTTTTTGAAATGGGTTAGTTAGGTAATCAGGTGATCGATTACCAAGTTATCCCGGTTCAAAGAGTATTATTACCAAGTCGGGACATTATTGAGTATAATTACTAAAACCAACAACTTGGGCCATGTTTGGCATTGCTTAATTTTTCAAAACAACTTTTCAACTCATATTTCCATCTCCATCTCCATCCAAACATATTTCTCTCCTTTTTACTTATGAAAAGTTTCAAATACAAAGTATATTTTTGCTATAAAGTGTGAGAAGACACAATGAGTAAAGAAACATAAAAAAATTATATCTCACAATATAAATAAATTTCAAAAAATTAATTCGGAGCTTTTGTTCCCCTAGTCGTCCTCACTAAGAAAAAAATAAACGAAAAATTTTAAAAAATAAAAAATTAACTTTTTTTATTTTGTCATTTATGAAAGACACAATGACTTCATTGTTTCATTACGAAAGACATAATGCCGTCATTGTGTCAATATAAAAGACACAATGACGTCATTGTATCATATAAATACACAATAATTTTTTTTATTTTTTTTTTCTGAAAGAGGTCAGCGAGAGGAACAGAGACTCCGAAGTACTTTTTTAAAATTGGATTTAGATCGTGAGATATTAATTTTTTTGTGACTTTTTAGGCTCATTGTTTCTTCTCACACTTTGTAGCAAAAATGCACTTTGTAGAATAACCTCACCCTTTACTTATTTCTTCTCCAAAAGTCGAGAGTAACTTTTAGTAAACAATCCCAAACACCCATTTACCTAAATATGTTCTTCTATGATATTAGATGTGGGATATAGATGTCACAATATATTTGTAGACTTAAAACATGCATGTTATTTAGCATAATGAAATGAAAAACAAAAGTATGATGGTTATGTCATAAACAAATACCTGATCGGTAGCAAAAATGATCCACGCATGGTTTCTAGACGAAAAGATTGACGCCTTTCTTAGCCTTCTTGATGACGTCATCACTAGTTGAAGAAGAGAGTGAACTGCTACAAGTGCCGATATACCAACCAAATACCTGCGTGTAATCAGTTAGAGTGTTTTCATCAACGGCCAACAGAAGAAAGAAAACGTGTGATCACTAAATCAACATGAATTTATGCAACTTAATCCCACACGCAATTCATTCCAAAACTTCATCCAAATTGTATGTTTTGCTGTTTGGTTCATCACAATCGTGTAATCTCCAACTACCCATTGATTGGTAGCTCGTTAATGCAAATTAAACCAATAGTATAGATAGGAAATGCATGATGATATCTGGAATTCATATAAGCAAAAGCTTACATTCATTCTATTGAAGACAAGTCATTTCATCCTTAAACTTGTAACTATCAGTTTCGAATAAGTAATCACAAACTCTTCCACATTTCTTTATCCAAAAACACTCGAAAGTGTTTATCTACTTTCAAAAAAGGGTATGTTATAGATACACCACATTTATTTCATTCTCTTTATCTACTTCTATACATACATATAGATATATGAAAAAAAAAGAGATAAAGAAAATAGGGTGTCTAAATAAAAAAAAAAAAAGTATTTATATAACACAACCGATAAATGTTAGTTTATTGTACAACTTTTCAAGTGTAGTTGTACTTGACATGCATGTATAGTTGTACCGTACACGTAACAAATGCATATACGTAGGTATGTATGGACAAATATGTCATTGTCCATAAAATACAATTTCAACAGCATAAAGGAATCACGGGTCGCTAAGTAGCTCATGAAATTCGAAACCCTAAACGATAATTTTGTCTGCTACTGTGAAAAATTCATGCTCGAAAATCGAAAACTGAATCATACTAGCATCGATCAATTAGCACGACGAACAAATTAACAATTCAGATATATAATAAAAACATTCAAAATCATGTATGAATGATTGAATTCAACTACACGATACCATGAATCGATTGCTAAATCGTCTATTTATAATCTACTTTCGATAAACCGTAAGAACTCACTCAATCAGTCAATCACAACTGCTTGAATTCAACTTCAGTATCTCAAACTAAAACGAAGAGATTGCTCTAACGATCGAAACCGAAATCACTCGAGAGAAACACACAATTGGAGAAGAAATGATGTACTTACTCAAACGATCCAGAGAACGACCACTTGGAGTAAATCGAGAGATCAAATCCGTAGATCGAAACAGTCGATTTATCCTTGGCAGTAGTCATCACCGCAACGGAAATCAACGACGCCGATAAGCTAACAAACCTCAAAACGATATGCATTACGTCGTAGCTTCGTGAAAACTTTCCGGTGGAGGTTGATGAGGCCAAAGGTCCACTGACGGTGCCGGTTTCAGCCTCGGCGGCAACCTTGGTGGCGGTGGCGGTGGTGGTGGTTTGATCCGGTGGCTGTACGGCGGATTCCGGTGGCGATTTGAGGTCAGTTGTCGTCATGTTTTTTGCTCCGGTGGAGGTAGTGAGCAGATGAAGTTTGGGGGTTTGAATGTGATGATCGGAGAAGATGAAGGTGTGTATAAAAATGGTGGAAAATGGAAATTGAACGAGTGAACGGACAAGTGGCGGAAATTAGGGGCATCCGTGAGTGAACAGGAGGGTGATTGTTTTGTTTGTATTTTATGGTTTTAGTCATTAAATTATGAAAGAGGATTGAAATAATATACCTAATCTTACTATTTTAATAAAAGTATAACTATAAGACACGTGGTAGCATTATTATTTTTTATTAAAATTTTATTATTTTTTATTTAAATAAATAACTATATTAATTACTAATAATATTATTTAGTTCTTTTTTAGGTTGAAAATAGTTTTTTAATAAATTAAAACGACATTTTTTTATTAATTTATTTCTAAAGAAATAATTTTTAATATATTTTTCTAAAACATTAAACTTTAAAAAATATAAAATATTTTAAAATTACTGTTTTTAAAAGTAAATTTTATAAACCAATATAATTAATTTTGGAGCTATAATAAGAAAAGTTTTTAAAAATGATATTTTTAAAAGTTTATTTTAAAACAAAATGTTTAATTTTTTGAATAAAACATAAAAGTTTAAAAAATAATATCATTATATTATTGTTTATTTTTTACTCATACGTAATTTCAATCATATCTTATCTTTAAATATAATTTTATAATGAATAAGTTCTGGTTTTCTTTAATATTTTATTTATTCAGCTTATGTAATAATAAGGTTATTAAAGTTAGTATTTAAATACAAAGGTATAAAACGATATCAAGATGTGTAAAAATAGACAAACAAAATGTTTTCTTGTCTGGTTGAGTATTAATGTCTTGTAACAAATAGATGCTTTAGATTTATAAACATGATTATATTATGTGTGAATTGGCCGGTCGTTCTAAAATGTTAATATTTTAGTGTTCATCTATAAATGTTTATATGGTTTTTTTAATGTGTTTAATAAATATATAAGTTTTAAGTTAAGAATAATGTAAATATGTCATAAATATGATAATCATTAATCACGTCTCAAGAAATTTTAAACGTTTAATTTGGTCTCTACCAATATTGTACATGAGGTTGTGTGTGTGTTCTGTTTTTCTATTTTCATTCGGTTTGTTTCGGTTTGTTGACGATTGCATGGTCATATTTCTTATCATTTGGTTTAGTTTATGGTATTGTGTGGAGACAGACTCATTAGAGCATGCCTAGTGATCGGGAGGCTAAAGAACACCATATTAGATTTTTTCATCAAAAACTCTAACGAAACCAAAATCTTTCATGAACTAACACCCTCTTTTACATCTCTCTCTCTCTCTTTCCCTCTCTCTCTCTCTCTCTCTCTCTCTCTTCCCCTCCCCCCCAACACACGCACAATCTTTTCGTCTTTTCTTCACGGATCGTACATGTAGACGAGTGGAAAACTCTTATTGCTAGGTCATGTCCGTAAGGTGGAAAACTCTCGTTGCAAAATAGTATATAGCATTTTAGTAACATAGACCATTTGTATTGTCTAGGTTCTAGGTTTTTACGAATTTACTCACCCGTTACTCTTTTAAACTACCCTTAACAATATATAGACCGTTTATAACGAATTTACTCACCTTTATAATCTTACAAGTTTCGTGCTACAAAACTAAAAGAAGTATTAAAAGGCACACTCATAACGAGCCTTATAATGTAAAACTGGCATTGACAAATCAGTATAATGCTACAATTAAACCACCGTTAAGGAAAAGTTAGAGAACGAAAAGGAAACAAACCAACTTGTTCCCCAATTGCACAAACAAACTATATTTCTGATGAAAGTTTTCTAACAGCAAGGGTTCACTTTTCAATTTGTTTTCAACTTGGCTTGATGAACTTGAAATATTATAAAATTCAATAAAACACATTCTTTTCAACCACAAAAAATTATATTATTCTTACCGTTAGTGATGTTTCTTATAACTAGTATTACACCCCTCGCTTTGCAACGGGGCGTAAGACCATGATAAGTAGCATGAAGGAAACTTGTATTAAAAAAGGAAAAATAAATCTCAATGGAAAGTAAACATAAAAACGTTGAACCCCGCATGTGAAACGTAAAACATTAAAAACAATAACTAAGTCGATCTAAGACTCGCGCATTGTAAATGGGCCATTAAATGAGAAAAGGTAGTCGGGAACACGTTAAAACACACACGCACGTTGTGGCGTGTTAACTCGTAAAATTTGAACCGCAACGTAAAACGAAAATTTTTTAAAAGATGAAAGGTATATGGAATCAAAATGGAAAGTAAAAATATACGAAGGTTAAATTATAAAATATGTAAAAATATTGAGTAAAACTTAAAAGTTAAAAAATTATTAAAGAAAAGAAAAATAAAACCGGACACAACCCATTAATGTTTATATACAACTCATAATGCGTAAATAATTAAGTCGATAATTAGTAATATATATAATAAATAAAGTCTAGACAAATTATGAGTATAACTATTTAAACCCAATGATAAGTCGATAATTAGTAAAATATATAATAAATAAAGTCTAGACCAAGTATTAGTATAACTATTTAAACCCAATGTACCACTATACAGTCTAGATCAATTATAGATACAACCATTTAATTATAATGTACCACTCTAATACATATATAAACTTAATAATTAATTAGTATAATATAAGTTTTGGTATTTTGAGAATTAAATTGATAATTAAAAAAAATAAAAAAATGTGAACACTGTTCACACCGACATAGTGGTTTTAATATATTAAATTACAATATAAAATTACATATAGATAAGTTATATAAGAAATTTAACATTAAAATATTCAATAATATAATATTTAATTCTCATTATAGTGTGTCGACGTAAGTCTAATTAATTAGCATAAAAGTTGGACGGCATGTCAAAAATAGTTGAAAACAGAGACTCATGGGCCATGGACAAATCTCAACATTTGATTTTATGAGAGGTTTTTCTGGTTAAGTTTAAATCTCACTAAAATTCTGATTACATACCCATATTGATTCAAAAGAGTGTTAAAATAGTAACTTACCGGAACACGTGACAGCATCACATTTCTTATAATCAATTTTTTTCTAGTTCTGTCTTTTATTAAATTATTGCATTAATTACTAATAATATTATTTATTTTTTTAAAACTAAAAATAGTCTTTTAAAAATTAAAAAAACGAGATCTTTTTATTAATGTTATTTCTAATGAAACAAATTTTTATACAATAAGATATTTTCCAAAACATCAAAAAAAAAATTAATATGAAAATATTTTAAAATTGGTGTTTTTAAAAAGGTTTATTTGAAACAAAATGTTAAAATAATAGAAAAAAGTGAAATGTGGAGCTCGTATTTCGTATACGTAATTTCAATCCTATCTTATTTAGAATATCGTTAATAACTAATAAAATTTTATTTTAATTAATATTTTATTTATTTAACCTGTATAATACACAAGTTTACTAAAACTAGTATTCGTATACTTCAACATATGGGAACCATAGAGGAAAAATCCTAACCGGAAGGCAATAAATAAAATGAAGAAACAATGGTACGATTTCTATGCTCAAAACATGCACACACACTTCTATACTCATCTTCTTCACATTTCTTCCTCACTAGAGCCAAAAACAAATCTCGTTCCCAATGGTTATCATAATAAACACCTCCTTCCACTTCCTTGTGATGCTTCAACAAGTTTTCAGTCTTGTGGATCCGCTTAAGGAGCAAAGGTTAGGACTCCATAGTTTAACAATTAACAAACATATGAAATCAAAGTAAAACAATGACATCATAATCTGATTGGATCAACACGAACAAGTTTTACGTTAACAAGTGTCACACCAATTTGAAGCTAAAAACCAATTTAATCTTTCTTCTAACTCCTCCATAATACATTTGGTAAGTTCTCTTGGATTCAATTCCTTTGTTTTAAGGGTTCATGAACTAACA
This sequence comes from Flaveria linearis, assembly GCA_024085815.1. Classification (NCBI taxonomy): domain Eukaryota; kingdom Viridiplantae; phylum Streptophyta; class Magnoliopsida; order Asterales; family Asteraceae; genus Flaveria; species Flaveria linearis. The sequence goes on along the minus strand of CM044007.1, from coordinate 1,842,556 downwards.
TATGGATCATCATGAAACTATGGGAATCAATGGATATTTTACTAGCCAATAAGTTCAAATTGTCATCTAAGATGATTCAAACTTATTAAAGTTTATTGAATTTAACAAAATGAAATTATCATGATAGAAAACTAGTGTTCTTGAAGATTTTGACCAAATTTACTAATATCTATAAATTAAGAGTTTTTATGGCACTTATATGTGTAATGCATAGAGCTTACTATCATGTTAGAAAACATGTCATCAATTAAGAATCAATGGACATTGATGATGGGTATGTGAACTAACTCGTGAATTTGAGGTGGGTTTTCTTCATAAGATTGATGTAATTTCAACCCAAATAATGATTTCGATAAAAAATAGTCTCTAGGTCATTACTAAATGATGAAAGTGAACTAAAATGATTATTAAAATGTGTTTAGATCATAACATATGATCGAAATTTAAAAATAGTGAATTTGGTATAAATGATGCTTATTGCTTAAATTACCAAAATTGTGTATTGCCTGGATTTATTGGCAAGGGTTTGTTTAATTATAATGTGTACCTAATATAATATAGTCATATGGTGTTTCATACGGGCAATGCATCGAATTAACAAGTCAAAGGATTCAACCTCATTTCTTAAAGTTAGAATGTGAGTTAGTAGATGCCAATAGCCAATGAGGATTGACCAAGGTCAAGTTGGTCAAATAGATCAGATATAATGAAGTGGTTAGCATGGTTTTGAAAACCGGACCGGACCGGCTGGTCCGACCGGTTGGACCGGAAACCGGACTTCAATCCGGTGGTTCGGTGCTTAAAACTGGTTTAACGCTGAACTAGTGGTTAGACCGGTTGAACCGGTTGGACCGGAAACCGGGACCAGTTGAACAGGTTTTTTTATATAATTTTTTTTTTTTTGTAATTTTTAAATATATTATAAAAAAAAAATATTTGTAATTTTTTTGTAATTTTTAAATATATTTTTAAATATATTTGTAATTTTAAATATATTTAATTATTTTTTTGTAATTTTTAAATATCTTTATAAGAGGGCGGACCTTGGAGCAACTGGTAAGGTTGCTGCTTTGTGACCTTGTGATCATGGGTTCTAGCCGTGAAAACAGCCTCTTCACAAAATTGTGCAAGGAAAGGTTGCGTACATCAGATCGCTTCGCGATCCGGCCCCTCCCGGACCCTGCGCAAAGTGGGAGCTTCATGCACCGGGTACGCCCTTTTTAAATATAGAGTAAATTACGCTTTCCGTCCCTGTGGTTTGGTGGTTATAACCATTTTCATCCAATAGTTTAAAAACGTCCGGTTTAACCACCATGGTTTGAGATTTGTCACAATCAAGTCCAAACCGTTAACTCCATCCAATGTCACCGTTAAATATTTAATAAAGACGATAATGCCCTTGGATTAAAATTGTTACTCTTAAATTAATCACCATACCATCACACCCCAACCCCACCCCAACATTATCAGACCACCATCATCACACACACATATATATACACACACATATATATACCATGTAACGCCCGAAATTTCCCGAAACAAGCCATTTAATAATAACGGGCTTTTAAGGGTTAACTTAAGAAATAAAGGGGTAAATTAGTGGGCTATGGATCAAATTAGCCTTAATGGGCTAGACTTGGTGGGTTTAAGGGCCCTAATCAGCCCTTAAAATGCATAATCAGTCCCATTCCATCACATTACAACCCTAGCCACCAAATTTGTAGAGAGAGAAAGTAGAGAGAGAAAGTGAAGAAATTTAAGATTTGGAGCTTGAAGGTTGGAAGGATTGAAGTTCTGGTGGATTGGAGCATCAAAACACAAGGAAAGAGCAACAAAACAAGGTAAGAATCGACCTCTAAGGCCCTCTGTAGATCAAACCCGGATTCTAGTGTTTTGGGGTTTTGAAAAGTTTAAAGAAACACATAAAGGTCGAATTTTTACGTATGAAAACGTGTAAAAAGCTTAGATTTGAGTTCATGGAAGGTAAACTAAGGATTTGGACGTAAAAAGTTAAGATTTTGGGTTAAAAACGGGCTGGATCTGAGTTTTTATTCATCCAGCGAAACTGGGCCCCGATCCAGCGAAACTGTGAGTTAATCCAGCGAAACTGTGCACTCATTCAGCGAGACTAGGAGAAAATTCAGCGAAACTACAGATTCGCTAGGGCGAAACTACAGTTTCGCCGGTAATCTCGCTAAGACCCAGACTGACCTATAGACCTTGCGAGAATAGGGAATTCCAACGAAAGTTGGGCGCTCAAGGTAGCGAATCTGTCTAGCGAAACTAGCAGAAGTGCTGCCCAGCGAAACTGCAGGCGAAACTGGAGTTTCGCTGTAGCGAAACTATGGGCGAAACTATGAAGAAAATGACGTTTTTGCGTGTTAACTTTCGTGCAGCTAGAGTATTCAGGCTATAGCCTAAGTGACTTAGAATTTAAGCTACTTGGACGAGTTCAGGTGAGTTCTAGATCCCCTATTTTATACATGCTTTATATGTTTTGGGGCGGTATGCATACTAAGATACATACTTTTTATGATCAGTTCTTTTAAAGTAAAGCTTTACATACTATCTTATATGAGAAATGGGGTGTTATAATGAATTGATAGTGTGTTTTCCTTATCGAGATATAACCTTGTAGTGATGAATTGCCTTCGAGATGTGTTGTGTTATATATATATATATAACTTAAATAAGAAAGTGAAACGTAAAGAAAGGTTATGTGGCCCATAACGTGTACCTGGATAAAGTAAAGTCTTGCAAGTAAAGTCCTGCAGGCAAGGGATAAAGTAAAGACTTGCAAGCAATGGCTAAAGGAGGGTTGCATTTGTTGTGCCCTCACCCGGATAAAGTAATGCTCGAACAGGCAGGTCTGTAAGCCCTGAATTGGCATGACAATAATGGCCCGATCGAGTACGACTGTAAGCCCTTAATTAGCGTGTCGGTAAAGTCCTAGGCGAGCCTAGGCACCGATAGTGACAGAGAATTGACGGATAAAGAAGAGTAATAAATAACAAGAAATGAAAAGTAATGATAAAGTATCGATAAAGTGATAGCCTGTATGTATTGATGTGTGATAGATGAGAATTATTTTCAACTGATAAAGCTAATGCCTCTTACAAAAGTTATTTAGCAAAGTAAACCTAGAATTCACTCAGCGAAGCTGACTTTTGTATGCATATCAGTTGACAGGTAAGAGTTAGAGCTACGGAATAGAGGCATGGGACTGAAGCTTCTTGGCACTAGAAGACTGGCATCCCTGATGAAGAAAAGATTAAAAGGACTCTAAATAGATTTTTTTTAGAATTAAAGACAATGTTTATATTTCATTTGTAATAGATTGAAATTTACATTATTATCCGCTGCAATATATATTTATACACATATGAGTAAATGACTGTTTTAAATCGATGTTTTGCTGTGAATGACCAACTGTGAGGCTTCCCTGAGAAAGGTGGGCCTTACAAGTTGGTATCAGAGCCAATGTTTAAGAGATTGGGGAAAACTATTTTATAAACCTAAACTTAAACAGATAATGGGACCAAGTGTCAAGGATGCCAGTCCAAGAAGCTCCATGCCAAGAGGTAACAATTAGGTTGTAAGTATTGTTATAATGGGTAGTGCCTTCTTATTTAAGTTAGAATCGAGGTAGGGTATGATAAGGCTATCTGTGATGCCTATCTGAATTTATGTGGCTTATATGTGCATAGATTAGGTATAGTAGGTTCGGGTGTTGGTGTGGTTCAGGATAGGAAAGTTTATGGCACGGGAAGTTCTGTAAGTAGTTAATCACAACTGGCCACTGTTATTAAAAATTTACAAAACTTGTCGTGAACTGAACTTGCCTTGAAAGGCCATATTAACATTCTGAATCTTATAGGAAGTAGAACGAATGGCACCTAAGAAAAAAGTTCCAACCATGGTCACCGGAGAAGCACTAGGGGAAGGCCCCCGACTAAGGCAAAGGAAACTGCAAGTGCAACTGTGAAGCCAACAAAAAGGTCAACCAGAAAGCCGGTTGAGGAACCGATTAAGGAGGAGGAGGTTGAGTTAGGAACGGGAGCCGAGGGGTCTACCCCTGATCAGGCCAAACTGAAAGAGACAGTAAAGGAGGCTATTGCCCAAGAGGTGCATCAGGTCCTGTCTGGAGTGATGCCCGCTCTGCTTGCGGAATTTGTGGAGCAGGTTAAGGGCGACAGTAAGAAGAGTACGGCTTCAGAAAAAGTTGATAAGAAAGGGGCAGTCAAGACTGAGGAGTTGAGCGACGAGGGAGATCGTCTGGGTAACCATGATGGCCCTGAAGTGGAAGAGAGGGCGAAGGGGTGCAGCTACGGGGATTTTCAGAGGTGTAAGCCCCCAACATTTGATGGTACTGGTAACGCTGCCACTGCTCAGCGTTAGATTAGGGAAATGGAAGCCGTACTGAAGATCAGCGAGTGTCGTGAAAACCAAAAGGTGAAGTTTGCTTCCCATTCCCTTTTGGATCCAGCACTGTGTTGGTGGGATAACATTGCTGAGTCTTACGGAGAGGAGGCCATTGAGAGGATGAAATGGCCGGAGATGAAGAGGTTGGTGATAGAGGAGTACTGCCCGGAAAGGGAGCTTGACAAGGTCGAGCAAGAGTTTGTGAGTTTGGAGGCTGGAAATATGACTCACCAGGGGTACACTACAAGATTCAATGAAATGGCACGTCTAGTGCCTGATTTGGTAACTCCTGAAGCCAAAAGGATCAAGAGGTACATACAAGGGTTGCCTCTAGACATTCGTAGGGATATGGTCACTGCTCGACCTAGTACTTTTAGATCAGCGGTGGACCTCAGTGGAAGATTGTACGATCATCGCAGGCCAGTGATAGTGGGTGAGACGAAGAAGGCTTGGAATAACAATGGGAAGAGATATGGAAGTGGTGGCCACCAAACGGGGAACAAGAAAGTAAGGGTGGATGCAAAACAGATGGTTGTGAAGGGGGTCGAGGAAGTTAAGAACTGTGAGAAGTGTGGGAGGAGGCATCCCGGAGAGTGCCGATTGGGTAGCCATGGGTGCTACCGGTGTGGGAAAACGGGTCACATGGCTAGGGAGTGCCCGGAAGTAAACGAGTGCTTTAACTGCCATGAGTCGGGGCACTACAGCAGGGATTGCAAGAAAGCCAAGCCGGGAAGCTCGGGCACGAGCAGGGGTGATGATAAGGGGGATGATGGAAAGCCCAAGGTCAAGGCAAGGGCTTTCACCATGAATAAGAAGGAAGCAAGGAAGGACCCGGACGTAGTGTCAGGTACGTTCCTTGTCAATGATGTTTGCGCCTCCATATTATTTGATAGTGGTGCCAGTAAGAGTTTCGTATCTGTATCCTTTTGTGCTACACTAGATGTCCAAACTAAGGAAATAGATGATGCCTTCGAAGTAGAAACAGCCGATGGTAAGTCCATTAGAATAGTCAGGATGATAGAGGATTGCCACATTAAACTAGGAGGCCATTACTTTCCCGCACGATTGTTTGTTATGCCCTTAGGAGGTTTCGATGTCGTACTAGGGATGGATTGGCTAGCTGCCCTCGATGCTAACATAGTATGCCAACAGAAGATGATCCGATTAACGGCTCCAGATGGTAGTTCGGTTACGATCTACGGTGATAACGATTGTAAGGTTCCAAGGATCATTTCCATGATCAAGGCGGAGAAATGTATGAGGCGAGGGTGCGGAGCTTATCTAGCGTATGTCAAGGATGTTAAAGATAAAGCAAAAGAGTTGCCCGATGTACCAGTGGTGCGGGACTTTCCTGACGTATTCCCGGAGGATCTGCCGGAGTACCACCAGATAGAGAGATAGAGTTTCAGATCGACTTACTGTCAGGAGCCCAACCCATTGCCAAAGCACTACCGCCTAGCTCCGTCCGAGATGAAGGAGCTCATGTTACAACTACAGGAACTCCTCGACAAGGGATTCATTAGGCCCAGCATTTCTCCATGGGGCGCTCCCGTGCTGTTTGTGAAGAAGAAGGATGGTAGCATGAGGATGTGTATAGATTACAGGGAGTTGAATAAGCTGACCGTGAAGAATCGGTACCCTCTACCTCGGATAGATGATCTGTTTGATCAGTTGCAAGGGGCAAGTTGGTTCTCCCGGATAGATCTCCGATCCGGATATCACCAACTGAAGGTAAGGGAGCAAGATGTCCCAAAGACGGCCTTCCGAACACGCTATGGCCACTACGAGTTTCTGGTTATGTCTTTCGGGCTAACCAATGCTCCTGCGGCATTCATGGACTTGATGAATCGCGTGTGCCGCCCGATGCTGGACAGATCGGTGATAGTATTCATTGACGATATCCTGATATACTCAAAGAACGAAGGAGATCATGCTTGTCATATCAAGGAGGTGTTAAAAACTTTACGAAGGGAGAAACTGTATGCGAAGTTCTCTAAATGTGCCTTCTGGCTACGGGAGGTACAGTTTTTAGGGCACGTTATAAATTCCGAGGGAGTAATGGTTGACCCAGCAAAAGTTGAAGCAGTTACGCAATGGAATTCCCCGAGGACGCCATCCGAAATCCGTAGTTTCTTGGGATTGGCTGGTTATTATAGAAGGTTCATCAAAGATTTCTCGAAGATAGCTTCCCCATTAACAAGGTTAACGAGGAAGAACGTGGTGTTCGACTGGGGAAAGGAACAGGAAGATGCGTTCCAGGAATTGAAGGATAGATTAACCAAAGCTCCTATACTAAACCTACCGGAGGGAGATGAAGACCTAACGGTATACTCCGATGCTTCTTACTGCGGGCTAGGCTGTGTGTTGATGCAAAGAGGAAAGGTTATAGCTTACGCATCCAGACAGCTAAAGGACACGGAGGTTAATTACCCGGTTCTCGATTTGGAACTTGCCGCAGTAGTGTTCGCACTGAAGATCTGGAGACACTATTTGTATGGAACTAAGTGCGCCATATTTACCGACCACAAAAGTCTGAAATATTTCTTTGAGCAGAAGGACCTAAATATGAGACAGAGGAGGTGGTTGGAGTTGATAAAGGATTACGACTGTGAAATCCATTATCACCCGGGTAAGGCGAACGTGGTAGCTGATGCCCTGAGCCGAAAGGAAGGATATGAACCGATCCGGGTGAAGGCGTGCCAACTAGTAGTGACCCCAGATGTTATGAGGATGATAAGCGAAGCTCAAATGGACGCTTTAAAAGAGCAGCAAATCAATAAGGAAAGGATGGTGGGAAAAGTGGATGAATTGGTGGAAAACACCTTGGGCGTTAAGACCTTCCATGGCAGGATATGGGTTCCGAAGCATGGTGACTGCGGGAAAAGATTATGGATGAAGCGCACAAGACCCGCTACTCAATACATCCAGGCGTAAATAAGATGTACCACGATTTGAAGAAAGATTTTGGTGGCCCGGGATGAAGAGAGATGTGGTTACGTATGTAAATAAATGTCTCACGTGCCTACAGGTGAAGGCTGAGCACCAAAGACCTTATGGTTATGTTCAGCCATTAGAAGTGCCAGAGTGGAAGTGGGAACATGTTACCATGGACTTCATCACCAAACTACCCCGCACGGCAAAAGGCCACGACGCGATATGGGTGATAGTTGACAGACTAACTAAGAGTGCGCATTTCCTTCCAATCAAGGAAGCAATTAGTTCAGAAAAGCTTGCTGGACTGTTTATCCGAGAAATCGTGGCGCGACATGGTATGCCCGTATCGATTGTTTCAGATAGGGATACGCGGTTCACCTCAAAGTTTTGGAAAAAGTTCAATGAAGAGATGGTGCGAGGTTGCATGTTAGTACCGCATACCACCCGCAGACCGACGGGCAATCGGAGAGAACTATCCAGACACTGGAGGATATGCTTCGGGCATGCGTTATCGAATTGGCGGTAACTGGGATGATCATTTGCCACTAGCCGAGTTCTCGTATAACAACAGCTACCACGCCAGTATTAAGATGCCCCCATATGAGTTATTGTACGGTCGACGGTGCAGAACTCCTATTTGTTGGGGTGATGTCGGACAGAAGGAGATAGGAAGCTTAGAAGTTGTGGAAGCCACAACGGAGAAGTTGGAGAAAATCAAGGCGTATATGAAGGCTGCCAAGGATAGACAAAAGTCATACGCCGACAAAGAAGGAGACCAATAGAGTTCAGCGTGGGTGACAGGATAATGCTAAAAGTGTCACCATGGAAGGGAATCATCCGATTTAGGAGAGGGGGAAACTGAGTCCCAGGTTCATCGGACCATTCGAGGTACTAGCACGAGTTGGGGACGTAGCTTACAGGCTAGACCTTCCAGAAGAATTAAGTGGGATTCACCCTACCTTTCATGTGTCGCACTTAAGAAATGTTAGCACCAAATGAGGCAGAGGACATCGAGGTGGACGAGAAGCTGAACTATGTAGAGCAACAGTGGCTATACTGGATCGGAAGGAGAAACAATTGAGAAATAAAGTAGTCAAGCAAGTCAAGGTGCAATGGAAACACCGAAAAGGGTCGGATGCCACCTGGGAATCCGAGGAGGAAATGAGACGCCAATACCCCGATCTGTTTAGTGACGAGTCAGGTTTCGAGGACGAAACCTAAATAAGGGGGGGAGACTTGTAACGCCTCGAAATTTCCCGAAACAAGCCATTTAATAATAACGGGCTTTTAAGGGTTAACTTAAGAAATAAAGGGGTAAATTAGTGGGCTATGGATCAAATTAGCCTTAATGGGCTAGACTTGGTGGGTTTAAGGGCCCTAATCAGCCCTTAAACATGCATAATCAGTCCCATTCCATCACATTACAACCCTAGCCACCAAATTCGTAGAGAGAGAAAGTAGAGAGAGAAAGTGAAGAAATTCAAGATTTGGAGCTTGAAGGTTGGAAGGATTGAAGTTCTGGTGGATTGGAGCATCAAAACACAAGGAAAGAGCAATAAAACAAGGTAAGAATCGACCTCTAAGGCCCTCTGTAGATCAAACCCGGATTCTAGTGTTTTGGGGTTTTGAAAAGTTTAAAGAAACACATAAAGGTCGAATTTTTACGTATGAAAACGTGTAAAAAGCTTAGATTTGAGTTCATGGAAGGTAAACTAAGGATTTGGACGTAAAAAGTTAAGATTTTGGGTTAAAAACGGGCTGGATCTGAGTTTTTATTCATCCAGCGAAACTGGGCCCCGATCCAGCAAACTGTGAGTTAATCCAGCGAAACTGTGCACTCATTCAGCGAGACTAGGAGAAAATTCAGCGAAACTACAGATTCGCTAGGGCGAAACTACAGTTTCGCCGGTAATCTCGCTAAGACCCAGACTGACCTATAGACCTTGCGAGAATAGGGAATTCCAACGAAAGTTGGGCGCTCAAGGTAGCGAATCTGTCTAGCGAAACTAGCAGAAGTGCTGCCCAGCGAAACTGCAGGCGAAACTGGAGTTTCGCTGTAGCGAAACTATGGGCGAAACTATGAAGAAAATGACGTTTTTGCGTGTTAACTTTCGTGCAGCTAGAGTATTCAGGCTATAGCCTAAGTGACTTAGAATTTAAGCTACTTGGACGAGTTCAGGTGAGTTCTAGATCCCCTATTTTATACATGCTTTAAATGTTTTGGGGCGGTATGCATACTAAGATACATACTTTTTATGATCAGTTCTTTTAAAGTAAAGCTTTACATACTATCTTATATGAGAAATGGGGTGTTATAATGAATTGATAGTGTGTTTTTCCTTATCGAGATATAACCTTGTAGTGATGAATTGCCTTCAAGATGTGTGTGTTATATATATATATATATAACTTAAATAAGAAAGTAAAACTTAAAGAAAGGTTATGTGGCCCATAACGTGTACCTGGATAAAGTAAAGTCTTGCAAGTAAAGTCCTGCAGGCAAGGGATAAAGTAAAGACTTGCAAGCAATGGCTAAAGGAGGGTTGCATTTGTTGTGCCCTCACCCGGATAAAGTAATGCTCGAACAGGCAGGTCTGTAAGCCCTGAATTGGCATGACAATAATGGCCCGATCGAGTACGACTGTAAGCCCTTAATTGGCGTGTCGGTAAAGTCCTAGGCGAGCCTAGGCACCGATAGTGACAGAGAATTGACGGATAAAGAAGAGTAATAAATAACAAGAAATGAAAAGTAATGATAAAGTATCGATAAAGTGATAGCCTGTATGTATTGATGTGTGATAGATGAGAATTATTTTCAACTGATAAAGCTAATGCCTCTTACAAAAGTTATTTAGCAAAGTAAACCTAGAATTCACTCAGCGAAGCTGACTTTTGTATGCATATCAGTTGACAGGTAAGAGTTAGAGCTACGGAATAGAGGCATGGGACTGAAGTTTCTTGGCACTAGAAGACTGGCATCCCTGATGAAGAAAAGATTAAGAGGACTCTAAATAGATTTTTTTTAGAATTAAAGACAATGTTTATATTTCATTTGTAATAGATTGAAATTTACATTATTATCCGCTGCAATATATATTTATACACATATGAGTAAATGACTGTTTTAAATCGATGTTTTGCTGTGAATGACCAACTGTGAGGCTTCCCTGAGAAAGGTGGGCCTTACATACCACCACTAAAACATTTGGATCTACAACCGTCAAAACATTTTCAACAACGTGAGAAAACTGATTATATATAAACCCAATTCGATCGAAACTCGAAACCCTCTTCTCTTCGTATAATCAATTAATCAATCGTGGATGTTTTGTTTCGATTTGGTTGTTGGTGATGGTGTTGGTGATTTGATTCTGTTGGAAGGTTTCTAGGGTTTGTTCCTCGTTTCTGTGTTTTTCCCCAATTTTGGAAATTGATTGATTTTTCACGTTCGTGGCATTATTACCACTTTTTTGCAAGTTGATGGAAGTTCTCATCTTTTTGACCTCTTAGCAATCAATTCACCATGTCATGTTTGAGTTTAGGTTTTAGTCTTGATGGTTTTGTTGGGTATTTTGAAGGTTAGTTGGGTTTAGGTCTTGTAATGCTGAAATTGTTCTGTATCTTTGACTCACGGCTTATAATGTGATTTTGCTTATGGCATTGATTAGAAGAAGGAGAAGATGAATACGAGAAAGATGGGTTTATAGTTGATGATATTGATGAAGAAGAACAAGATGGGGAAGAAGAGGATAGGGCAGATAGTGATGAGGAGAGACAGAGGAAGAAAAAAGGAAGAAAAGGTAATTTTATGTTAATTTCATCTTCTGTTAATCCATGCGACGGTGGACGGTGGCGCTGTGGCGGGGTGGCGGAGCTGTCGTTCCGGTGTGTGGCGGCGGATAGGGATGATCGGCCGGATGCGAGGGAGGTGGTGGCGGAGCTGCGGAGGATTAAGGGGCGGAGCCGCGGCGGTGGTGCGACGGTGATCAGGGCGGCGAATTCGAGTAATGTGGTGGTTCTGGATGGTGGTCCGGTGATGGTGGACTGAGTTCCGGTGACTCGCTGGACTGAGTTCACCGGAAAATGAGAGAGAGAATAGAGATAGAGAGAGTGTGTGTGTATATATATATATTATTAATATTTTATACATAGATATTGAAGTAACAGTTTAAGTCCAAGGGTATTTTGTCTTTTTACATACACTTAACGGAAAAAATGGATGGGGGTTAGTGTCCTGGACTTAATTGTGACCGATTTTAAACTACAGTGGTTAAATCGGGCGTTTTTAAACTATTGGATGAAAATGGTTATAACCACCAAACCACAGGGACGAAAAGCGTAATTTACTCTTAAATATATTTATAAAAATAATTATAATTTTATCCGGCTCTTATATACGATCCGACTGGTTGACCGGTCCGACCAGCGGACCGGTAAGACGTCCGGTTCACTGTCCGGTCCGGTTTTAAGAACATTGGTGGTTAGGTTATAATTAGTCTTGTTTGACCTTTTAGGAAGTCAAAGACAATCTGGGGAGGATTCTCAACTTGGAACCTTTAGACTTCAAGTTTAGATCACACAAATCATCCCCAACTCATAAAATTGGTGTATTATTAACAATGTATGAAGTAACTTGGTGAAACCAAGTGACTATGTTATTGTTCACTTATACGCGCTCCTTGGTGTGTATTTGAGATTGCGCGTAACACATCTTAGTTTGAATTATGTGTTGCATTCGTAAACAATGAGACATGTAATAGATGTAATCATAGGTGATATGTGGTGGGTTATAATCAAGGTGTGTTCTTTGATGAATAGGGAATACATTTTGAAACTTAAATTGGTGCCCTCCGACCAAAGGGTATGAACTTCAATAGTGATTGAAGGTAAATGGTGAAACGAGATTTAAATGCCTGATAACAAAATCCATGAGTCTCATGGGATGAATGATTAGTGTAGCAAATAATGCTTGAACAATTAAAGTGTTTTTCTTGATGAGTAAGGATGTAATGTTGAATATTAACTGGTGGTCATCAATTATATTATAAATAAGAATTACGAATTACCCTAATTATGTTATTTGTTTATTATTCTAAAATATGTTATAAAAAGACTATACTTGAGTTTCTAGCATAACATTTTTGAAATAATAACAAAGTACATAAAACGTATTGGGTGAGGTTATTCTACAAAGTGTATTTTTGCTACAAAGTGTGAGAAGATACAATGAACCTAAAAAAGTCACAAAAAAATTAATATCTCACAATCTAAACAAATTTTAAAAAAGTATTTCGAAGCCTCTATTCATCTCGTTGTCATCTTTCAGAAAAAAATTAAAAAAAAATAAAAAATAATTTATTGTGTATTTATATGACACAATGACGTCATTGTGTCTTTTATATTGACACAATGACGTCATTGTGTATTTCATAATGACACAATGAGCTCATTGCATCTTTCACAATGTTTTCAGAACCGGATCGGACGTCGAACCGGACGCCTTACTGGTTTGGTGGTCGGACCGGTCGGACCGGATTTAACTATATTTTAATTATATTTATATATGTAATTAAATATAAGTAATTTATATATGATTTATACATATATTTTATAGTTATATAAAACTTAACTATATTTGTATATCCGAAGTACTAATTTATAGTTTAACACCCCGTTTTTACCCACTAAAATAAAAAATAAAAAAAATACTGAAAACCGGTCGGAACCGGCCCGGTTCGCCGGTCCAACCGCCGGTTCGGTTCGGACCGGCCGGTTCAAATGATCAAAAACGAACTACCCCTGACCGGACCGGACCAGCCCCCGATTCGCGGTCGAACCAGTCGGACCGGCCGGTCCGATCCGGTCTCAACAACAATGATCTTTTATAAATGACACAATAAAAAACGTTACATTTTTTTTAATTTTCATTTTTTTTTCTTAGTGAAGACGACTAGGGGGAACAAAAGCTCCGAATTATTTTTTTTTTAAATTCGATTTATATTGTGAGATATAATTTTTTGTGTTTTTTTTAACTCATTGTGTCTTCTCACACTTTGTAGTAAAAATACACTTTTTATTTGAACATTTTTCAAACGTATTTACATTTAAACAAATAATGAAAATAGATCAAATGTCGAAAAATGATATCTTTGATATAAATAATTATTTTTTACAGAAATTACATACCCTCATTACCCTACTTATGAGTTATGACTCCATGTCGGTTTCGCATTTTAGTGTACATATATACGTGTGTATTCTATAAAACTAGTTTTAGAAATACACGGGTTGAATAAATAAAATATTGATATAATAAAACTTAAGAAAAATTAAACGATATTTCAAGATATGATATGACTAAAATTACGTAAGTAGGTACTATAAGTAATAAAACAATGATATCAACATTTTATAACTTTGCTTTTAATTTTTTTTAAAAAATAACATTTTGTTTTAAATCAAACCGTATAAAAATATTAATTTTTAAATATATCATTATCATAACTCCTAAATTAAATTATTTTGGTTTTTAAATAATTTACTTTTTAAAAAATACTAATTTAAAATATATTGTATTTTTAACAAAGTTTGATATTTTAGAAAAAATATTATTTACAAAAATTTGTTTATTTAGAATAACATTAATAAAAAAATATTTGTCTTAATTTATAAAAAAAATATTTTAATCTAAAAATGATAAATTGTATTATTATTAATTAAGGTAATTATTTAATAGGAGAGAGATGCGGGAAAATTTTAATGAGGAGAATTGTGGGGCTGACACATATCATACCAAGTTACTATTTTATTGTAATAGGTAGATTGAAGATGAATGAAATAAATACAGGTTTCTCCCCATTTTTTCTTTTCTCTACACTTCTTTTTTTCTTTCTATTTCGAAACTCTCACCTCCTCTATCTTAATCATTTATCCGCTCACACTCAAAAATTCGTTTTTAATATTGTCTATACAAATATTTGTCTACATACGTGTATGTGTGTGTATGTGTGTGTATGTGTGTATATATGTGTTAGTTTTTCATTGTTTACAGGAAAGGTGGGGGTGGTAGGGAACTCCATTTCATTTTTGGTGGCAATGTTGGTATGCAATTACAAAAATGTTCATGTTCACCCAATCGAACATGTACCAAACCAATAATATAGACCCCCACCCCTTTATCATCATCATTTTTTACTGCTAAAATCGGTTATCTGGCTCATCCTCTTATGGAAAGCTCGTATATTAGGCACATCATCATGTTTCACCAGTTCCGTTTGAAACCCACACCACCGTGGTAAAATCCCCAAAGTTGGGTTCAAAAGCATGACCTAAAATCGAGCCCTAGCTAATGGCAAAAATCCTTTACATGGAAAGCGTAAAACAAGTTAGAGCAAAAGCGAAATTAGTTTTTAACCTGCTCAACTGATTTATACCCATAAGTGTGATGAAATAATTGATTACTGACTAATTTATAATCAAATGTGTGTGTATTTAAAATTTTGATGTAACATCATTGTATATGCAAAAAAATGACCTTGATCTCATTGCAAAGGTAATGGCACCAATAGTCACCAAAAGGGAAAGGCAAACAAAACAATAACCGAGTGAAAATCAATACCGTTAAAAAAAAGGCTAAATTATTAAACCATGTGTATTAGAAAAGAACTAGTAAAAAGAACTCCACATTTGACAGAATAAAAACGTGAAAAAGTTGATGTAGAAATGTTGATGTGAATCCGCGTATTAAAGGTAAAAAACAAAACTCACAAAACCATTAAAAAACGGAACCATCACAAACTCATATGTTATGACGTACATGAACTACTGGACCAAGAGAATTATTTGTTTATTTGTAAAAAAAAATTTGTATTTAACAAAAAAAAGTTAGTGTTCATATGGACCACGTTGAGGGGAGGTAACGTAGATTAAAAAAACATGCGACATCGGTATTTTGAAGATGACAGTTGAACGGTTTAAAACGTTACAAAAATTCACGTCGACACGTATATAAAAAAGGCATGTTACAATGTAAAACTTGAAATAATATATCGTATGTTAAAAGTTGGAAGAGAAAAACAATAAAAAACTATGAAAATGTCAAAACCTTGATGCAACTTTGAAGACTTGTACGTTTGTGATTTAATAACTTGACATTATTATGCGTAAATCTGTTTGAGCCTTTTGAGTGAAATTCACATATAAAATAGATGAAAATAAACACGTCACAACAGTATATTTGAAATTTTATAATAACATTTTAAGCAACTACAAGAGAATAAAATTTATGAAATAATAAAAAGACAGAGAAAAAGGAGATATGCGATGGTTGTACATTAGGCATAAAGCCTTTCCACTATGTCTTTTAAAGTATACCTAATATGGATTTTCTGTTTTTTTAAATATAAACATGACAAGATGAGCAAGTCTGGTGGGATTTATTATTTCAATTAGACTTGAAAAACCAAAATGCAAACTGAACTGCAGTCCTATTCAGTTTTCTAGTTTTGAATAGAAGGAGCATCCGAACCGAAATCTGAATTCTGCATCAAATACAAATTTGTGCTTTTCGATTCGATTTAACCCAAATATTCGAATTACCGCAACCGCCACAACACCCACCTCCGCATCGCGTCCTCACGGTGAATGTGCTATGCATAGTCTAACTATTCAATCATTGTTTGTTATTTCTAATTATTATAATTTAAGCACTTAACAAATATTTCTACTTTAATAAAATAGTAATTAGGGGAACACGTGTCACTATCGCATTCCCCTTTGACCAAGATTTTTAGTTTCTATTTCTTATTAAATAAGATATTAGTTACTAATAATATTATTGAACTTTTTTCTAAATTAAAATAGTCTTTTTAATAAATTACGAAAGAAAACTTTTTATTAATGTTTTTTAAAAGAAACAAATTTATCTAAAATTAATTCTTTTTCAAAACATCAAACTTTTTAAAAACTACAATATATTTTAAAGTTGATGTACTTAAAAAGTATTTTTATAAACAAAAAATAATTAAAAATGAATGTTATAACAATGAAATTTTAAAAATGATATTCTTAAAACGATTTATTTTGAACAAAATGTTTATTTATTTATTTTTTTTACAAAAAACAAATAAAATTAAAAAAAGTTGATATCATTGTTTTATTATAGTCTTTGCTCATGCGTAATTTCAATCATATTTTATTTTAGAATAGCGTTTTATAATTAATATATTTTAATATATTTAATATTTTATTTATTTAATCCGTGTAATACACGGATAAGCTAAAGCTAGTTAACCTATAAAACATAACTCAACGAGTAGATACCGAGGCTTATAGAACTTCCAAACTAAACCACGTCGTTTTGATTGTTTTCGCAAACAAGTACCATATCACAATGTTCTAAAATCGAATTAAATCTTCTTGCTTCAATTGGGTTCTATCGCTTTTTGACTTTACTTCCCTCTGTTCCGTAAATAATGACCAAAATAGATACGCTTAAAGATTAAGAATGCTTTAAGAAAGCATGAATGTCTCCATGCCCATATTATTATTGTATTTATTTCAAAAGATGGTACTGAAAGAATGAAATCTAAGTGATGGGAAGAGTAAAATTCAAGAATATTAGTAACGTGCAAATATCCAAAAACATGAACAAGAAGGTATGGTGTTCATGTTGTAGGGCTTCACTTCTTATTGGAGATATTTCTTGATTTTGTATTCTTTTGATATATACATTCAGTAGAAAGTTAGTCAAGTCAATTATAGATAAGAATCAAAAAAAAAACAACTATTTGTAACAGAGTTTCATATGAACCCGAAGAAGGAATTATATGTAACATTCAACTCTTCATATCGACTAATATTAGTCATATTGTTTAAAAAAATCAGATATGTGTTTGGCTGTCAATGTGGATTTTTTCAAAGGTTACCCATCTTGAACTGCTCTCACTCAAGCACGTTTGGTTTTGAGGTTTTTCTCTTATTTAGAGTCATCGAACCAAAAACATATTAGTGATATTTGAGATCATTCACGCCATATGAATCCAACACATCCAGAACTAATGTGAGATTAAGATTTTTATGTGGTGTTACAACGTATGTATATGTTTTTTTATTGAGTGTGTATATTTTTTTTAACGGCTAAGATCTTGGGTGTAAACATACCATTTCGGGGCTATATCCAAGGTCGACTACTCGACCGCCCACAAAATTGAGCCCCCCGATGCGCAGGAACCCCGTGGATTGGGTAAACCTTCGCCCCCTGTCAGGTTCGAACCCGGGATAAAATCCAGATTCATTCCATCATCCAGATGTCCCTCCAACTGGCACAAGTGGGATTCGAACCCAGCACCTCCACTTTGAGAGGCATGCTCTTAACCACTGGATCAAGTTGTTGGGACTATTGAGTGTGTATACTTAACTATGGTCATGTTATTACATGATTTAAATATTTATAAATCATGCTCTTAACCACTGGATCAAGTTGTTGGGACTATTGAGTGTGTATACTTAACTATGGTCATGTTATTACATGATTTAAATATTTATAAATTATGCGCTTAATAATCATTAAGATTTGGTCGTAAACAAATGATTAGAAAAGTTAAGAGCTGTGTGGGTCAATGGGGCATGCCGGCCCCTTAAGTTCGCGGCCCATTTATTTTATGAAAAGTTGCACCACTTGCTTGATCATATAGTTCATTACTTCCACCTTTCCTTTCATCATACGCTTTTATATTTGTTTTCATTTTTTCTTTTTTAAAAAGAACTTACTCCGTATTAGCAAAGAAAAACCGAAATTATTAGAAGTATTCACAATTTATAACATCATTTAGTATAGTTATTCATGTTTATATTTGTGCTATGTTGATTCTCGTGCTAAAGATAATGTAAAAGTTTACTTGCGTTAAGGACTGGACTGAAATTTTAGTGATGTGACATGAATTTATTTTTTTAGCTTCTGTTTACATCCGCAAACTATAGACGACCCTGATTTTATTACCTGTAGTCGATCCCTAAATTATCGACTGCACCGAAAGCAAATATACTAATGGTGTCAAAAAAATATTATTTCTTATAAAAAACGTAGTACTTAGATAGTTTATGTGTACTTGTGATGATGGTATGTGTGCGACATTCATCGTAATTCAATTCGTTGAGGTTGTTAGAAACACATAATTATTAAATATTTAAAGTTCTGTAAATAGCATTAGTCAACTTCAGAGATAAATATGAAATCAAACTTTGAGTGATGATAATCATAACATGTAAATTTTACTTTTCATAACCTAAGTTCCAGATCACATGAAAAAAACCCTAAATCTGGCTGTTTATTATTAAATGAATACCTTATAAGTGATAAACATTTGATTAAGCTTACGATTTAGCTTTATGATAGATATACTTCATGAGAATATGAAACTATATCAAAAACCTAACTTAAAATTGATAAAAATTCATGTTAAAAGAATTTGCAAGAGAAAAGGTTTCAAAAAACTAATAATTTGATTACATAAATTTGTATCCTCCCTGAAAGACTGATCATAAACCTTTTAACACTAAATTCTCTCTTAAACAAAACGGCTTCATGCTAATACCATGCACCCTCCCACTCTACATCATATGCATAAACCCGGCCCCACCATGACCACCAATCAAGCAATCATCCCCACCGTCCGATCCACCCAACCCGGAGCCCCGATCCACAAACCCGGTTTGCATATTCTGGAGCTCCTTTTGCCGTCGGATCTCCATCACCTTCCGGTGAGAATTCGAATGCTTTGCCGACACAAACGTCGGACTGGCAGCGGGTCGGTATTCGGGCACCAACCGACCCGACTTGAACCGGACTCCACACGCGTTACACAACGTTTTCGGACCCATCGGACCCGTGCGCCACTGTGGTGTCTTATCGGAACCACAATGCAAGCATCGGATCACCACCGAAGGTTCTAGAACCTCACGGTTCTTCAATCGAATCGTTTTGTGAGGTTTGATTGTGGTTGATGATGATTGCTTGAGGTGGAAGATTCGTGAGGTGTAGTCGTACGGTGCGGTTCGTGAGCGTTTGCTACGAGCTTTGACTGGAATGAAGACGTCGGTTTGAGATATTTGAGAGTTTATTATGTACGGTGGTTGAGGTTTTGATCGGAATCCGGTGGTGGTGGTGGTGGTGGTGACGGAGGATGACGTGTCGGTGGCCGGAGATTTCTTCTCGGTGGAGATGATTTGCAGAGTTTGAACGTCGACGGTGGAGAACGATGACTCCTGTGTGAAGCTCGATAGCCATTCCAGATCCGTCATGTCATCGTACTGTAGAATTCAATTCAATTCAATTCAAATTTCAATCATCTATAACTCTATATCATCTATCAAAATCGTTTCATAATTTCATGAGTTCGTCAATTCGACTCAAATCTAAAGCAAAAACGTAACAACGACGTGATCTAGGGTTAATTACCGGAACAAAGTGTTCAACGCCGGAGAATCGCGACTCCGAGAAGCCACCGGAAAAAAGAGGCTCATTAACCGACGAATTACAGCTATCTACGACCGTCACCGTCGACGAATCAGCTGAATTTCCGATCACATTATCGAAAAACTCATCGTTCAAAACGACATCGTCGTGATTCGGAAAGTCGACGAGTACGTCATCGATCACAAACTGACTGTTGCCGTACACATTGTCGGTGAGTTTCTGTAGTCCAAAGGTGCACTCGCCGGCGCCGGAGTTATCTCCGGCGACGAAATGTGGTTCCTCCATCGCCGGTGAGAGTTGCAGAGAGAAGGTGTTTGAAGAAGACAGTGGGGGGGCTTTTTGAGGAGGTGAGAGTGGAGGGGTGTAAATGTAAATATGTAAAAGAAAGTGTGAAGTTTGAAGTATTTATTAACCTGGTGGATTAAAAAAATAAAAAGTTGATGATAATAATTTAATCATACATCACTTGCTACTTATGTAAAGTTGCTCCCTCTTATTTAATTTTTCCTTTACTTTGAACAAAATCTATGGGTCATAATTTTTCTTTTCGTTTTAACAAAATATGTCGTTATATAATTATTAAAATAATTAATTTTGGTGTTATATGTTTTAGTAAACATAACAAATAAAACTATTCCTGATAATGATAATTATACAATACAATATATATGTTTTTGATAATTAAAAAATCACCTACTATTCTTGTTAATGTTTTCTTTTCGCCTGGCTAGTTACTTATTAGTTGTGGCTTGTTTTTTTAATACATTATATAAGTTTGTGTTTTGATATGATTTTGTTAGAATGAAAAACCTTGAACTGCATTTTAAGAGAATGAAGTAGTAGGTAAAGAGTAAATACATTAATAGTATGTATGTGACCAAATTTGTAGATGTAAAAAACTGTATAAGGTTTGTCACTTGTAAAATTCTAACATAATTCTGATGATATGCAAGCGTAAACTGGACACTTGAAAAAATCTGATGCATTTAGCAGTTAGCATTTATAGATATAAAATCTTGTTTCAAATAGATACTCATGTGTTAAAAAACTAAAAAGTTTTTCGATTTTCTAAATTTTAAAACCATTCATTGTGACGCGCCAATGTAAAGTATATGCTCCAAAAATCTCTTGTACTTATTGGCTATATGGTTATCGATATAAAACTTGTTTAAAACAGACACTAACATATAAATATATATAAAAAAATTATTCAGTTTGTTATTTATCATAATTATATCTCGTAGATAATCAAATATAGTTGTTTATAAATAAACAATCTTACTAAAACCCACAACTTTTCATTTTATGTCTTATTTTGTCTCTCAAGCAATATAAAATTGTAGTAGTTTAGATGAGACAACATGAGATATCAGATCCAATCTCTAACTTAAGTATTGTTTGATTTAAATAATTGAATATTAATATGAAAGAGTTTATAAAATAAACTCAATAATAATAATAATAATAATAATAATAATAATAATAATAATAATAATAATAATAATAATAATAATAATAATAATAATAATAATAATAATAATAATAATAATAATAATAATATAATAATAATAATAACAAAAGAATTGGTAGATTAAATAGATGGATGGTCAATTAAAGGTTAGCAAAAGAAAAGGGCAAAGCATCCACCAAGAGACCCACCCCCCCCCCCCCCCCCCCCCCCAATCCCATGGCTTTAGGTCTACTGGTAAGCTGTAATATGGCCGTCATTCTTCAAAAACCAGCAATTATTTAACCTTAAACTTTATCATTTACATCCTTCATTAATTCAAAAGTTTTTAGTCCAGACAAATTTATCAACACAAGTTCAGAAAATGAACAGAACATTTAGTGAACCGTTTTTGTAATATTTGGTATAAACTTCATTTATGTTTAAACGAATGAACATAAATATAAATTTTTGATGTAACTAAACGAACGAAAATAATAACAATTCTTATCGTTCACTTATGCCCCTAGATATTTGTTTATGTGTGTTCACGTACATTTGTTTATTTTATTCATTTATTTCTAATTGTATGCTTTGATTTATGTTTGTTTGTTTAGATTCACTTAAATACTCATATAAATTTATTTTATTTTTACTACTATATCATATATTTAGAAGGATAAGATAGTAATTTTACTTAAATTATAATACGCCAAATATAATATTTTAAGCATAAAGTAGAAGTGTCATATACAATAGTTCCATTTTTACTCGTATTTAATAAACTCTTTTAGTTAATACGCATTATTAATACATTATTTAATAATATGATATTATTTAATTCAGTATATTAAATATTATATTATTTTTAATACTTGAAAATAACATTTAAATTTATTAAATATTATTTAAATAATTAAGTATACAATTCATATTATAATAACTAATAATTATATTTTCCAGGGATATTTTAGGTAGTCGATAACTTCAGTATTTATGAATAAATTTGTGAGTAAATGGCATATTATTTAATATGTCTAAAAATATAATAATATCAATAGTAATGATTATTTTTATTAAAAGGTTAACAATAACAACAATATTATGTTAAAATTTAATACTATGTTTTTGTCATGTTATTGTACCTGTTAACAATCTAATAATAACATATCATTAATCATTATACAATGTTCTATATTTTATGATAGTTTTTATTCAAATACTTTTAACGTATTTGTTTTACTTGATATCCACGACTTATTAAATATTATATGTTCAATAATAGTGTCATGACGATATAACAACGAATCACTAAAGCATGTGTAGATATCCATGAGAATCCAAGTGTTTATATCATTGAACTCACTAAAATCATGATAATCCCAAAAACTATCATTGTGACGTTCACATATACATTTAAAATCAAACAGCGGTGAAGCGCGGGTGTCCACTATACTAGTATATAAAACAAAACCTTATGATACAAATGTAATTTTACAAAAATATTAAGACACCTAATACAACCTTTTAAGCATTAAGTACAATTGTTCAGTGCATCATTCTTATTTTACCTCTTATTAATAAACTTTTTGTAATTAGTACGTGATTAGTACATTATTTATATTGTAAAATAATTTAATTTACTACATTAACTATTATATAATTTCTAATATTTTAAATTAACATATAAATTGTAAATAAGTATTACCTTGTTTGAATATTTAACTAAATACTTTTACAATAACGACGACGACAATACGAATAATAATACGAATAATAATAATAATAATAATAATAATAATAATAATAATAATAATAATAATAATAATATAATTATAATAATAACTATAATAATAATAATAATAATAATAATAATAAAATATATAAGTATTGTTTTATTTGAATACTTAACTATATAATTACTAAATACTTTTATAATAATGATGATAATAATAATCTATATCTATATCATCTATTATTTATTACTATCTATAATACATCTCTTTAAGACAAGATTATAATTTTGTAATAATTTTAAGGTATCATATAAATGATTACAAACTTATTTTTAATATTATAAGAAATCTTCCTATTATAATCTTATTTGCTTCAAAGAAGTGTACCACATGGTTTTCTATTAATATATCTATATTTAATATCTAATATCATAATACATCCTTTTATTGTTGTATCAAAACAATTCAACTTACACTATGTCGATTGTGAATTTTTTTTAAATATTCGTTAAACTTTAATCATTTTCAATGCTTATGTTTACTCAAAAGTTGAGTCATTTAACTATTCTTGTTAATACTAATTAATTTTGTAATAATGTGTTAGATCTAACATATGATAATAATCATAACCCGTATAAGAAATTTAAAACATAAAACAAAACAATTAATAAATTAAATGGAATATAACAAGTATACACTTGTAAATATTCATTCTGCCGTAATGCACGGATTACCACTAATTACTAATATGGTTTAAAATTACTTTGATTTTGTAGCTTAAAACGCTTTGTTTAGCCCATTTGCAAGGAAAGCCTTAATATTTGTTGGATGTAAGAATAATATGTGTTTGTTTTTGTTGTTTGTATGTTTATTTTCGTGAACTCATCGTTTTAAAAAATAACAAAGAAGACGTTCATTTTAAAAAATGATAATTCATTTGTTTAAGTCTTCATTTGTGCTTGTTTGTTTACTTAAACTTAAATAAACAAACATGAACAAATTCCTTTCGCATTCATTTGGTTTGCATTAACGTACTTAAACGTTATCTTTCATTTGATTTAATTTTGTTACTAATACTATTTAACAATGTGTACCTTCAATAGCATGATGCATCTTTGTTGGTTTAGATAGGACAATTAGTCGATTTAGAAAACACAATTAAAAGTTTAGAGAAAAAGAGAAGTACAGTGCCTTTACTTTTTTATAGACTTGTGTTTACATAAATATACCATTAAAGGCTTCTGAAATAACAACTTATCCGTCTCTTCTAAACGTAATTGAACCTGCGACTTAATTATTTGTTACATGTAAAACTACATTCATATCTTTGTGATATATATCTTTGTGTTGTATGCTTTATCTAATTCTTTATGTGATATATATCTGTGTGTTGTATGCTTTGTATTATGATTGTTATTGTTATTGACTTTGTTAACGAGTCGGGGGTCTCTTCGGAAGCGGTCTCTCTATCTTTCTAGATAGAGGAAAGACATGCCACCATATACCCCTCCCAGACCCTGCTCTTCAGCGGGATACACTGGGTATGTTTGTTTGTTGTTTGTTTTATGTAAAACTACATTCAATTGTTCATGCATATGACATATTTGCTTGCTACTTACGCATCCCTTCTTCGCAAACCATACATTTTACTACATTACCCTTTCCCCACATACGTTTTTATTACTATGTACGAAAGAGTCCAAGCTACATGAAGTTCATAACTCAAATAATTTTACATTACATGTAAAGTCGTAAAAATTACATCTTAACACGGACTTGAGACCTTTAAGAGCCAGTGTTACAAGTGGTTTTTTTCATAAAACAAAACTAGATAGTTATAAAAGTGTTTCATTAATAAATGAAGATAATATTATGCAATGAAATGATTCACAATAACAATATCTTGTTTTCTGTTTGTTTATTTAACGAGATAAGATGCTATAACCAAGAGTTTTATCTTATCTTCTACACTATAAAATTAAATAAGTATAATAATATTATTTTAAAAGTAGTAACTATGCATACTTACCCCCACTATTAAGCATGTTATAGCAATGGGGCACGTTGAAGCACGATGTTTCCAGCTCCCCCATCGTTGGCATATTTGGTATTCACCAACAAATCCATCCGAACTAATATAATTTAATTAGCAATCATCATTTTTCTCAATATTTATCTATAAAAAAAATTTAACTTTTATCGATAAATTCGTACAAATTTATTTTTTTGGTGATATACATGTGTTTTTTTATCTATTAACACTGGTTATAATCGTTAATATTTATTTAATTAGTTAAATTCTTATGATAATAACATTTCATTCCATAAACGTGTCTATTTTCATTTTTAAGCAATGTAAGGAAGAATTCCACTCTTGTACATTACATTTTTTTATTAATATCACGTATAGAGAGAGGGTTGTTGATATAGTACGTAGAAAATGTGTGGGAAGCGTATGAAGAAGCCAAACATTAGAGTATATCATTTTGGTTAATATATAAGCGTTTGTTAGATTATAAGGGATTTATACACGTTTTTTTACTAATTTTAACAACATTATAACGATCCAATTTTTATGAGTCAGACTTGAACAACTTAGATGCATATTTGTCGTGTTAGACACATAGTTGCGGTTGATTTAGACTCACTATTGTAATTGGTTTATACGC
Organism: Flaveria linearis; assembly: GCA_024085815.1. NCBI lineage: Eukaryota > Viridiplantae > Streptophyta > Magnoliopsida > Asterales > Asteraceae > Flaveria > Flaveria linearis. Next base: position 1,816,870 of record CM044007.1, on the reverse strand, counting down.
ATCATTACGACTAGTTTATCGTTATAATCATGGTGGCCAGTTTTTAATCATATTATTATTATTATTATTATTATTATTATTATTATTATTATTATTATATTATTATTATTATTATTATTATTATTATTATTATTATTATTATTATTATTATTATTATATTATTATTATTATTATTATTATTATTATTATTATTATATATATATATATATATATATATAAATACGTATATGTATGTACGTATATGTATACGTATATGTATACGTATATGTATACGTATATGTATACGTATATGTATACGTATATGTATACGTATATGTATACGTATATGTATACGTAAGTTCGTGTAAGGAAATTTAGAAAATAGAAACCGTGGGAAACCAGTACAACGAACTTCAATTGAAACTCTTTATAGTTGAATTTAAACCGGCTCATTAAACCCTAAAAGTTAAACCCTATTTAGGGGTTGCCAAACCGGTTTCAATACTATTGAAATGATTTTAATCAAACTTTATTTAAACCACTTCCCCACAGTTTTCTACTTTTTGAGTTTCCCTTTGAAACTTTTATCATAAAAAAATCCTTGTATTGATAAAAAGTAAAGAACAAGAAAACTAGGATGGATTCTAAATTATTTTTTTATAAAATTTGAGTTTATTAGAGTGGATTTTAGTTTTATTTGTAAATGATAGTGGGGTGGGACTAAGCACGTGAGATAGGTGAGGAGTGATTGTCAGCCATCATGTGAAATTGCCATCTCTATTATTGCATTTGCTTTGTTTGCTTCTATTTTATTGAAATTCATTTTATCTCTAGTTTAATTATCGATCAAGACGAAATAGAAAACAATAACTAAATGCACGTATGTACGTATAAACACAAGACAAGATTTACATGAAAAATATATATAATAAATTGTATACTCGTTATGATGCCAAACAACTTTCAACTTCACTATATTTCCAAGTATAGGGACAGAAAAATCACATAATATTCTGATATGTAAATGAAGCCAATGTCCAGTATAAAATACCGTTCGTCTGGAAGTTCATTTACGTTTGTTTGTTTACGTTCATTCATTTAATAAACGAACGAACATGAACACATTACATTTAAGAATCAAACCGATCTAGTGCATTAAAAAACAATCTCGTTTATTCTAAACAAACACATGCAACGGCTTCTTATAAGAATCGATAACGCAATATAATCATATGTTATATGGAGTAATTAAAGTCTTTATTTTACACAAAACAATTCGACATATTGGAAGTTATATGTTTATCTTCCATGTTAATGTATTTAGAGACATCGAATTGAATGACAATAACTTAATAGGCATTTTTACCATCTTAAAATACAACCTCCATTGGCAGATCTTGATAGCGGTGGTCCTAAGACTTTTTATCCATCAGAATTGGTTTTTTGGGTGTCCAAATAACTCGTTGTCCAAATTTTATTGTTCGATTAGAGTCGAGTCATATTATAATGATAAATTTTCGCAACGTGAGAAAAATTAAAGCTACAATGAGGTTAGGTTTTAATGTAATTATAACTATGTAAAAGTAATAAACCGTTCAATGACTATTTATAACAAATAACTAAAGTACTTAATTGCTTCACTCTATTTTTCAGATGCAACATATATAGACTAATATTTGTCTAATTAAAAAATCTCAAGAATGTGCGTTCAACAATCTTAGGAGTCGGCCAAAAACAGTAATATATCTATGCCATATATAAAAAATATAAAATATGTATTTTAAAATACCATAAAATTAAGAACAAATATTTTATTTAATGCATAAGATATAATCACTTGTGATGGTAACATAATATTTATAACATTACTAGGTTAGAGGCTATGTATTACATAGGTGAAATAAATAAAACTATCAAAACATTAGTTTTGTGAATATATTTTTTTCTAAATGTTATAAGCTATTGGTGAAAGAAAAATATAATAAATATTTAAAAGTTATAAAAAATAATAAAATTAAAAATTATTACTCTACATTTAAATGTAAAATAAGTCTAAAATCATATAATTTAGTATGTATTAAGAAATTATTAAAAAAATATTTATATTTTAGATGTTTAATGGTTTAGTTTACTTATTTAAAATAATTATCATTTAATATGAGAGAGACAATAAATATATTATATATATATATATTTGTTTGTTTTAACATATTTTAGTAAAAAAGAAAAGCGAAATTGATTAATGTTTTTATAATTTTCGTATTATTACGAGAGAGAGACGGAAAAATGATTTTTATGATATGCTAAAATGATTACACTTGTTATTTGATATGCTAAAATGATGACATGTGTCTCAAAGAAACCTTCTTTTATATGTTGTAGATTATATGTTGTAGATTTATATATACTCTTTACAATTAGTTACATAAAATGTTATATTATCTATCCATAAACCAAAAGAACTTAATATGTTCTAAGATTTGAGATATATCTTTTAATCTATCACATTTAAGAACGTTTTGAGACTACAATTTAACCTGTGTTTTTTATAAATGTTTTGGTGTAATTTTTTTGCTAAACAGATATGTATTTGTGAGCTACAATAAGTTAATACATATAGGTACAAGTAGTCATGCAGAACTCATTTATTTGGTATTTTAAATTTTAGCTTAAAAAACAAAGTAAACTTTTATAAAATTACTACACAAATAACAAAATATAATGCACATGCCGGATGTAAAATGACACTCTGTCGCATTGCGCGGACACCCTTTTAGTAGTAAAGAAAAAGAATCGTGATGTCGGTTGATTCACTCCTTTTATACTATGCTTGTCCACATTATTTCAAACTTTCTTGCGTTATTTTCTATCTACAATTCTCTGTAACCTAGTATTTAATTATTTAGCAAATATTGATAACAATATTCAATTAAATTTATTTCCCTAAATGAAACTAATAATCTATTAGAGATTATAACACAATAATATGTAATCTTGAATATTATTATTCAATAATATACATTATATATTTAGAGAAAAAGAATTACGATGTCAGTTGACTCCAACTTTTTATAGACATATTATTTTCAAGCTTTCTTATGTTATTTTCTATGTACAATTCTCTATTCGTGCTACGTTTCTAAGAACCTAGTATTTAATTTTTTAGAAAATAATGATAACATTTATTCAATTAAACTTATTTCACTAGATGAAACTTTTAAGCTATAATTTAGAGATTATAACACAATAATATGTAAACTCTAATATTATTATTCGGGTTTGCTTCGTTGATGCTTCCCACACGTGCACGATGCATCCACACCGTCACTCTCGTGGCATGACCAATTTTCACGTGTCACTATTCATGGCTCTTTAACATTTTGCAAAATTTATTGTATGTGAAGTATAACAATATATCGTATATATACTAAATAGCTTAGTTACCCGTGTATTACACGGGAGATGGAGAGTTAATTATTAAAATAACACAAAAATATAAATAAAACTAAATATATATACGGGTTGAAAAAATAAAATTGATTAGTTATTGATTGTTATTTATATATTACTAACTTTAGTATACCCGTGTATTACACGAGTTAAAAAATAAAATATTAATTATGATGAAAGTTTATGAAGTATATAATGATATTTTAAAATAAGATATGATTAAAATTACATATGAGTAATAATTATAAGTAATAATTTAATTTTAATTTCCAAAAAAATTTAACCATTTTTTCCAAACAAACCATATTAAAAATATCATTTTTAAAAGTTTCTTATTATAAGTCCTAATTTTAATTATTTTTAGTTTATAAAGAAGTTTACTTTTTAAAAACATCAAGTTTAAGATATTTTATATTTTTAAATATGTTTGATTTTATAGAAAAACTCTTATTTTATAAAAATTTATTTTCTAGAAATAACATTAATAAAAAGACATATTTTCTTAATTTATTAAGAAAAAAATTAATCTTAAAAAGAATTAAAAATTTTTAATCTTTAATTTAAGTAACTATTTAAGAGGAGAGAGGGGCGGGAAAAATAAAATTAGGAGGCCTAAGAATGTGACAAGTGTCCCTCTAAGTTACTCTTTTAGTATTATATAAAGATTATCTAATTGCTATAAATTCGCATTAAATATATAACTAAAGTTAAATGCGTATTTAAATATGTATCTTTTTTAAAGATAAATTGGATTTAATAGTCAAAACTATAACTCATTAACCGATAATAATTCATCTATTAATTTGGCTGATAATAATAACAAATTTAACTTTTGTTATCAATGGTAATCCTATTAGTATAATTATCATACATTCACACTCAATTTGTATTAATTTTAGTATCGATTTAACTTGTATGTTTTTCATTTCATTCATAATTATTATTGTGAACGAAATCGAGTGCGAATCAAACGTAAATATTTAATAATTATGTAAATGAAACTATTGTTGGTAATAAAAGTGAAAGTTGTGATTATTATCCGATAAATTAATAGTATGGATTATTATCGGACAATTAGTAATAGTTTGAATTAATAAATCCAATTTACCTTTTTAAAATTTAATAGTTCAATAGTCATTTATGTTGTTTTAATTAAAAAGATAATATACTTGTCGAGTTCTATTGAAAAAACATTAAGTTGTTTATTTTACATGAGAGCATATTATATATATATATATATATATTAAAACCTTTGGTCGGTGGCTACAGTACCACCGGCCAGGGTTAATTTAGGTATTTCCACTAACACAGATCCATTATAAGCAAGGAGTATTCCAGAACAGGTAAATCAGAAGAGGGGGAAGAGAGTGGCGGGCGAGGCGGTAGTCTTCCAATGGCGATGGAGACGGCGATGGAGACGGCGACGGCGACGACGACCATACCAGGTTTCTACTCTCATATGTTCATCTATATTGACCTAATTGCATGTATTAGATTAAGTTTCATTATTTTGATTTACATTGATGTGAAGTTTCTTTTTTTCTTCATCAATTTTGCGACTCCATCAAACTTGCTCCAAGATCAATCTTAGGATTACAAATTAACGAAGAATTTGAAGACGCTTTGAGTTGCATTAGTCAATCGGTAAGTTCCATGATACGTGTTTCCACACTTTTCACTTTTGTATTATAGTGATAATGTAGCTTTCGTGATTTAGGGTTTCGTACACTCCTATTTATTGAATAACTCGAGGTTTGGAGATGTAAGGTTTCTTTAAGTTTGTTTGAAAAACTCGAATCAAATGTTTTGTGTAAGTTTATGTGTTTTTGTTTGAATTCAGGGTTTTGGTTTTGGGGTAGTAGAACTTGATAAATTTCAATCTAAAAGATCCTGACTTTGATATTATTTATGTGTTTTTATCCCCTATAGTTATTTTTAAAAACCATCAGAATGTTATTCTGTGCAAATTAATCAGCACTAAAGACAAAAGACGAAGAAGGGAAATAGTTTATTGGTTTGAGCATGGGTAAAGGCAACATTTTTGTACATTGATGTTTGAATTGTTTTGTAGGTTGTAGCCTTAGAGTTTCACTTATCTGAACTTTAATGTGTGGCATTTAGGCACCATGATGTTAGACACAATATATAAATTGGTAAGATGAAAGTTTCAGTTTATTGCTTTCAGAAATAACAAAAAGTTTAAATGAAATTATAGATGTTGTTATCATTTGTCATTGTGTTTGCTTTCTTTTTACATTCATTTGTTGATCTTTTCTTACCTGATTGGGCTTATGTCTAATGAGTTAAGATTGCTTCTTGTGATATGTCTTATACTTAGATATGTGTGTGTTAATTACTAACATACAAGGTATGCTATGCTGCGGGGAGAAATGACTGTTGTGTGGAAAGGATAACAAAAGTCAGCAATAATTCCCTCCCATTTGATCAAGGAGTTATTTTATGTAAAGGTTTGCTTAATGTATATCTAATTTGATGTTATTCTTTATTAACGTAGGTTCCTATAAAATCCTATCTTCTACACTTGAGGCCTGATCTGTGATATTATTTGAAATGTTAGAGTCTTTATAAGTAAAACTTAACTTTAGTTATAGTATTGTTTGAGGTTGGAAGAGTTTATGGAGAGGTTAGTTGTTCTAATTTGGAGACAAATCAAGAAGAAGTAGCAAAATTAAGGCATTATACATCTTAATCAGTCTACTTAAGGCAAAACTAAAATTTAGTTTGACACTAATATTAAGAATACGAAATACCTGCCCTCCTACTCAAGAGATGCCATGCTGCACCAGTTAGACCTTCATTTTCAACAGGAACATTAGTTAGTCTTAAGCATTAATAAATCATTGGAATGGGAGTTTGGATGTTTGTGCTTGATGCTTGGTCCCTCTTATCCGGAAGGTTCTTCAGCAACTATGAAACGATGATTGGGTAGGTGAACATAGGTCAAAAGTAGTTAGTGTTGTTTCAAAGTTGCATGATGCATCTCAAAGAACTAACTTTATTTCATATAATTTCATACAAACATTAAGTACTTTTCTATGTACTCTGGTTTCCTATCTATATCATGTATAATTTGTGGATAATAAAAAACCTGCTGCTTAATCTATTTGATTTGCACAATTTAATACTTAATTAATCTATAATATAATAAAGTTAGAAAATGAACATGTTCTCTTGTGACAATGAGGACTTACTATTTTGTGCATTTTTGTTAGTGAATTAGACTATAAATATACTTTGTAAATATTGTAGGCATATGCAAGAGAAAAGGATGAGCACAAAAGGACATGGCTCCTGACTAACAAGGCGTACGTTCTATCGTATTCTATAAGGTTAGTGGTTATAGAATAAATATTCAAGCATTTTTAAATAATTTGTAGTTTACAAAACAGTGGCAGCCCGAAAAGATGTTAATGTTTTAAGCCTATTTATCAAGTTATTATCATTACAAATTCAAACAATGGAAGCACATCCAGTATTGAACATCATATAATTATTTCAGCTTTGATATCCATGCACCCCCTGAATAGTATAATGCATCTTTTGGTCTTAGAACTATCAATCTTTTTGCTTCATTTGTAGACAAAAATGGGCCGATTGCTTCTAACTGTATGGTATTCTTATTTATGTTGGTCTACCAAGACTGCAACAATTGAATTATAAGGAAAAAAATCATTTTTTTCCTTATATGGAAACATTACAAGTTTTGTCATAAACACCACTACCTTATAGGTGCATATTACTCACAAAAATTGCAGGTTCCATCCCATTGCAAGTGTAGGTGCTCTTGAAAGCATAAATTTAGCAGACTACACACACATCGAAGAACCTTTTTTTATATGAATAGGCTTTTATATGCTTTGCCTAGAAGCTTAATCTTATTAGGTTAGAATATTATTTTTGTGTTTGTTTCTCTTTACTCACTCCTTGATTCCAGGTCATTTGCATGTTTCAGCAAATATTTTTTTGTATTCTGTAGCTAAATTTTATTGAATTAAAAAGTAAATTAATGTTTCTTTTCTCTTCATTCACCCCTGTTTTGGTTTTTCTTGAAGCAAACAATGCAAAGCTCATTACTTCAAACGTAAAGTTGACCCAGGAAAGAAAAAGAAATTAGCAGTTTAAAATGCCATTGAAGAAGGCCATGAATCTATAAGGATGAATCGATTCCAGATAATGAGTAGGTACTCATACGAATCTAAAGGTATATCTGCACATTTACAGAGTTCGCTGTAATTTTGATCATATAAAAGATTGTTTATGATAATTATGTTGTTTTGACCCGTTTGCTTACAAAAACTTCCGACTGGGTCAAATTGATAGGGTAAGCCTGGTTAGAATAAAACATGTGTCAATAAAGACTTCGTTTTCAACCCACCAAGTATAGCCGCAGCAACGCGCGACATCAATATCTAGTTACTAATTAAACCCTTTGTCGGTGGGTTTTTTGTTTGTTTTGTTTGTTTTGTTTGTATGTGTTTTTATAGGTTTGTTTTGGATGTGGGTTGAGGTTTGGGGGTGCGTTTTTTGCGGGTTATTGTCAGTTTTCTATTTTAGACTGTGTCGTATTCTTGCGATTTGATGTACGTCTGTTTTGTGTATGGTGTTGGGCTTTGATTTAGTTTTTAATTCTGTATGTTCTGGTGTGTTATGGATTTGGGGTTTTGATGTGTTTTACTTGTGTATTTTGCTGACTTTTTGGTTTTGAACATTCATTTTGATTTTAGTTTAGGGTTACATTAAAACTCACATAGCCGCGGCAACTATTTTAGTTTATTATAATAATAGTAGTAGTTCAAATTATATCTATCTTAAAAAACTTTATTATATAATATTACGTGTTTATTTTAATGTGTAAATTTTGTTTTGAACGAGTTGGGTCAAATATTATAATTTTATTTCGTTGGTATAAATTCGAGTTACTCTATGTTTTTATGTAAATTTTGCTATGAAATGTATTAGAGCGAATGTAATCTATGCTTTATCATGTCGCCTTCTTTCCCGCACTTGCTTATTTTGATGTACATTTGAGTTGTTATACGTTTTAACGTAAATTGTGTTTGAAATATAGTCGATTTAAATAAATATATTTTCATTTGATTGTACAAATTCGTGTTACTCCATGTTTTACGTAAATTTAGTTCGTAAACAAGTTGAGTCGATTATATTTTATACTTGATCATGACACGTACGTTCGTCGCCGCAGCAACGCGCGGCTAGTAAATTACTAGTTACCCGTAAATCCATGATACCATCATTACTATGCTAGAGTTGAATATGAAACCTTATTAGACGGGCTAAAAAGTTAATCATTGTGTCATATCTTAAAAATCCATCTCTATTTCACCTGTATTATAGATTTATAGTTTATAATATGATACCAGGGTAGGGTTATCTTAAAAACTATATTTTTTCGTGAAATTAATATTAGCCACACATTAACATCACATGCAACTCACATGTCATTTTCACTTTTTTTTAAATGTTTATAACTCTTTTCACAACATTATTTTTGATAAAGTTTTCACCATTAATTTCAGTATTTTTTATTTTTTCAAACCCTACCATATTGATATACTTAAAAAACATTCATCCGTTATTACATATGTGTAAATCTGGTTATACACATGTGTAATACCGAATTTACACGTATGTAAATTCGATATTACTCATGTGTAAAACGAATTCGTAAAAAAAACCGAGATTTCTTTTATTGTTTATAATTTTTTATAATTTTTTATGAAAGAGAAAAACGAGGAAAAACATTTATGTGTTTTATAATTTTTTATACTTTTGTTAATTATCATTTTGTCATTAAAACTAATGACTTACATTGATTTATAGAGTTAAAAAAAATTTCATTTGATCCCTTACTTGCACAATTTATAATAAACCATCTAAAGTGAAACTAGCGTATCTCCACTCAAAGACCAAGGGGATGTTTGGTTGGGTCTGATCGACCTCGGTCAGACGCACACGTCTGACTCGAACTAGCGACTTACATTGATTTATAGAGTTAAAAAAAATTCTCATTTGATCCCTTACTTGCACAATTTATAACAAACCATCTAAAGTGAAACTAGCGTATCTCCACTCAAAGATCAAGGGGATGTTTGGTTGGGTTGATCGACCTCGGTCAGACGCACACGTCTGACTCGGTTAAACGTGTCGTGTGGTTGGTTGCATCATACCGGAGAATAGATCTGATCGAACCCCTTATTCGGTCAGATCTAAACCCACGTCTGACCCAAGTCAGACGTGGAGTCGGTCGGCGACGTGGTTCATGGTGTTGGTTCGTGACGGCGGTTGAGGAAGAAAATGACCAAACATACCTCACGGTGGTGGTTCGTGACGTGGTTCACGGGGGTGGTTCGTGACCGTGGTTCACGACAACGACGTCTTCCTCGTTGTGTTTCTCTTGATTGTTCTAAAGCTCTCTGTCTCTCTTAGTTGGGTGGTGATGGTCTAGGGTTTGAGGGTTGTGGGGTGAGAGAGAAGATGCAGGTGAATGAAGGGTTGGTTTGAGGGGTGATGTTTTTATTATTTTTTATTTTATTAATTTTTCTTTTTACAATCAAACACACTTATTAGTTCAGATCACTTATTGGTTCAGGCCTCTTGCTAACAGCCCTCAAAGCTTTGTAAGCAAGTTTAAAGTTTTAAACCCATTATGTGAAACATATACCGTATAAAATATGAAAAATAGCTAATGGGCTTGGGCTGTTGTACCGTGCTTGAAGTATGTAAATGTGTTTACATGGGCTAAGCATTTTGTTTACTAGTGTAGTATCCATAACTGTTAATGGGCTTGGCCCTAATTTGGTTATTCGGTATGAATGTATGATTGAATGATTATGCTATTTATGCTTAAAGTCTTAAACAGTTAAAAGTGATAGCTAATGGGCTTGGGGCATGCTTAAAGATTTAATTTAAAGTACTCAAATTGTGTTGGATTCTATTTTAAATGGGCTAATCGTTTTCGTTAATTATAAGTGGTACAATATTAGAGGAAAAGAATTGAGAACAAGAGCTCGATTTAATTCGAATCGAATCCATTTGGAAACCTATTCGAGAGTATTCACATTTCATTTCTTATTTCCATCCTTATAATTACACTAGAAGGGTGCCCATGTTACGGGAACAACATTTTACTTCCGACGCGCGCTTCTAGTATTTTGTTATTCTTGTAGTATTTTATAAAAAATCTAATATGTTGAGGACAAGCACGTACTAAAATAATGCAATTTAAAAGGTTTATATGGTTCCTAAAGTTAAATAAAATAATGCATATTTTAAAGGTTTATATGGTTCTTAGAATAATGTAAAGTTCAATTAATGCAAATTTAACCTGGTTCTAACCTTGTTTGGTAAGGTGTTCAAAAATATCCGAATCCGAAATATCCGAAAATCCAAAATTTCAGATTCGGATTGGGATAATGATTTTCAGAATTTTTGGATGTTTCGGATATCCGAAATATCCAAAATATTTTTATAAAAATTTAAAAATATTAAATATTTCAGATATTTTTAGATATTTCGGATATTTAATAAAAAACTTCGGATATCCGATAAAAACTTCAATAAAAATTATTATATTTTTATAAAATTTATTAAATATACAATTTTTTTGAATTCGGATATCCGAACGGATATCCGAATCCGAATTTGAAATTTCGGATTTCCGAAATTTAGGATTCGGATTCGGATTCGGATAGTGAAATCCACTATTTGAAATTTTCAAACATCCGAAATTGAACACCCCTAGTGTTTGGGCCCGAGACCGATATATATACCTATATAGGATATAGGTGTTTCACAGTTCATAAGTGTTTTTTGAGTTTTAAATAATATGCTTAACATAGTTTTGAGTCGTTTGGAGCTTTGGGTGCTCTTAACATAGTTTCGGTCGTTTGGAGCTTTGGGTGCTCTCTTGTTAGTTGGGCCAATATTTTTTTGATGCTTTTCAATGAGATAAAATTAGGGTGTTCAATATTCAAATCGGATTTGAAAAACTCGAAATTCGATTCGATTATAGTCGAAAATCACTGATTCGAAATTCGATTAGATTATCAAATTCGAATTCGATTCGAGGTCTAATTATCGAATTCGAATCAAATTTCGAATTTGTGATTTTCTACTCAATTCGAAATTCGAATTACAAATACACACACATGCATTTCTTATTTTGTATGTTAATTTAGGAATACGCATATGAGAATTAAGAATTAAAAGTTTAATAAAATAAATAATTTAAAATGTTAAAGCCTGATTGATACTTTTTGACTTATTTGAAACTTATAATATTTCATATGTTACGCTTGTGTTATATATTTTAAGCATTTGAAATTTGATTTGCCGATGAATTTAAAAAAAATGCTATTTGATTAAAAAACTTTTATTAAATTCGAATCAAATAAATTTAAATTTGATCTAAATTCGATTCGTAATTCGAGCTTTTTTCAAATACGAATCAAATTCGAATCCAGTTTGAAAGTTTCGAATTCGATTTTTATTTTTCAAACTCGAATTCCATTCAGTTTGAAAATTTCAAAATTCGACTTATTCGATTCGACTAAATCGAATTCGACTCGATTCGATTCGGTGAACCCCTCTAGGTAAAATGAAACTTTTCATGCTAACCGGGTAACACCCCTTAGAACAGACTAGATCCAACCCCCCCTCCCCTCCAAAAAAAATAATAATAATAATTATAATAATAATAATAATAATAATAATAATAATAATAATAATAATAATAATAATAATAATAATAATAATATAATAATAATAATATAAATAATAATAATACTAAATGAAGAAGAAGAGGTGATGCATCCTTGCAACCACTTTGGCATAAAGGTGCTAAGCTCTTTAGAAACCCCGAGATTTTTAGAATCTAGAAATCAGGAGTGATATTAAAGGAGCATGTACTCCGAATAATATCAAACGAGCATGTACTTCAAACATTGTAACTCGTATCCATGTTTTTAGATTTCTTCGCTGGGCATAATTAATCTTGATTGATTAGAACGACTTGATGATAGAAAAAACCACCGACATGATCAACTTAATGTTTTTACTCGATATTATTACATCATACATTTTCAACTGTTATCATTTTATTCGTAGTTGGTGTTAGTTAATCAAATTATGTGGTTTAAAAAAATTACGGTTGGAATTTCTAATATCTTGATTGAAGAAAACTGATTATGATATTTTTAAGTACACAACCAAATTTAAAAAAAATTACGGTTGGAATTTCTAATATACGTTGATTGAAGAAAATTGATTATATTTTTAAGTACACAGCCAAATTTATACTTCTTGACCGGTATCGTTTTGTTTTGTTTTTTGTTTTTTGTATTTGATTGAATTATTTTGGTTTACATTTTTCAATTATTTTAGTTATAATATACTTATTTGATTTTCTTTAACATATACCCGACCCATTCAAGGTCTGACAATTGTCACATGGCACGGTCAACATTAAGGAATATTGTTAACCACTTTCCAGCAATCCGGTTAAATAATTTAAAAGTTCAATCGACAAGTATGGAATATGGTTAATCACATGACCAAAACGGTTTCTCTCATTAATAGTTCTTTCTAGGGTAACTTATTTCAACGTATTAACTACATAGTTTCGAATTCTCCCCTCGTCTATGGCTATATATAGTTTGATCGAAAGTGTATCCCATCCACTGAAATCGACTTAGTTGATCAATTATCACTTTCTATAACTGATAGACATCGGTTATTGTCGGTTCGGGGTGATAAAACCGACCCAATATGACATATACACACAATCACACAACCCTTGGATGTATCAAACCATATATATATATATATATATATATATAGGGGAGGGATCAAATGAAAAACCATGTTTATAATTGAAAACCGTGAAAACCACCACTATCCAATCACATAATTTATAATTGATTTAAGTTTTTAGTTGTTTAAAGTATATTTAAGTAAATTTTAACCTTATTTTTTGAGGTCATTGTTTATTTTTTAATTTAAACTCCAAGGTTGACGATGATAATGAATCGAGGTACGTATACGTAACTTCTATGAGTTAGATGTACGTAACTCTTAGTTGTACACTTGGTAACACGTACTTACAAAACATAACCCTTACATATGTGTAACTATTAGTTATACACTTTGTAAAACGTACTTACATATATGTAACCTATGGTTTTCACGGTTTTCAATTATAAACATGGTTTTCATTTGATCCCTCCCCTATATATATATATATATATATATATATATATATATATATATATATCTACTACTATATTAATAAGCAACTCTTTAGGGCAAAAAGGTAATTTAACACAATCTCTTAAAATTAAGAGATGTACATGTATTCATGCACAAGGTACAAGTTATTTTGCTTTTGATGTACACTGTGCAAAGGTTTGCTGACAAAAAGCTTAAAAGCCTTCGACCACCCCAAAGAAGCACTTTCAGATCCAATTTCAAAATTCAAACAAACAAGCACCATCGTTCTCCGTCGCTCACATCCCCCGATCAGGTATCTTCATCAATGTTTACGTTTATCTGTGATTATTGGAAGTTAATGATCTTTAAAGGGGCTGATTTCAGTTTTCTTGTGGTGCGTGTGTGTAGATAGAGCTTGGGAAGATGCTGCTGGAGTTAGGGCAGGGGCATTTGTTTGAGCATTGGCCTCACCGTCCTCCGTGACACCATCCTCCCCTTCAACTGCTGTAGAGCCACCGCCACGGCCCCGCAGTTCGACCTTACTCGGTTTCTAGCCCGACCCTCCGTTGTGACTGTAAATGTATTTTCAACTACATATTCAAAAATTTTCAGTTTGTGACTGTAAATGTATTTTCAACTACATATTCAAAGGTATTCTCTTCATTGACTTTTATTTGTATACTTTTCATTCTTTCAACAAGCATTGGTTTATCTGATTAATGTAGCAGATCCTTTATCTGGCCTGACCCTTGTTTGGGAGTGTGAGGCTTGTGCACATTGCATTATTGAGCATATCAAGGCCACTTGTATCTTTTCACCAGTGCTGATAGAGGTGGACAGTCTGTTGATTGTCATTATCTCCTTCGTAGTCATCTATACTCTTCTGGTCCTAGAAAGTGGGAGGTTAGTCTCAGATGAATGAATAATACTAGAGGTGGCAAACTGGACGGGTTAGATGGGTTGGGTAAGGGTATAAATGGGTAACTTCTGCACGGTTTGAAATGGATTGATTCTGATTTACCTGAAATACTGTGTGTACTGAAAGTTTACTTTTTTCTACTGAGTTAAAAATGCATCTGAGGCCCGGGGTGCCCTGAGGCGATGGTCTTGCGCTTCTGTCTGCATAAGGCATCATGTAACATTTCGTATTTTTTTAATAAAATTGATTTGTCGATGTTGAATTCAAAAAATTTCAATAATCATAATAATAAAAATAATAATAATAATAATAATAATAATAATAATAATAATAAAAATAATACTGATATTAATAATTAGTAAGAATTATATAAAATATATATATATATGTGTGTATATATATATATAAACATGTATTAAAATTTGATTTATAAGTCCAGGGGGTGATTATGTAAATTATGAAACTTAAAACCAAAGTTTCAAACATAAAGTATTAAACTTAAAACCACAAGGACCGAATCTGTAAATTTTTCAAACCCAAACCATCCCCCCGTTTTTCCGGCGAGTCTCCGGCGAGACTCCGGCCGAACGCCGGCGAAACCGAAAACCATAAAATTTCACCATTTCAAGCCACAAAACCGGTCCCAATGCTTTCGTGGATGAGTTTCGAACCCAATGCAACTATTAAACACGATTAATAGCCGGTAAATTCGAATCCAAAGCTCCACATCGAAATCACAAAATTCCCGACCAAAAATCAGTCAATTAATCTGATTTGAACCCCACAATCCCACCGAAAGTTTCCTTGGATCCAATTTATATTGAATTCCAACACAAAACGTGTTGAATTAGTCAAATAAACGGCTAAATTCTTCACTTTATTCTCCGATTCTATACAGCTCATAAACCCACTCAAACAACATCAATAAACAAATTAAAGCTGCAAAACCGATCATTTTTACATACCCAATCGAACTCTAGTTTCAATTTCACCAAACACAAACATAAACACTGAAATCAATCTTCATCTTCATCGCGACCTGCAACTCACTCGAACTCTACCTTCGTAGTTTCAAAACCTGAAATTGATTAGGGGCTTTCACTCTCGATCATCATCCAAAGCTTCATACGAATTTAATTTGATTATCATCACGGTTTGAGCAACATTCGATCGGCACCTAGTCTCGGACCTATCTCGAACTCAAACTCATCGAATACACTATCTCAACAGGTAATAATACCTCTATAAACTCGGTTTTTCATGGGGAATAAAAGCCCCATGATTTCAGTAGCAATAATAATCGAATCGGGGTTCAATTGAACGGGATTCGATCTAGGGTTCATATGGGATTTGGGATTAAAACAGATTGTGTTTAAAAGAATTAAAGGCCGAGAGTTATCGCGGCTTAGGCCTCTGGTTCACCGGTTCCCACGCTCTAACCCATCCGAGAGGTCCCGGGTTCGACCCCGGGCCACCTCACATATTTTTTTAGCTTCTTTTTAAGCATAAAAATTCAGAAAAAAATTCTAAAAATCATAAAAACATTTTTACAAACATTAGAAATTTTTAAAACAATCTAATTATTTTTCTGAAATTAATTTCAACATTTTAATTATTTATTTTAATTGTTTTAAATAAATAAAATAACTAATTATACTTCTACCAATTATAATTAGTGTATAATATATAATATACAAATAAATAAATTGAATCCAATATATATACATAGATATATATTATTCGATTATCGAAACAACTTTGAATAAATTACATGTGCATAATTATACATAATCGTATACAATTTATAACATAAGTATATAATTAACATACGATGTATAGTTATGTTTACTTATGTATAAATGTATTATATATAATTATGTATATAATTATACATAAAATTATATATAATTACATGATTATATATAATTATGTATATAATTATACATATACAATTTATTAATAAATTGTATATACGAATAACTTATATGCATAAATTCTATTAAAATTCTTGACATAATCACTTTCAACAAATTCGTTTATTTATTTCAAGACATTCAAACCAAATAAAATTAATAGATTTAAATTACCATTCAAGACCTAATGGAAATCCTAATACATTCCCAAATTCCCAAATCATTATTATTCTAACTCGAGACACCGTTCCTTAGGTTAATCATAAGGAAATCGTGGGTGTCTAATCTATCACGTCCAAATTCAAATCTCATCAATCAGGTGAGTATTCATATCCCCTTTTATATCATTTCCCATTTGGGGGAAATCATGTGATACAATATATTCAATCATGATATTCTATTGTTATTTCATTCTAAATTCAATTCAAGACAGGTTATGTTATTACTTGCAATTATGTAACATACTGTGATAAACTGGACGACAGTAAAACCCTAATTCAATCAATCAATCCTGGTATCAATGGTAGATCTACTGGTTTGGATAACCCACCCCACATGGCTTACGAGTGGTGATTGTGCCAGAGGCAATTAGTCAATCTATGGTGTTTGTGCAAGTTTTTATATGCAAGTGTCAAGTTTTATATAACTATATGTGTCGGTTTAACTATATGCTTCGCGGTTGCCATATAAGTCTTAATATTACCTTGTGAATTGAATTATTCTCGATGGATCAATCAATCAATCTATATGTATATTCAAAACTGTGATTACTCACCAGCTAACTCATTAGCTGACTTTATTTTCTTACATGATTTCAGGTTAAGCAAGATAGTGGACTTCTACGTGCTCATCTAAGACACGGACCTAGTTAAAATAAAAGACAATTATTATATCGTGGTTTCGATTGTTGTATTTGTGTATGTTGAACTTATTTTATCTTGTAATCTGATTGTAATATTATTTCCACTATTAGACAATCATGTGTTATGAACAATCCATCATTCCCTCGTCCGCTCCGATGATTCCGCCGTCGGTCGGGGTGTGACAGATTGGTATCAAAGCCATGGTTATAGGGAATTAGGTTATTAGAAATGGAATGACCTAGACTATAACTAAGTACCTTTACACATGAGTTTCCTCATGTATTTTATATGCTTGGATAGGATTTTATGTGCCTTACATGTTTATACTTGATTATGTGATTCTTCTTATACTTTGAATATATCAAGATACACACGAATCTTAACTCATATTCTAAGGCATTGTATGCCTAAATCAAATTGTTCTCAAATTTTAAATTTTGATTTGTTATTCATGGTTTTCAAATCCCGTCAAAGTCCGTGTCACATGACCGAGAACATGCAATGCTGGAAGAGTGGGATACCTGTATCTTAAGGTGTTCTGTCTAGGCAAGGTATTCATACAACTTGATTACCTTACCTGGGAACCCTCGAGATGAGTATTCGCTTATAGGTACGCATATCCTCATTAAGGTTGTGGTGGACACAAATACTTTGATAAGTCACCGTATTCGTTTTGGTTTGCGAACCGAACGTTTACACTCCTAACCTCTCATTGTTATTCTAAACAATCTCATTAACGATTTTATTATTTTGAAAAGTTATAAAAACCAATTACCCGTTTCTCATAGAGGTTTCTTCTTTCCATATTATACAGCATGTCTTCTCGTCAAAACCGCTCCCGATCTAGAAGCTCTGGCCGCAAGATTGCTGCTATAGTGGCACGTGAAGTTGCTGCGGTTATCCCAACACTGCTTACCCATTTGAACCAAGGCAACAACACCGTTCAAAATCAAGCCGTACAAAACCCAACTGCACCAAACCCTCCACGAGCTTGTACCTACAAGCATTTCAATTCTTGCAATCCCACTAAGTTTAGCGGGACCGAAGGTGCCACTGGTCTTTTACAGTGGTTTGAGAGTATCGAGAACACTTTCCTTAATAGTGAGTGCCCCGAGAATCTCAAGGTTCGTTATGCTACAAGTGTTCTTCAAAAGAGAGCACTCACTTGGTGGAACGGTGAGAAACGAACCCGTGGAACTGATGCAGCATTAGCATTGACGTGGGATGAAGTTAAGGAGCTCATGACTCGAGAATTCTGTCCGAGAAATGAAATTAAGAAATTGGAAGCTGAGTTTTGGGACATAACTCAAGAAAGTGGAGAAAATCTAGCTTATACCAACCGATTTCATGAACTGAGTCTACGTGTTCCTCATCTGGTTACTCCTTTATCTCGGGCCATCGAGAAATACATCGGTGGTCTACCCATGCAAATTCAAGACACGGTGTGGGGTAGGAATCCTGCAACCTTGGAAGATACCATCCGGCTAGCTGCTCAGCTAACTGACAATCATGTCAAGGCTGGAACCCTGACTAGGAAAGGTGCTAAGAAGGTGCCCGGGAAACTCTCAGCTGAAACCCCTAAGGAGGAAAAACTTGAATCTTCTCAAAACAAGAAGAGAAAGGCTAAATCCCAAAACTTTGCTATGATTACCCCTGCTGTGCCAATTAATCAAGTCCCTCCAACTCGTCAACCAGTAGTCAACAACCAACCATCGATGAAAAAGCCATACGCTGGACCCTTTCCACAATGTGACCACTGCAAGTATCACCATCCTGCTAACGTTCAGTGTCGCCAATGCACAAACTGTGGTCGTTTCGGCCATACATTCAACGTGTGCAAGAATACTGCAAGGGTTCCAGTTACCACACTGACTGTTCAGCATACCCCGACAATCACACACGCAAGAGCTTGCTACCAATGCGGAGATCCTAACCATTTCCGCAACCAATGTCCGAAGCTTCTCAAGGCCGCCCCTACAGCTCAAGGTCGAGCATTCAACATCAATGCCCAACAAGCCCAAGTTAGCAACGACGTGGTGAACGGTATGTTCCAAATTAATAATCAATACGCTTCGATTCTTTTTGACATTGGTGCAGATAAAAGCTTTGTATCCTTAGACTTTGAGCCATTACTTGCTAGTGCCCGAACCAAGCTAGATAACCCCTTTACGGTAGAGATAGCTGACGGAAAACCCATTACAATTAATTCTGTTATTCCTGACTGTACTTTGAATCTAAGTGAGCATGATTTCCCTATCAATCTTATACCCATGCAACTGGGTAGTTTCGATGTTATAGTAGGCATGGACTGGTTATCAAAGAATCATGCCGAAGTGATTTGTCACGAAAAGACCATTCGTATTCCTCTCCCGACCGGAAGCATACTACAAATCTACGGGGAAAAACCTTACAAGGGGCTTAAACTCATGTCTTGTACCAAAGCTCAAAAGTACCTCCGCAAGCATTACGTGGCTTTCTTAGCTCATATCGTGAAGGCAGATGAGAAACCTAAGAAGATTGAAGACATTCCGGTTGTTCGAGAGTTTCCTGAAGTCTTTCCCGAAGATTTAACCGGTCTTCCTCCCGTTCGTCAAGTTGAATTCCGAATCGACCTTGTACCTGGTGCAACTCCCGTGGCAAAATCTCCTTATCGACTTGCACCATCTGAGATGCAAGAACTTGCTAGCCAATTGCAAGAACTGTCAGACAAGGGATTCATTCGCCCGAGCTCGTCACCATGGGGAGCTCCAGTCTTATTCGTGAAGAAAAAGGATGGCTCATTCCGTATGTGTATTGACTATCGGGAACTTAACAAACTCACAATCAAGAACCGTTACCCATTACCCAGAATCGACGATCTGTTTGATCAGCTTCAAGGAGCCACTCATTTCTCAAAGATCGATCTTCGTTCTGGTTATCACCAACTTCGTGTGCATGATGATGATATTCCAAAAACCGCTTTCCGAACGAGATATGGCCATTATGAGTTTACAGTGATGCCATTCGGGTTAACTAACGCACCGGCAGTATTCATGGATTTAATGAATCGTGTGTGCCGGCCATACCTAGACAAATTCGTGATCGTATTTATCGACGACATCTTGATATACTCTAAATCAAAATCCGATCACGAGAATCACCTTCGTCTAATACTCGAACTTCTGAGGAAAGAGAAACTCTACGCCAAATTCTCAAAATGTGAATTCTGGCTTAATGAGGTTCAATTTCTTGGTCATATAGTAAACAGCAAGGGAATTCACGTTGATCCCGCAAAGATCGAGGCAATAAAGAAATGGGGAGAACCTAAAACTCCTACAGAGATTCGTTCATTCCTTGGTCTAGCCGGATATTATCGACGTTTTATTCCTAACTTCTCGAAGATTGCTGTGCCACTCACTGCTTTGACCCACAAGGATAAGCCTTTTTCTTGGGGGCCTGATCAAGAAAAAACGTTTCAAACCCTCAAGCAAAAGTTGTGTGAAGCGCCGATTTTAACACTTCCTGATGGAAACGACGATTTCGTTGTCTATTGTGATGCTTCAAAACAAGGTCTAGGTTGCGTTCTCATGCAGCGAGGCAAAGTTATCGCTTATGCTTCAAGACAATTGAAGGTTCATGAGAAAAATTATACGACGCACGATCTTGAATTGGGTGCTGTCGTATTCGCACTCAAAATCTGGAGACACTATCTCTATGGCACTAAATGTGTTGTATTCACCGATCATAAGAGTCTCCAGTATATCTTCAATCAGAAGGAGCTTAACATGAGGCAACGACGATGGGTCGAACTACTCAATGACTACGACTGTGAGATTCGTTACCACCCTGGTAAAGCTAATGTCGTAGCCGATGCATTAAGTCGTAAGGGTCAAGTTATGCTTCAAAGTGTTACCATTCAAACCGACCTCGTGACCCGTATACTCGAAGCTCAACACGAATCAGTCACCGAGGGCAATATGTATGAGGAAATGTCATGCGGTGCTGAACTCCAATTGGAAACCAAGTCGGACGGACTACTGTATTTTCTAAATCGACTTTGGATTCCGAATCGCGATAATCTTCGAACAACCATCATGGATGAGGCTCATAAGGCTCGTTATTCTATTCATCCGGGAGCAGATAAGATGTTCATGAATCTTCGAAACCAATATTGGTGGCCCGACATGAAGAAGGATATAGCCTTGTATGTATCTAAATGTCTCACATGTTCCAAAGTCAAAGCCGAGCATCAACGTCCCTCAGGATTACTTATACAACCCGAGGTTCCATTATGGAAATGGGAAAGCATATCCATGGATTTCATCACCAAGCTGCCTCGTACCGCTAGTGGTCACGATAGTATCTGGGTTATCATTGATCGATTAACTAAGTCGGCTCATTTCATTCCAGTTCGGGAAGATTATCGAGTCGAGAAATTGGCTCGTGTTTACATTAATGAAATAGTCAGTCGGCATGGTGTACCTTTAGATATTATCTCTGATCACGATGGTCGTTTCATCTCTCGTTTCTGGAAAAGTCTCCAATCATCTCTCGGGACTCAACTAAATCTTAGCATAGCGTATCACCCGCAAACCGACGGTCAGACTGAAAGAACGATACAAACCCTTGAGGATATGCTCCGAGCTTGTGTCATTGATTTCAGTGGATCGTGGGATTCTCATCTTCCGTTAATCGAATTTTCATACAACAACAGTTACCATACCAGCATCCAGATGGCACCATTTGAGGCCTTGTATGGTCGAAAGTGTCGATCTCCCATCTGTTGGTCTGAAGTTGGTGAATCACAGATTACTGGTCCGGAATTGATACAAGAAACAACCGACAAAATTCATAAGATCCGTGATAACTTGGTCGCTGCTAGAAATCGTCAAAAGCATTATGCTGACAAAAGACGTAAGCCCATGGAATACAATGTTGGTGATCTCGTACTTCTTAAGGTGTCACCTTGGAAGGGAGTGATTCGCTTTGGAAAGAAAGGGAAGCTAGCACCTCGTTACGTGGGTCCATTCAAAGTGCTCGAGCGAATTGGGAAAGTGGCCTACAAGCTTGAACTACCTCAAGAGCTCAGCAATATACACCCAACGTTTCATGTTTCAAATCTCAAGAAATGTCTTGCCGATGAAAATCTCCACATTCCACTCGACGAAGTCCAGATTGATGAATCTATGCACTTTATTGAGAAACCTGTGGAAATTATGGATCGGGAAGTTAAACAACTCAAACGCAGTCGGATACCCATTGTCAAAGTTCGTTGGGAGTCTAAACGTGGGCCAGAGTACACCTGGGAACGCGAGGACCAAATGAAATCCAAGTATCATCATCTCTTCGTTTCAGCCTCCTCGTGATTAAAATTTCGGGATGAAATTTCCTAAAGCAGGGGAGACTGTAACATTTCGTATTTTTTTTAATAAATTGATTTTGTCGATGTTGAATTCAAAAAATTTCAATAATCATAATAATAAAAATAATAATAATAATAATAAAATAATAATAATAATAATAAAAATAATACTGATATTAATAATTAGAAAGAATTATATAAAATATATATATATATATATATATATATATATATATATAAACATGTATTAAAATTTGATTTATAAGTCCAGGGGGTGATTATGTAAATTATGAAACTTAAAACCAAAGTTTCAAACATAAAGTATTAAACTTAAAACCACAAGGACCGAATCTGTAAATTTTTCAAACCCAAACCATCCCCCCGTTTTTCCGGCGAGTCTCCGGCGAGACTCCGGCCGAACGCCGGCGAAGCCGAAAACCATAAAATTTCACCATTTCAAGCCACAAAACCGGTCCCAATGCTTTCGTGGATGAGTTTCGAACCCAATGCAACTATTAAATACGATTAATAGCCGGTAAATTCGAATCCAAAGCTCCACATCGAAATCACAAAATTCCCGACCAAAAATCAGTCAATTAATCTGATTTGAACCCCACAATCCCACCGAAAGTTTCCTTGGATCCAATTTATATTGAATTCCAACACAAAACGTGTTGAATTAGTCAAATAAACGGCTAAATTCTTCACTTTATTCTCGGATTCTATACAGCTCATAAACCCACTCAAACAACATCAATAAACAAATTAAAGCTTCAAAACCGATCATTTTTACATACCCAATCGAACTCTGGTTTCAATTTCACCAAACACAAACATAAACACTGAAATCAATCTTCATCTTCATCGCGACCTGCAACTCACTCGAACTCTACCTTCGGAGTTTCAAAACCTGAAATTGATTAGGGGCTTTCACTCTCGATCATCATCCAAAGCTTCATACGAATTTAATTTGATTATCATCACGGTTTGAGCAACATTCGATCGGCACCTAGTCTCGGACCTATCTCGAACTCAAACTCATCGAATACACTATCTCAACAGGTAATTAATACCTCTATAAACTTGGTTTTTCATGGGGAATAAAAGCCCCATGATTTCAGTAGCAATAATAATCGAATCGGGGTTCAATTGAACGGGATTCGATCTAGGGTTCATATGGGGATTTGGGATTGAAACAGATTGTGTTTAAAAGAATTAAAGGCCGAGAGTTATCGCGGCTTAGGCCTTTGGTTCACCGGTTCCCACGCTCTAACCCATCCGAGAGGTCCCGGGTTCGACCCCGGGCCACCTCACATATATTTTTTAGCTTCTTTTTAAGCATAAAAATTCAGAAAAAAATTCTAAAAATCATAAAAACATTTTTACAAACATTAGAAATTTTTAAAACAATCTAATTATTTTTCTGAAATTAATTTCAACATTTTAATTATTTATTTTAATTGTTTTAAATAAATAAAATAACTAATTATACTTCTACCAATTTATAATTAGTGTATAATATATAATTATACAAATAAATAAATTGAATCCAATATATATACATAGATATATATTATTCGATTATCGAAACAACTTTGAATAAATTACATGTGCACAATTATACATAATCGTATACAATTTATAACATAAGTATATAATTAACATACGATGTATAGTTATGTTTACTTATGTATAAATGTATTATATATAATTATGTATATAATTATACATAAAATTATATATAATTACATGATTATATATAATTATGTATATAATTATACATATACAATTTATTAATAAATTGTATATACGAATAACTTATATGCATAAATTCTATTAAAATTCTTGACATAATCACTTTCAACAAATTCGTTTATTTATTTCAAGACATTCAAACCAAATAAAATTAATAGATTTAAATTACCATTCAAGACCCAATGGAAATCCTAATACATTCCCAAATTCCCAAATCATTATTATTCTAACTCGAGACACCGTTCCTTAGGTTAATCATAAGGAAATCGTGGGTGTCTAATCTATCACGTCCAAATTCAAATCTTATCAATCAGGTGAGTATTCATATCCCCTTTTTATATCATTTCCCATTTGGGGGAAATCATGTGATACAATATATTCAATCATGATATTCTATTGTTATTTCATTCTAAATTCAATTCAAGACAGGTTATGTTATTACTTGCAATTATGTGAACATACTGTGATAAACTGGACGACAGTAAAACCCTAATTCAATCAATCAATCCTGGTATCAATGGTAGATCTACTGGTTTGGATAACCTACCCCACATGGCTTACGAGTGGTGATTGTGCCAGAGGCAATTAGTCAATCTATGGTGTTTATGTGCAAGTTTATTATATGCAAGTGTCAAGTCAAGGGGTTTATATTGTGTCGGTTTAACTATATGCTTCGCGGTTGCCATATAAGTCTTAATATTACCTTGTGAATTGAATTATTCTCGATGGATCAATCAATCAATCTATATGTATATTCAAAACTGTGATTACTCACCAGCTAACTCGTTAGCTGACTTTATTTTCTCACATGATTTCAGGTTAAGCAAGATAGTGGACTTCTACGTGCTCATCTAAGACACGGACCTAGTTAAAATAAAAGACAATTATTATATCGTGGTTTCGATTGTTATATTTGTGTATGTTGAACTTATTTTATCTTGTAATCTGATTGTAATATTATTTCCACTATTAGACAACCATGTGTTATGAACAATCCATCATTCCCTCGTCCGCTCCGATGATTCCGCCGTCGGTCGGGGTGTGACACATCAGACATACATGAGGTGTATGTGAAAAATGCTTGAGGTTTATGCATTGGGGGCCCTCTTGTACATGGGCTGATGTGTGTGCCTCAGCTTGGGACTATCGCCTCGGTGCGCCTCACACTTCTTAAAACCCAAAAATAGTTAGTGTGTAGGGTATTAAAAAATTTGACTATTTGAAGAAATTGATTTGAGGATGCTTTATGCACTACAAATAAGGGTCTGCAACCTTTGACTCATTGAGCCATTTCTTTTAAAGGTAGTTCTTCATTTGACCCGAGATAGAAGCATAACCTGAATCGATCTGTGCATAATAATTTGAAAATCAAACTTGCCATCTCTAAGTTAAACATATGTGCCTTTTTCATGATTTGTGTATATCTCCTAGATTGTTCGTGTGTTTGAACTTGTATTTCTTTTTTTTTGCTTGTAGAATGTATTTATTGATGACAAACACTTGACCATCGAGGATGTTGACTTCTGTAACTCACACTTGGTACTTATCATCCGAGAGGGTGGAAGATTCAGGCTTTGTTCAGTTGCACTGCCTATGACAAGCAGTATGGTATTATGCTCTAAGAAACATCCTTTTATAGATTTTATGATGATTAATCTTCCAAGTATGTTACTGTTATTTACTCTCTGTAACCACATTACGATCCCTCCCCTGTGTAACAGGATGCAGTCCATCTCAGAGAGTTATATCCCAATTTTCTACCTCTTCCAGAATCTGTTTCCCAGATTTCACCTGGAACAAATTATGACTTTTATTCCTCAGTCATGCGATTTACAATTTCGTCACCTGTGGTATGTTTACTCATAGCTGATTACTGTCCCCTCAATTTTTTTTCCTTTTTGAAAGCATCATCTAATATGCATGTGTGTTGTTGTAAGTTTGAATCGAATATAGGATATAACGTACAAATATATTCAATCTGATTCACAGGTTATTGTCATGATCACGTCCTTTTTTAATGTTCTGTATGTGATGATTTGTCCTTACAATTTGGAAACCATAATCAATTAATAAATAGCGTATACAGTCACACAGATCAGCAAATCTGATTACGGTTAATATGTACAAAAGTGCTGAACTTGTTATTTTGGACGGGAAGGTTCTTACTTTTTCAGTACTTGATTTGACTTTCCTGGTGCTGGAACAGTGCAAACCAGGGAAGTCTCTGGTCTTAATTTTAAGAGATTTTGGTGAAAAGACACTGTTTATTTGATAGAAATATTGAGTTCTGGCAGTGCACAGACTGCAATCAACTTTACTAGGAAGTATGTATAAGTATAACAACACCATCATCTTGTCATTTGTATTTGATTCTATGTTTCAACTAACAACCCTGTTATATAAGAGCATTCACAATATATTTTCAAAAAATTTATGAGTGAACTATAATGTTGAAATAATATACAATTTAAATAACGTGCAATCTCTTTCTTGGGAGTGGTGTACGATCATGACAAGACGAAGGAAGAATGGAGCCCTCTCAGGTTTAATTTTTGCTAAAATAAACCTCTAAGTTAACATTGATGATTAATATCTTCATCCTTATTAATAGAAAGATATTGGTAAATAAAACCAACCCCAGTTCAAATTCCTCAAAACCCTACATAAAGTCACAACATCCGGATTTGTAGTGTGTTTTTCAACCTACTACAACTTCTTGGAGGTAAGATTCAAAAACGCTTCAGATTAGGTTTTGGATTTTGGATTTTTTTGTTAGTGTTAAGAGGTTAGGGTTAGGGTTTTGAGTGATTTAGGTTTAGGGATTGGGTCAATTGATTTTCAGGGTCATTTGATGAGTTATTTTGTTCAACCTTTTAGGGATCAATGATCAATATTGATTCAAAAGGGGATGGAGGAAATATAAACATACGAGGCTTCTAAATTTAAGAATTTACATAGTGAGCATCAGGGGATTCAGGAGCACATAGAGTGGCACAAATCCTTTGGTGAATTGGAAATCTTGATGAGCCGATTCCTAGCATGTTATATTTTATTTTACAGGTAAGCATCATAAAAATATGGTTTATTGTAAATTGAATAACTCATTATAAAATATGTTTTATGTTTATAGGAAAGAAGACAAAGATTTATTATTTTTTTTGTTGTTATGCAGGTTGGTGCAACCAAAGGGGAAGAAGCTAGCTTTATCACAAATTATACTCTTAAAGTATGATAGATAATGTGGCAAAAATTAGTTGGGTTGGCCTTGTACACATATTATAATCTATAATAAAAAATTTTGTATGTTATTAGATAATATGTCAAATAAGACTATAAAGACTTCTTGAATATGACTATAATTTAGTAGTTGCAACAAATGTTTGACTTTTACAATCCATGTATCAAAAGAACTAAATGTTCTAATCTAGGCGTTCAACTATATTTCAGAGGCTTTTATACGAACAAAATATTAATTATTTTGGTTAATGTGGTTTTCATTACTTGATATGTGTTGTTATTTTAGTTTCTTTTGTTTGCAAGTAGTGGTTTTGTACTACTCTAATGCAAGACTAGAACTCAAGTGGTTATAACAAAAGATTACATTGTAATTAATAGTTTACATGATTAGTGCATTTTGCTAGGCGATATAGATTTAAAGGTCATTTAACAATAAAGCGAAGGATCTAATTTTTGGTATGCATTGTGTTTATATTTGTGTAAATTGATTTGCTGAACTATTAGATGGTATGTTGAAAATATCAACATTATGTTTTTCATCAGAGGAAACTAACATGCATATAACAAAATTTATATTATGAGATGATTGATAAGCTAACCAATAATCGAGTACCATGTTGTCCTACATAGGTACCGCCGCATCACGCGGGTCTCTACTAGTATATATATATATATACTTTTAGTAAAAAAAAACAAGACTCAAAAATAAAAAAAGGAAAACAAGATGAGGGCCGCATGCAAAACCATCATCATCATCATCATGTCTTCTATCCTCTCTCCATTCTCCGGCTTTTAAGTTTTATAAACCAACTTCTGATCCCCGTTTTACCCCTTCAGCTTTCGCCCTTCTTTCTTCATATATTTACATCACATGCCATCCATATCACATACAGCATACTCTATACCTTCTCAATACGCAAATGGCAAGTTTGTAATTGAGCACAACTATAGGGCTCTGCATTGCTCAATTTAAGATAATAAAGATTCACAACATATATGTTCAAGAAGTTAAAAGAGGTTATTTTTTCATGTACAATAAATCGTCAAAAGTTCTGGTCTCATCGACTCATGAGTAAAACGTAAGCTAAGTCAAGTATCTGACAACATAGCCGACTTTAATAGTGTGCCCGTGCACAACCGCATAAAGCCCAAAATTTTGTGAGAGCTGAATTTTCTTATATTTTGTTTTTGCAGTTCAGCTATCTTTTTAACCCATCATTAATTATATGTTTTAGAAAGACCTAATAAATTAATTAACATTATAAACCTAACAACTTGTTCTAAAGATGCATAGTTAACCCAACTAACCAAGTTAAGTTTAAAAACAAAAAATCCTATTCTATTTTGGTTTGTATTAAACGATCATAACCACTTCCGAATGCATTGAATAACTCGATAACTTACACTACATAGATTTATACCCAACGATTTAACATTTTGGTTTTTGCATTCTAGTGATTTCATATATAAAATTTCAATATAAAGAGACCCATCTTCACTTGTCGAAATTCAAGGGCCGCAATGCCTTGACTAAGGGTGTGCAAAAAAACAAAATAACCGTACCGAAATCAAAATAACCGACGCAACCGAACTGGAAAAACTGAAAACGCTAAGAAACCGATGGTTTGGTTTGATATTTTTTAAAAACCGAATTTTTTGATTCGGTTTTGGTTTTGCTTGTAACAACAACCGAAAAAAACGAACCGAAATCATACAACCAAACTTATAAATTTAAAGATGTAATCATATACTAATAAAAATTATTAGTCTATTAGTTACTTATTTAACTTATGTTATCTAAAACATATTTGAATATTTAAGTTTCAAGAATAATATTTAAATTTTTTTATTTGAATTAATATATTAAAATGTTATTAGCTTATATTTATAGTTTGCTTTTAATTTTAACGTCAAAAATTTATAAAAATATATTAATTATATTTATAGATTAACAAAATGATGTAAGGCTAAAGTTTTTAGTTTAAATTCATTACTTTAAACAAATTTTTTCTAAAACTTGAAACCCAAATAGTAAAATCGAAAAAAACCAAAATTGAACCGAAACCGAAGTTAAAATTGAAAATTAAAAACCAAAAAAAACCAAAAAAACCAAAACTAAACATTTTAAAAACTTAAAAATCGAAATATCATTTTTTTAATTTCGGTTTTAAGTTAAAACCGAAACAAGCCACCATGCACACCCTTACCATACACTATATACATAATTTAATATTTGATAAGCGTAAAAGTTTTGAAATTGATGAAACACAAACGAGGTAAACAACAAATCCAAACAGTCTACTCGCTTTTAACACACCCCCTTTACTCTTTTTAGAACTAGCGTCTTCCTTAAATCCATAATCCAACGCCATACCCACATCATATCTTGCTGTGAAAATCAAATCTTCATGCGTTAGCAGGATAAAGATTCAAGAAATCAACATGTTTCAGAGGTTAGGGACGATTGGAGCCACCTAAATTGTCATCAGATTGCTGTGTTCTTACTGTTTTCTATTTGGGTTTGTAATCATCATTCATCAGCATCAAAAGCTCACAAAAGGGTGTGATTCAGAAACAAAAGGCACAAATTTTGGTGAATATTTGTTCTTGATCCTGTAAGCATTCAACCAAAAGGGTTATAACTTGTTAATTTTAGCATTATTTCAAGTGGGAATGTGTTGAAATTAGTTGTTTTTTGTTTGTTTATTTTAAAGGGGGTTTATCATTTTAATCATTTATGGATAATGGGAAATATGTTCGCTACACACCAGAGCAGATTGAAGCACTTGAAAGACTCTATCATGAATGCCCAAAACCGAGCTCTGTTCGTCGTCAGCAGCTTATTCGCGAATGCCCAATTCTATCAAACATTGAACCCAAACAGATCAAAGTTTGGTTTCAAAATCGAAGGTATGCATTAAAAGTTTATAAAATTACAGGGTTCTTGTTTCTTGAAGTGATTATAATGTGACAATCTGTGATATGTGTTGTGGGTTTTGAGTTTTGATTATGGTTCCTTGTTAGTTCTTGATTTTTGTTCAATTGCTCGTGGCGTGATCGAAAGACTGAAAAAGATTTGTCTTTTTGTGTTTTTTGTGGGATGTTTGTTGTGATATGTGACGCTTTTTGTGGGTTTTGATTGTAGTTGCTTGTGATAGTTTGTGATATGTGTTGTGTGTTTGATCCTGGTTCATTGTTAGTTCTTGAGTTTGGTTCTTTTGATCTTTGCGTGATCGAAGTGACCAAAAAAGATTGTCTTTTTGTGTTTTTTGTGGAACGTTTGTTGTGATTTGTGACATGTTTTGTGGGTTTTGATTGTGGTTGCTTGTTAGAATGAAACTATAGATGGCTCGCGATAAAATAAACAAAGTTGTGTCATATTTGTTTGTTGAAGTGATTATAATGTGATAGTTTGTGATATGTGTTGTGGGTTTTCTTTTTGGTTACTCGTATACTTCAGTCGTTGGTTCTTTTCATTGTTCTGTGATCGAAACCATCGAAAAAGATTATCTTGTTAGCGTGATTTTTATGTCTTGTGGGTCTTGATTTTAGTTCCTTGATAGTTCAATGTTTGGTTTTTTAAATTTTTAGTTCTGCAATAAAGAAAAGTTAAAAACAAGTTTTTTTTGTGTGTGAAATGTTATGATTTTCAATTGTAGCTCCTTGTTTATCCAATCTATAAATATTAAAAAACAGATTGTTTTTGTGTGACATGTTTGTTGTGATCTAAAAAGGGTGTGGTGAGTTGTCACTATAATTCCATATTTTATTCAACTTCTGTTTCTTTTAAAATTTCCATAATATAAAAGATGAAAAATATTGGTTTTCTTTTGTGATATGTTTGTTGTAATCTATATAAACTGTTGTGAGTTTTCATTTTAGACTTTTAGTCTCTTGGTAGTTCAATATTTTGTTCTTTTGTTGGTTTAGTAATTACCAAGATTTAAAAAGTTGCTTCTTTTAGTATGATATGTTTGTTATGATCTGTAACTGGTGACGTGTATTTTCCTTTTCGGTGTTTTTTCTACTTTTAGATGTAGAGAAAAACAAAGGAAAGAAACTTCACGTCTTCAAACCGTGAATCGGAAGCTGGCTGCTATGAACAAGCTTTTAATGGAAGAAAATGATAGATTGCAGAAACAAGTGTCACACCTTGTGGGTCAAAAGGGCTACTTTCGCAAACAAACTCCAAATGTCAGTTTTTTTCGTGATTGTGGTTTAGGGTTGTTTGGATGTGTATTTTTAAAAGTGATTATCTAAAGCTGCCATAATCAGTTTTGATATGGGTAGCAATTTTGTTGGGTTCGGGTTAGCGGGTTGTAAACAGGGTGTACTTCCAAGTTCTAAGTCACATTTTTTTTATTCTCATGCTAAACAGATTCATGGGTCAATACATTCATCCACAATCAATTCTGAGCAGAACCAGTTTATCAAATATGTTAGGTGGTTTGACCCATTTATGACTCATCCTTGGCACATTAATTTATATGTTGTTGTTCATGTCGGTAGTTGTCACCACTAGTTTTGAATAATTACTTTGCTACTAGATGTAACAACAGTTGATCACCAGATTTTGAAGAAAAATCACTTATATGCCCTACATTATTCCTTACCTACTTAACATAACCGAAATTTGCCAAATACTCAAAACCACCAGAAGTGAGTTTTACAACATCAAGCTATAAAGGCTCATCCAAACTCTACATTTATTACATCTGATTAACTAAGTTTGATTTTTTATAATCACACAATCACTTTCAACGTGCACATTTAAACTAAACAGCCATTTTTTAGTTAAAGTTGGTGAAACATGTATGAAGTTGGAAGTATGAAAACTAATTCTATACCTATCTTTGTTTGTGATTAGTTAATTATTTAATTCTCATTCTTTAGACGACAATATCGCCATCAAAACACACATCCAATCACCTCTTTAATGAAATGTGTAATGTTATTTGTGTTCTTTAGAGTAATTTGTTGGGGGATTTTATATTGCAGACTGCACTTGCCACTAAAGACACTAGTTGTGAGTCGGTTGTGACAAATGGCCAACACCAATTGACTCTTCAGCACCCACAACGGGATGCTAGTCCTGCAGGGTTTGTCGAAGAATAATTCATGCTCTCATTATTGTTACCAACTGATTTGATATTTATTATATTATTTATTAATTTTTCTAATTTTTTGCAGACTTTTGTCCATTGCAGAAGAAACTTTAACAGAGTTTCTATCCAAAGCAACTGGAACTGCTATTGAGTGGGTCCAAATGCCGGGGATGAAGGTGATCCTAAAACATTATTTGCTTAATTATGCATCCTTTTAATTATGAATTCGTAATTAGAGGTGGCAAGATGGGTGGTTTGTGTAACGGGTCAAAACGGGTCTGGGTCAATTGAGCAACTTTTTTCTGTTGGTTTGAAACCGGTTGGATTAGGATGAAGCGCTAATTCCAAGATTTTTAATAAGTTGTGTGTTAAATATGATTTCAGATACTATTTCAAGAATAATATAATGTGGAATAAAGTTATTTATTATGGGGTTTTATGCAATAATGAACACTTTGAATGACTTCCAACCTGGGTTGACCCGTTTCCTTGTTAGCTCTTTTTTTATGTTTGACCCATTAAATATACATACATACCAGATTGGCACATTTAAAAGTTAAATTGGTTGAAACTGCCACATGGATAACCAAGATGAAAAACTAATCACCCACGTGAGGAACAAAGAGATTTACCAGTTAGTATGATAGGGGTGTGTTCATGTGATGCTAGAAGAAAGCACACTAGATATGTTATAGGAATATAAAAACATGCCGAAAGTAAACGTCTTATCCTAAATTAAGGTTGACTCACGGACACTCGTTTAAGTTAAAAGAAATATCATGGAGTATGGACATTTGGTATGATATGAACTGCATATTCTTGGCCTATATTTTGATTTGAACAATAATTGTTGTCGGTTTATGTCCAACAAGTTGCCAATTTGTTTAGATCTTCCTCATGATCATACTTTTGGTAATATTAATGCAAATGATGATGGAATCCAAGGTGACATACAACGTGTGCGTTAATGACATGGCTTTTTACGATTTTCCGTTGATACCGGAACACTTGTGTTAATTTTTATTAGGACTCTAAAAGATTTTTGCACCCATGTAATTTTGACTTTTTTGCTGGCTATGTTTCAGCCTGGTCCGGATTCCGTTGGAATCGTTTCTATTTCTCATGGTTGCAAAGGTGTGGCGGCACGAGCTTGTGGTTTGGTTGCTCTCGAGCCTACAAGGGTTAGTAATACCATCTCTGAATTTGTTATTTTATGGTATAAAGTCAAAACTGTGGCATCTTGACTTTGACTTCCGAGTCTTAGGTTGCTGAAATCCTCAAGGATCGCCCCTCGTGGTTTCGTGATTGCCGAGCTATTAATGTTCTCAGCGTGCTGCCTACCGGCACCGGTGGAACCATTGAGATCCTGTACATGCAGGTCATAACTTTTTTTAGTGGTTTTAGTTTTGACCCATTTACTTATTAGTTGTTGTAATCTAAAACGGTGAAATTAATAATTTATCTAAAAGGACGTCGTGTCTCATGGGTCGAACAGGCCAAACGAGTTGAATTGTAACCAACACATTAATATTTAGTTTTTTTAGATGGAAAAAGTTCTTTTTGTGTCACTGTCAACACGGTCTATTTTGACCCATAATAAAAATGCATGTTTAAACCCGAACCCTGTTTGAATCACTACCCAAGCTAACCAACCCATCAATCTTCCACCTCTAACTTCTTTAAAACGACAATAAAAACAAACAAACAAACAAACAAACCCAGTATATCCCACTCAAGAGCAGGGTACTGTCAACACGGTCTATTTTGACCCATAATAAAAATGCATGTTTAAACCCGAACCCTGTTTGAATCACTACCCAAGCTAACCAACCCATCAATCTTCCACCTCTAACTTCTTTAAAACGACAATAAAAACAAACAAACAAACAAACAAACAAACAAACCCAGTATATCCCACTCAAGAGCAGGGTACTGTCAACACGGTCTATTTTGACCCATAATAAAAATGCATGTTTAAACCCGAACCCTGTTTGAATCACTACCCAAGCTAACCAACCCATCAATCTTCCACCTCTAACTTCTTTAAAACGACAATAAAAACAAACAAACAAACAAACAAACAAACCCAGTATATCCCACTCAAGAGCAGGGTCTGGGGAGGGTAGGTGTAGGCGAGTCTTTCCTCTATCTTGTTAGGTAGAGAGACCGCTTCCAAAACGACAATAAAAAGTGACGCCAAATTCATCCACATGGAAGCCATACATTGGCTATTTTTTTTAAAATTAAATATGTAAAAACAAAAAAGTTATTATTGTACTCCATCTGACAAAAAGAATTTGTTATTGTTGTTTAAAACATGATCAACTTGCCAATATTTGTACCATTTATTGAATGACCACTTTTGCCTTCACATGATCTCATTTACTATATATGATTCATTTTCTAGCTTTATGCTCCTACAACTTTGGCTACGGCTCGTGACTTTTTGTTGTTACGCTATACTTCCGTCACTGAAGATGGCAGTTTGGTGGTATGTTTTTTAATTTTAACTTATGATTTCCTATTTTGTTTTTCTTTCCCATAAATATAGTCTGAGCATATGTTTTCTTGTTATGTGGTTAGGTTTGTGAAAGATCACTATCAAACATCCAAAACGGTCCGAGCATACCATCGGTGGCAAATTTTGTGCGAGCTGAAATGCTGCCTAGTGGGTACTTGATTAGAC
Organism: Flaveria linearis; assembly: GCA_024085815.1. Lineage (NCBI taxonomy): Eukaryota > Viridiplantae > Streptophyta > Magnoliopsida > Asterales > Asteraceae > Flaveria > Flaveria linearis. The sequence goes on along the minus strand of CM044007.1, from coordinate 1,781,374 downwards.
CCTGTGAAGGCAGTGGTTCAATCATTCATATTGTGGATCATATGGATTTAGAGGTAAATTTTGTTATTAAATTATTATATTTGTTATGTGGGTCAATCTGGGCTATATCTTTTGTGATAATAGGTTAAGCTGGTAAAACTATTAGACCACTGAAAATTAAACGCGTCAAATGAGTCGGACAATTGCAAATTGAGCTAAAGTATATTCAAGTGCTTAAGATGACCTTTTGGATCATTTTTATAAATAATGGTTTTTTGTGATGATATTTATATGTTAAATACGTATGGAAACAACAGAATGGACAAAAGGGTGTTGACGGGTCAATCCAAACCCGAATCATTTAGGCTCATTTAGCCACCTAAACTATACTAGATGTGATGATTTCAGTTCATTTATTTAGGAATGGGTTAAAATCAGATAAAGTTTTATGATAAAACTTTTATCTCAAACTTTCAAATGGATCTTATATAAGGAATTTAGCTAAAACGGAACGGATCTTCAATGGGTCAATTATGTTGAACATCACCTAAATGCATCCCACAAGTCTGCAACCTTCTAAGTTCTGTTTTGTATTGAATTATTAATTTTATAATATTTGTTTTGCAAGCATAACAGTATAACTTTATATCTGTTTAAGTTAATGAAAAAAAAATGTTGTGTGTCAACCCAAACAGATTGATACTTAAGTACTATATTGGCATAAAGTTTTCTGTACTCTTTTTCTCCTAAATTGTTTTTGTATGTAGGCGCATAGTGTGCCAGAAGTCTTACGCCCGTTGTATGAATCATCAACAATGCTTGCTCAAAAAACGACAATGACGGTACTCAATACATTAACATTTTCCATAATCTTCAATATACAATTGTATTCTTAATTATTAACTAAGATGCTGTACATTAATAGGCGTTACGCCAGCTGAGGCAAATTGCTCTTGAAGTTTCACAATCAGGCGCCCCTAATAACTGGGGCCGAAGGCCTGCAGCATTAAGGGCACTTAGTCAGAGGTTAAGCAGGGGTTTTAACGAGGCTCTAAATGGGTTTACTGATGAGGGATGGTCATTAATGACTAATGATGGGGTTGATGATGTCACCCTTCTTGTGAACTCGTTACCCGAAAAGCTTATGGGATTGAATCTACCAGTTGCCAATGGTTACTCGTCAGTTACTAATGTTGTTTTGTGTGCAAAAGCATCAATGCTTTTACAGGTTAGACACTTGAGGTGATATAATGGGAAATGGGTTCGGGTAAAAACAAGTAGTTTATTTGCTAGTGGGTTGAAACGGGCCTGGGTTGGGTTGACACTGATTTTTTTTTTTTTTTTTTTTTTTTGCATCAACGTTTTCTTGTTATTTTGCTTGATACTGCAAACATTTGTATCATCTTCCAGAATGTTCCTCCGGCCATCCTACTTAGGTTTTTGAGGGAACACCGTTCGGAATGGGCGGATTACAATATTGATGCTTATTCAGCTGCTGCTGTTAAGCTTGGTCCCTGTAGCTTACCAGGGGGGCAGATTGGTAATTTTGGAGGTCAAGTGATTCTTCCCCTGGCCCACACGATCGAGCACGAAGAGGTAAGTTGAGATCACTGCTTATTTTAAGTTTTAGACTCATCATCGTTTATACAGCTATCGATATATATGTCAAAAAGGGTAGATTTTATTTACGGTATAAGCGGGCTGGGCTGACCTGATGCCACTTTTTCGTTCATTTTTTGAATTTTGTTAACTAACTGGTATAATATGAAGTTGAGATTGCTTATTAAAACTCTGTAAGCAGACTATCAGTTTTAATAAGCAATTACAAACACTTCCCAATTAATTAGGCATTTTTTTACGGTTTTTAAGCATAAAAAATACATTTTTAGACTCATAAGTTGACATGTTAATGATTTGTTGTTATGTTTGTCTGATTTTCATTCTCACTTTGTTTTCTTTAGTTGTTGGAGGTTGTAAAGATGGAGGGTGTCGAGCATTGCCCCACAAACGCATTAGTGTCGGGAGACATGTTTCTCCTGCAAGTATGCGTTCTCTAATTCTCGGCTTATATTTATTTTGTTTTATGCAATGGACGATGCGATCTAACGTTTGTTTTTGAAATTATAAAAAATTTAATAGCTATGCAATGGAATGGATGAGAATGCTGTTGGCATGTGTGCTGAGCTCATATTTGCTCCAATCGACGCGTCTTTTGCTGATGATGCACCTCTTTTGCCTTCTGGTTTTCGTATCATTCCTCTTGACCCAATAAAGGTTAGGGCTCCTGTCACATTATCACTTAAATGTAGCGACTTGGGTTTGTTGGCCACATCAGTCATCAGGTTGGGTAACAGGCCAAAACGAGTAATTTATATGTTTGCAGGAGGTATTATTATCATAATCCTCTGTTAGAAAAATAAATACCATTTTTATAATTTATTTTTTTTATATTTTTTCCAAATATGCAGGATGGTTCGAGTCCCACTCGCACCCTCGATCTTGCTTCTGCTCTTGACATTGGTGGGTCAAGGATGAAGATTTCAAGTAATCATAGTGTCGCTGGTGGCACTGCAAGATCTGTGATGACGATTGCATTTGAATTTGCTTGCGAGAGCCACATGCAAGAAACCGCAGCTGCTTTAGCTCGCCAGTATGTTCGATCTGTTATATCTTCGGTTCAAAAGGTGGCATCGGCTCTATCTTCTAACGTGAACTCCAATGGTGCCCTTCAGGCTCCATTAGGCACCCCCGAAGCACATATTTTAGCTCGATGGATTTCTCGCAGTTATAGGTAAAAAGATTAAACGGCCGAACTGGACTGTGAACACCCCTAAGAAGTTGCATGTTTGTTGCAGGGTGTTGATGTCGTTTTTTTTTTCTTTGTTAATATTGTGTTAGTTTCTACTTGGGTGTGGATCTGCTTAAACCCGGAAGCGAAAGAAGTGAAAACATTCTAAAATCACTTTGGAACCATTCAGATGCGATCATGTGCTGCTCTCTTAAGGTCGGCTTTTTATACAAATTACTCAAAATATTAATCCCGAGCCGGTTGTGCTCATAAGGATGCTCGTGCAGGCAGTGCCCGTGTTCACATTCGCGAACCAAGCTGGGCTAGACATGCTCGAGACAACATTGGTCGCACTTCAAGATATAAGTTTGGAGAAAGTTCTCGATGAACATGGGCGAAAAGGTCTTTTCACAGAATTCGCACAGATAATGCAACAGGTTTGCCAAACATTTTTCTCGAGTTATTTATACTTCAGATGATTCGTGATATAGGACTTTACACATTTGACTTGCTTCCATTTTAGATTTCTTTACTTGTTTGATCGGTTGGAGGTAAAATATAACACAAATTGACGTGTTTATAGGGGTGTAAATTAACTGAGGCGAACTTGAGCTTATTAACTTAAGAGAGCTCGAGTTTGGCTCGTTAAGTCCTGGATAAAAAGCTTGACCTCAGATTGTTTATCACATATATATTATCTCACTTTTTTTATCTGTATTCATATAATTTACTTTCTACAGAATATTTAAATATAGTTATATATACAATCATATTTCTTATTTATGTATTTTTTATAATTATATAATGGAATATTAATATGATATATACATTATAGTATTTATATAACTAACATAGTTGAGCCGAGAAGCTCACCAAGTGGCTCGGCTTGCTTACATTCCTACATGCCAATAACTAAATTGGTTGAAATTACTGCCCATCCTTTAAAAATTTTATTAAATAGTTTTTTTTTAAATTTTAAATATGATCACCAAAATATATTCTTATAATAATAGTCTAATCTTTAGTGTAAAACAATTTAGTAGGTTGTGTGCATTAAAAAAACACTTTAGGTGGAATGTTAACCCTTTTGACACGAGTGACCCAATTCCTAACTAACCCCTTTATAGATTATTTTTTTAACATTTTTCTGATGATAACTAAATCCTACTACAACAATAATCTATCTTTTTTCTGTAAAATAATTTAGTAAGTTGTATGCGTTAAAAAGTACACTTCGTAAATTTCAACACGTTTGATTTGTATGCATCAAAACATAACCTAAATCAACCTTGGGTTGATAACAAGCTTGCATATGGTGGTAGGGTTTCGCGTGTCTTCAAGGGGGCGTCTGTTCATCGAGCATGGGGAGGCCGGTTTCTTACGAGAGAGCAGTGGCATGGAAAGTATTGAATGAAGAAGAAAATGCTCACTGTCTTAGCTTCATGTTCGTTAATTGGTCGTTTGTTTAGAGTAAGTATTTTAATTAAAAGACTATGATCACGCGATGTTTGGATGGATTACTAAGCGTCTTTTGAAGGTAGCTACCGCTATTTATTACTTGATCGTATGTAGAACACCGCACATGTTTTTGTGTTCTTGTGTCTAGTACCTATGTTATATGTTCACAAGATTCACTTGTGTTGTTTTAAAACAATTGCATTATTGTTAGTTTGTGTCTTGTTCTTGCATTGCGCATTATTGTTATATGTTGTTATTTTTAAAAATCCTCACACTAAAGCGATAATAAACGTGTAGAAAGGCATGTTGCGTAGGGGTGTTCACTATCTGGTTAAACCAGTTTTGACAAAAATTCTAGGCTAAGCTGTTAAAGGCTGCTGATCTTTGCATTACGCACGGGTTTGAGTATCTGGTCATTATAATTACTGAGTACCAGAAAAACGAGAAAATTCAATTAAATTCTTTTTCGAAAATCTAAATTATACTAACCCGTCACAGATAGAGCTCAAACCCATGACCCCAAAGAAGCTACACAACGTTAAACCCTATTATCTAGTGTACCTTACTTGTATAATTGTCAAAGCTAATGATTAACAGGAAAATATTATTTTTGAATCTCTGATTATGCATATGAGTGGAACAAGAGAGGGCAGGGTTCTTTTGTCTCTCCGGGCTGTAAAACCTTTTATTAGCAACGAGGGCGTTAAGGATTTTAGGTTGATGGTAGCACGAGTACACTTAAAATCATGTCATGCGCTGTTTGATATTCATTTACGAACATGGTAATCTCGCGATCAAAGGAACGTTAACCCGTGTATTACAAAAGTCATGTTTTGGTTGATATGTTAAATACAGTTCGTATAGGAAGGTAATCTGAAACCAAGTCGGCCCAAATCAATTGATAATAAATGGAAAACAAAAAAAAGAAAGAAACGCCCACCGTGGGGCTCGAACCCACGACCACAAGGTTAAGAGCCTTGCGCTCTACCAACTGAGCTAGACGGGCTTTTGTTTTACAATTTTATGTTTCATATTTACAAATAGAACTAGAGGTATTTTAGATGCTAGAATGTTGTTGCAATATGAATGAGAAAAAAAAGATATATTGTTATTAACTTATAAAAACATTTTAGCTATCTCATTAATGAAAAATGTGCATCATCATTGGCTTTGTGAACATGTTATGAAATGTTAATACGTAGGCGTGTGATCGAATCAAATGAACGTGAACATAACTTGTTCATGTTTGTTTTTCAATTTTAACCAAATAGACAAATGAACACAAAAATTTTAATGAATAGCCTTTTTGTTTGTATTTATTGGTAAAGAAAATGTATGTCTCACATTTGTTTATGTTTTTTTTATTTATGTTCTAAACGAATACACATGGATAGAATATACACAAATGAACAAATATATATGAATGAACATAAAAGTTTGTTAGATTAAAAAAATTAACTCAATTAATCATACTGGATTATCAGTTATGTTAATAATTATTATACATTGATTATTTATAAACTAACAGTTAAAATAGAAGAAGGGAGTATTTTGATGAGAAAATGAGATTTTTCTTTCAAAAAAAAATGCGAGTAAAAAATTCTCAAGTAAAAATTTAAATGTAATCAACAAGCTGGATTTATATTTTTGATGATCAGTTCCAATAACAATGTATATTACAATCATCATGCATATGACAAAACTTTATTATTCTATAAATTCTGATTATTTCTCATGTTAATGCTTAAAAACAATATGTAACATCCATCTGACTTAAATTTTATATATTCAAATCGCTGAATTTATTTGAAATATGTATATTTATGAGTGCTTTTTTAATACAACTTGTTATCTCGATCTTAAACACGTCAAAATTTAATCAAATAACATTTCAAATATGTGAAAATATGGAGGTTGAAATTTTGATTTAAAACGTATGCAACAGTTTACACTAGCACAAAGAATTACATCGCATCCGCATTAAAAACTGCAAATGTAGCCTCCACATGGGTGATGATTATTCTAGTAACCAAAATTTATCACTGATTTCACAATTTTGTATCATAATTCGTAAAAAAAATTACAATATCAAAACAGCGAGGGTTGATTTGTCGAGAAAACACGAACCACTCTAGTCATATGACAAGTATCAAGCACAAAGTTCACCCTCAAATCTTGAGATTAAGTAAAGTAATGTTCGGTTTAAGTGGAAACATAAGAGAAAATATTGTAAAGTAAGATTAAAATCAAAACCAACAAGAATTGATGACCGAATGAAATGGTTTTGTCCTTTTGGCCTTTGGATGTGGGTTTGGGTGGAGGGGGGCTATATAGAAAAGCCAGTGATATACAATCCTCTACTTTCCCTTTAAAGATTGGTCTCCCTATAACATGTTTGTACTTTCCTTCACTCCATGTCTGCATATTTCACACCACAACAATGGTTAAATGACTTAAACCATTACATCTTATTTTGATTATATAATGCCCCTAATCGCTTTTAAGTCTTAACCCAATGCATGTTTTGAATGCTGGATCGGTAACTTGATCATATAACCAGTTAAATCGTTAAATGACTTAAATCATTACATCTTTTTTTAATTAATAATGCCAATAATCGTTTTTAAGTCTAAACCATATGGTTGATTTTTGGATCGATAACTTGGACATAGAACCAATTCAGTAGGTCGGTCTAGTCTTAAAAAACCAAACCAGTCATACAACAAAGAATGAGGCACAGACTTTGCACTTCTTGTTTTCTAGTTTGCTCAAAAATTTTAAATTTTAAGGTCAACTTAATACATTCAAATAAAATAATATTGATGTATAATCAAACTAGGCGGGTTTAAAAAAATCAAAAGAACTATAGTTTATCATTTGGTTCATAAAATTTATCAAAACCAATTGATCCAGACTGTAAACAATCCTACTACTTAATGTTAGTTTTATATATTCATTATTTTCGTTATATCTTATCTTCCTTCGGCGAAAATATAACATTTTCATGTTGTTGGGTTAAAATTGTCACTTCTATGTATGTTTTAGTCACAATCCAAAGGTGTGTAAAGCAATGTTGTTTAGTGAATAATCAAGTTAATGTTATTTCTATGTTTATAACGTGATTTATAAAAGTATTTTATGTAACATACTTTTAGTGTTTTTAACAAGTATATACATGGGCGGACTTAGTATATACGATGCGATAAATGTAACATACATTTCTGTTATTTCTTTTTTACATGTTTATTGAACGTTGTATTATCATTTTGTGGTTACGCTTACCTCAAAACTTCATTTTAGCTCTGGTTGCAACAGTAAATTATCATTTTTTATGGTTTCTTAACCCACCCAAAACCGAAAAAAATTGTAATAAGCCCGTAAAGTTTTGTGAAGGTACCTGCAACTGATCGCCGATGGTGATGATCAACGCGTTGTGATCAGGTGAAAACGATACCCAACCTTTCTTCGAGTAAACATGAAACTCTGAAGATCCATCACACACATGAAAGCAAAGAGTGTGAGGGTGTTCAGATCCCCTAATCAGCGTTCGAATCACATCGTATCGCAATGAATCCATATACTGATCATCATCTGATACTGTATCTGTACTTGAGCAATGCTTGTAGATGTAACATATGGATCCAGCAGTTTCTTTCTCCCTAATTTCATCATCATCAGCTAATCTCAATTTTGGAGTTGAATGATTGAGAAACAATTGGAGCAGAATTGCAGATATGTTTTCGATCTCAGACATGAGATTTTCCATTTTTTCACTACAAAAGTTCGATCAAATCATCAAATTAAGATCAAACAGAACAATAATGATGAAGATTAGTGAATCAGACCACCAGATCGAAGAGATGACTAGATTATTGAATAGGTTTCCTGTGTTCTTCACTGTATCACTAATAGATTTCATTGACAGAAGAATATTAATGGAATTAGATGATCAAATTACCTGAAATTTGAATACTGATCAGGCCAGATTTCGTTCATCTCTGAATTCAACGAATCGTCTTTGCACCAAACGAACTCTTCGCTAGAATCCTTCTCATCTCCATGAAACTCCAGAAAACCGTACAATCTATCAGCAGATCTAGAAACACCGGCCTTCTTCTCCGGCGACAAATTGAACACTCCGGCGCCGGATCTGACAACCGAAGACAAAAGCTTACCGGAAATTCCATGGTTCACAAGCTCAAAACATCCGATCTGAGCGATCACGTCAGTTATCGAACTTATTTCCGAACAATCGAGAGCGTTCATGTTCAACACATCAAAATCGAGCTTCGGAAGGTTCTGGATCTTCGAATTTTGGCGCGGAAACACTCGATCCGGCAGCACGAGATCCGGCACACGGAGCGAGCGATGGAGAAACTCCGTGAGGATTTCATCGTTCGCGACGGAGGATAGACGGCCGGAGGCCACCGGTGAAGGCGGTGGCGCACGGAAGTCTAGCGGTATCTGGTGATTCGATTGAGGCGAAGTAGCCATGAATATGATCGGAAAACAGTCGTTAATCGTGTTGTTCGGATCACACCTGCACCCGATCGTTTCTACAATCGATTGATTAACAGTTGTTAATGGTGTTTTTCAGATCACACAGGCACCGGATCGTTGCTCAAATCGATTGTTTAACTGTTGTTGATGGTGTTTTTCAGATCAAAACTACATGAATTTGAAGAATAACTAGATGAAATTGAAGAATAACTTTATAGAAAGATGATGGAGTTTAGTACAAAGCAGCAATGATGAGATTGTCTGGAAGTAATCGAACATAGAGTCCCAGTGAACACTTTTTCTGCTTGCTTTTTTGAAGCTTTGATGGTGGTTTGAAAAGGCGGGAATCCTGAACCCGGTTTTTTAATAAAATGACGTCATCCGGTTCAGTTAGGAGTTTAGCTGTGTTTTTTGTTAGATATGAATGGGCTGGGCTTTATAGCCCATTTGTAGCCCACCAACAAAGTTGGAGCAAAATTTTGAAAGGGAAAAAAAACATGAAAACGTTTAATTTTTTGTTAACCTTAAATGCTATTTATAGATTCTACAGCAATAGTCCCTCAGACTTAGAAATATTTCACATATGACATGTAATCTTTTGAGAGTTTTAGTAGTAGACTTTTATAAAATAGCTTGTTATATGGAACCATGAACTTCGTACGTGAATAATTCAAGATTCATGTTTTGTTAGAAATTAACCAAAAATTACTGTTAACCTAATAAACATTTGTCAATGATCACCTGTATAAATGATTGATGTGAAATACCCAAGACTTCACCAAAATAAAAGTTCTTGAGGTCAAATATCATCTATAAATAAAATATAAAAAAAAGTTTTCACAATTAAAGAGAGCTTCATTCTGATGATAATCTTAGGTTCGTAATTGATTAAAACAGACTGATGTGCGAGCTTTTTTTTGGATTCTTGCCAGCCTAGAGCCTCAAGGTTCTGTACATGAGCAAACTTTCAGTAGCAGTGCTATTATAATAGATAAGATAATTCATTAATATTTATTTCATGTAAGTATTATTAAAGCTTTTATGGACAAATAGTAAGGTCGGTTAATGACAAAATCATTTAGAATTTGGGTGATGAAGCTGTCATTGAGGTTAAGGATTCGAGTCTCAGATTGATGTGAATTAGTTGTGGCTTAAGATAAGAAGTATGTTATGCAGGTGTGTGAGTTGCTCTTAGAAAGTAAAGTGAAAGTTAGGAGTTAATCGATCAAATTAATAGTATGAATTATTATTAACTGATAAATTAAAATTTGAATAATTAAAATCTAATTTGCCATAAATATGACACATGACATAATAAAAATAAGGACGGTTAAGTTCTCAGGTTTAACATGATGTTTCTAAAATAGATTCGTGTTTCCACTCAAAAAATGTGTCTCTCTAAACAGTAGTTATATTGTTGAAGATGAGCTCGTAAGCATGGACTAAAATCGTATATTGTATCTGCTGAAAATGCTTGTGTTTATGTGCTTCTTGGTGTCTAGAACTACGATATACAACTTGACTTTATATTTATCAAAAGAAAAACAACAAAATTATTTATTTGTAATAAATAAAGAGTTAAATTTGATTTTTGCATCATGAAATTTGATTTTAATAATTATTTTTTCTAAAATATTAAAAGCATCAATTTAGCTTCAAAAGTTTCATTGATTCAAAAAAATTTATTAGTTGTCTTAATTTTAGTCAAAAAAATATGAAACTTTTAAACTATAATTGAAACAATTATTAAAATTTTTTAACTGAATTGATGTTTTTTAAACTTTTAGAAAAAAAGTATTGTTTTTGTAACTCAAGTATCACTGAGCAAAATCGAATTTAATTCTAAAATAAATATACAAATAAGTGCTTTATAATGTAATTTAAACAGTTTGATGGATATATACAAACCAATTAATTATACTGATTTTCTCATTAACGATATACTAGTTACAATCCAAACTATAAAAACTTATATCTACTTGTTAGTAGAAAAGAGAAAAAGTGATTTAGCTAAACTTCACTACATTTCCATGATTGTTATAACCCAGATTTCTTAGACCGCAAACAGGTACACATAGTGTCAAAGGTAAACGAGTCTCCTCATGCGAGCTAATGGTACGTATAGTGATCTTCATGTGTTAGATGTGCTTACGATACATGTAAAGGTCTTCATTTTGTTGATGCATTTTATGTGTAGGCAGTTCTTTTGGAGTTTTTTAGTCATGATTAGTTGATTTCTGAGTTTTAACTATGTCTTTCATTTGTTATGGCTTAAACTTAAGAAAATTAGTTTAATCCTGAAAAACAAGAAAAAGGAAATGTACATACTAAAATTAATATAATTTATTGTTTATAACTTTTAAATCTTTAGATCACATAAATTACAGGACAAGAAGAACAATATAAACTACAGGACAAAAGAACAACATAACATGACTAGTGCAAAAAGGTATAAGATAGTTAGAACTTAAAATTTATAATAACAATTTATAATTAGAGTATGAGAATGTTTAAATGGTATGAAATAGAAAATATAATGTATATCATATTAATCTAATCAAAGTATTAATACAAAAAACATATATAAATCAAGTCAGAATAAAAAACGAGACCGCATATATATGTACCCACACTAAATACGTAAATACAAATGGCTAGTACATTACTTGCAAGTCACACGCCTTCGTGAAGTGATAAGTGGGCACACACAACATTCACTACTCATTTTCTCCCACACATAAGGCAAACAAGATTTCAGGACCAACTTACGCTCCTTTTTCAAAACAAAACAAAAAAAAAAACAAAAAACAAAACATATATAGACAATGTATTCGCATAGGACTAAATGTAAACGTCATGATCCTAAACCAACATCACGATTGTTGCACGCCTTTAGTGCTGAAAAGGACATGCATTGGATCCAATCCCACATGTATTAGCTTTAAATATTTTAGTGACACATATGATAAGTTCCAAGTTGGGAGAGATAAGCTTTAGGTCAAAATATTCTCAATCCCACACTTAAAACAATTGAATAGATCCACTTGATTTTTACATAAATTACAACTATATCTGGTTGTTTATGCATTGAGGAATGTAATTTATAAGTTTAAAAGAGGGAACTAAACATATAGATTAGTATTACAAAACATTAGGGAACTAATTTTAAAACATGACCAAGTGATAATAGATTTGACGTACGTCTACACTGATTCAACTTTGATTTACACTAGAGTGAATATGTGTTATAATCTAACCATTTAATTCGTATGACTTTAAAATTTTCTACTTAAACTACATGTTCTGATTACACAAGCCTCCATCTTTTATTGTGACAACATTTTAGTTATGCGCCTATCTAACAATCCTATACAACACCAATATGCGCCTATCTAACAATCCTATACAACACCAATGTATTGAACATGTGAAGATCGACATCCATTTCGTCAGGGAAAAAGTGTGCCTTTGGTACATGGGAATTCTTCATGATCTGGCTAACTACCGGTACGCTAATATCTTCATCAATAAGCTTCCAATGCAGTTGTTTAATCTCTTCAAATCCAATCTTTGCATTTGTCCTTCTACCACGTTTAATCTCTTCAAATCCAATCTTTGCATTTGTCCATCAACCGCTTCAACGGAACGTATTAGTTCATTATATTTAGTTGAATATTATGTAAAACTAATGCATTTGTTTTGTATATTTTTCCAAATTTCTTGGCGTATGAGTTAGGGATCTAAGGATATTAATCCCAACTATTGTATTTGGCCAATTTTGAATTTTGAACAATAAAAATTTTCACTTATTTTATTTCTTTTTAACTGACTATACACTAGTCCTAACTCCTAACTACCGATCACAAACCCACCTATTGTAACAACATGGTGTAACTATTATGTTAGAATGGATCGATTGCCCCACCAAAGTTAATCTTGATGCAACAGATATTCAGCTTCATTTTTAACGGTAAATATGTGACTCTGCTTCGTAGGATAAGTGTTATATTAATAGGGCTCGTCTATCCGTTTATCAGCTAGGACCGAACCTCCAACCCCCTCATAAGTAAACCAATTACTAGAAAAACGCTCTGGCTCAATTCTGAGTCTTTTACTCAGAATTGGTACCTCACCTTTGATGAATTAATCTTAATAACTATTAGTGTATCTGTTTAAAGTTTAATCTGATTAGGATAATATTTAGAATATTTTATTATTTGTTTGAGTTGGTTTATTAGTTTGAGTCTAATTAGTTTTAGTTATAGTTTTAGTATAAAAAAAAGTTTAAATACAAAGTGTATTTTTGCTACAAAGTGTGAGAAGACACAATGAGTCAAAAAAGGACACAATGAATCAAAAAAATACACAAAAAAATTATATCTCACAATCAAAATCGAATTTCAAAAAAGTAATTCGGAGCTTTTGTTCTCCTAGTCGTCCTCAATAAGAAAAAAAATAAACGAAAAAATAAAAAAATAAAAAAATTAACGTTTTTTTATTGTGTCATTTATGAAAGACACAATAACTTCATTGTATCATTATGAAAGACACAATGACGTAATTGCGTCAATATAAAAGACACAATGACGTAATTGCGTCAATATAAAAGACACAATGACGTCATTGTGTCATATAATGACACAATGAAAAAAAATTATTTTTTTATTTTTTTTCTGAAAGAGGACAACGAGATGAACAAAGGCTCCGAAGTGTTTTTTTAAAATTCGATTAGATTGTGAGATATAAATTTTTTTGTGACTTTTTTAGCCTCATTGTGTCTTCTCACACTTTGTAGCAAAAATACACTTTGTAGAATAACCTCACCCTTAGTATAAATAGATGGGTAACGTATTGTAATTTCTTGGTTCAAGTCTTTGTTTGAGTTTATAATATCAAAAGAGTCATGGGAATTTCAAAAATCATTGTTTTCATCGTCAATTTTGATCCGATTGATTCCAACAACCTTAACCAGTTGGGCAAAGGATCATTGGTTATTCAGCTCCACTTGATTTGTGTTATGCTTATAACAACGTCTTGATACACGATACACATGTTATTTATCTACTACCAAGCAGCGAAAAAATTAGGGATTAATATACTTTCATGGTGGAAGCTTGACACCCCCACATATTCTTTTCATTCTAAACTCTATCCATGCGAGAGCTCTTAAAAAGTTTTCCTAGATGTCATTGTAACAACTTTATGCTCCCACATAAACAATGTGAGGTTCAAAGGTGATAAAGCGGATGATTCATTGACACATATTTAAAGTCGAGTTCATTTCTATGGAACACATTTAAATACAACTAATATCCTTTTAGGGGCGACAAACAAATCTTGTCGTATTTAGCGAGCTACTTATACATTACTAATATACTACTAGTTATTCTTTGTAAAGTCAATATTCATGAGTGTTAGCTTTATATATTTATATCCTTCTCACGTGGATTATTTTTGCGTAGATTAAACTATAAAAAGTTATTATTATTAATGGGAAAGACATGAAAAGTATTATTTATGTTAATTTAACTTGATGTCTAAGATTATTACTCTACTAAATCAAGACGAACGTTGTCATTGGGTGTTTGAGATTGCTTATTAAAATAACTTTTGGCTTTTGAAATGATGAAAAGTTAAAATATCCCTCCAAAAATCACCAAAAGTCAGAATTTGTGACTTTTAATGACTTTTGTATGAGTATTTTTGACTTTTCATCCATTCCAAAAGCTAAAAGTTATTTTAATAAGCAATCCCAAACACCCTCTAAATTATAATGATTTTTTGACATTGTATAACTGTATTGATTATTTTTTTATGAAAACTACATGCCAATATAATTATGATTAAATTACAAATTTTATCCTTTAAGTATGTTTAAAATTATGAATTTTATCCTTAAACTTTCATAATTACACTGAGCGTCCTTTATTTAAAAACTTATCACACTTTATGTCCTTTCAACTAACAAAAGTTAACTTTTTCTGTTAATTTTGTGTAAATGACCATTTTGTCCTTATTACTTAAAGGACGAAATCTGTAATTTTTTTACTATTTTGTTTTTTCTTTATGTTTTTATTTTGTTTACTTTATCTTTTTAATACACTTTTTATTTTATAATCTTAAATATTATTACGTAATTATTTTTAAATTTTTTTATAAGTTATACTTTTAATAATAGTTTTTAATTTATTATGTATATATATATATATATATTTTTTTTTAAAATTTATTTATCTACTTTTCTAATTGTACGAATACAAATTAGAGGGTTAAAAATATTGGGTTAAAAATATATTTTTTTCATGTTATATAATTTAAACTAGTAATCGGTTTTATTGTGTTGTCGCTTTTTTATTATTATTTTGGTTTAAAAAAATTTTAAAAATAGTTTGGCGTATGGTATAAAGATTTTAATACAATTTTGGTATAAAATTTTCAATTGTGCTAAATAGTTTGGCTTATGATATAAAGATTTCAATACCATTTTGGTATAAAATTTTCAACTGTGTTAAATAGTTTGGGTTATGGTTTATACTAAAAACCTATTACAAATTGAAATAATTTTTTAATAAAATTTATTTTTTTGTTTCTTTGATTAGAGTTATTACTTTTATCATTTTAAAACTATTTTAATTATTTTATTATATATACTTACTATTTTAGTTATTACTTTTATCATTTGTCATTTAGGCTTTTTTAAAAAATTAAAGATGAAAATGAGGGCTCCAATTACCATCTTTATGTGTCGAGTCATCTTAATTGATCAAAATGAGTACTAAAAATTTGTTTAAAAAATATTATCACATTGATATGTCATTTAGGGTTTTTAAAAAAATTAAAGATGAATGAGATGAATAATACATTATGATGGGAATTTTTAAATATAGCCGTTAGAAAGCTAGATATTAAAAAATAATTTTAAATTAATTAAAACTATTTAATTACAGTTAAAATAGTTTAATAAAAATTAGTGGTATTTTATGTGTTACATATAATATATATATATATAATTAAAAACATATAATAAAAATAAATAAATTAAATAGTATATATTATATAAAATAAATAAGCAAAATAATCAATTAATAAAAATAATAAAATAAAAAAATAAATAGAATTGAAGAATAAAAAGAAACTTTAACATTACAAAAGTAGTACTTTATAAATAAAATGACAATAATGCCCTTGACTTAATAGAATTATTTAACCCCGGTTAGTAAAAAGGATGTATTACGTAATAACTTTTTGTAAAAAAGGACATTGAGTGAAAGTCATTTTTCGAAATGGCTCATTCCATAATTTTCACCAAACATAAAGGATGAAATTTGTAATTTAGTCTATAATTAAATAGCGTTCTCTTTTTCAGTAAAATGTCGTCAAGATTGGGTTGCTCATGGTCGTTGAGATACGACATGTCCGCTGAATATATGAAAGGTTACGAAATCAACACATCTATGATATATCTATTAAGCTATAAGATTTTAAATTAATATTATATCTATAAAGTAATAATATATCTAAAAATTTTCAAACATGTTTTTTATATTTAATATAAAGTTAATAATAGACGCTATCTTACAATCTTACATGATCAAAGAAAAGTTTGATCTAAAGCTAACTAGTAGCACTAAAATTTATAGAATAAATCTAAACAATTTGTATATCTTTAAAACATGTTATTTGTTACATGTAACTAGGAGTGTCAATCGTAAATGATTGGCAGGCGCGAGTTAGTGGGTTAGCGGGACGAATTGTATAGCTCGAGCACAACCTTTAAATTTATTCACCTAAAAAACTTCAACCTTAATCAACACACAATTAAAAATTGTAAATTTTGAACGCAACGTATTTAAACCATTTATCAAAACATGTCAAACGGGTTTGTGGGTTGACAGGTAATAATCAAATTGTAAACATGTTAATTGGGTTTGTGGGTTGGCAGGTAATAATCAATTTGTGAACGAGTAAATTGTCATTTTTGTCCCTGTGCTTTGGTGAAAATTGCCACTTTAATCCAATAATTTGTTTTTCGCATCTGGGTCCCTGTGGTTTACAAATCTTGTCATATTCATCCAGTCCGTTAACTCCATCCAAAATTTCCGTTAAATGAGGGGTATATTGGTCATTTTACATATATGTTTTTATTTTTCTTTTTTTTAAACCTGATTTAATATATACTCTTTAAATACATTGCTATTTTAGTCGCTGTGGTTTGAGCGTATTTGCCAATTTAGTCCAAAATAACCACCACACCACTACCCGTCACAAGAACCACCGAACCACCACCACCGCCCCATCACAAAGCCACCAACTCTAGATG
Source organism: Flaveria linearis (assembly GCA_024085815.1). Classification (NCBI taxonomy): domain Eukaryota; kingdom Viridiplantae; phylum Streptophyta; class Magnoliopsida; order Asterales; family Asteraceae; genus Flaveria; species Flaveria linearis. The sequence continues at coordinate 1,764,329 of CM044007.1, read as the reverse complement.
GTTCCGGTCTTGTTGAACTTCGATTTACCGATGCTTTCTGAAGCTTCACACCTACGCACAATGAAAACAACACCAGTTAATACGTTCCAAGGGGGAAATATCCCTGGAACGACCCTCCGGCGTGAGAGTAAGTATTGGTTGAATGGAAATATGTGATAGGGATAATTAAGGGGGAGCTTTTGTGTGTATTCTTTAGTGAGGATCTCGATCCTCCTTACCTGATATTTATAGTGTTTGCCTGCTGCAATCGTGTGCTGATTTACAGGGATTATTCCCCGACAAATCCATTACCTTTTATATTCTCCGACCGTTACTGAATTATCGGTTATGATTGGGGTGATTCCGATGTAATTAAATGTTAGGCACATGTCCTGCTGGCTTACCCGTTCCGCCCACATGGGTTGGGCTTTCGGGTTCGGGTACCCGGTCTTGTGTGGGTTATTTGTACCCTACATCTACATGGTGGTTCCATCACGGGTGGTGGTGATATGGTGTTTTATGCCAGGGTGGTGTGATTTTTGGACTGAATTGGCAAACATGTCCAAATCACAGGGACTAAAATAGCAATTTATTTAAAGGGGATATATTAAATATGGTTTAAAAAATTGAAAAATAAAACATATATGTAAAATGACCAATATACCCTTCATTTAACGGAGAATGTTGGATGGAGTTAACGAACTGGATGAATATGACAAGATTTGTAAACCACAGGGACCCAGATGCGAAAAAATAAACTATTGGATGAAAGTGGCAATTTTCACCAAACCACAGGGACGAAAATGGCAATTTACTCAATTGTAAACATGTTAATCGGGTTGTGGGTTGTAAATAAATGGGTTAAACGGGTCGTAGATAGGTTAATGGGTCCACTTGTTCATTAAACAAGTCGGCCTATTTAACTAAATAGGTTAATCAGTTTAAATAAAACACGACTTGTTTAACTAAACAAGTAAACCCAAACACTGTTGTTTCTACAAATTACATATTTATAATATACTAATTTTCATCTTCTCCATACATAAGGTGTTGTACCTTATGCATAGAGTGTTTTATTAAAAAATGTTTTTTTACTTTTAACCTAAATCTTCTTATGTTTGCAATATAAGCTCATAAAAACTAAAGTTTTTACTTTTGGTTCAAAACCTTTTAGTTTTGCCAATTTGACCTTACAACTTTTTTATTTTCAATTTTAATCCAAAACCTAATATTTTCAGGTCATGTTCATGTTTGGCTCGAATTGAACATCCTTACGTTGCAAGATACATGTGATTAAATACAGCAAATCATATCAATTTAATATCTTTTTTGATGGATTGGATTTATTTGGTTTATTTTAATATTGGATTAGTGTTATAGGAAACAATAAGCTTTCTTCATTTTTTTTTTAAAAAAGTCTTCACCATGTGTTTAGTATATTTAGTTCTATTGACTTGTAAAAAATATAAGAAAAGGCTATCAAACTACTTTATGCATATTAAATTCTTTAAATATTTCAACAACTACAGATAATTGATTGTTTTTTTTTCAAATCATGGCTGCTGACGAGGGAAGGAAGATGGCTCGAATCACAAGGCAACAAAGGTAAGGAAATAAGCCAAGGATACGTACATGACCCGACCAGGACCCTTGCCGATCTAACACTATAAGCCGGGGCTAGATCTATAGATCTTAGTCCTGTCTAAGATAATCGATATGTTGACAAAGAAGGTCAAGCCAAATCAAAGGCACCAGATAAAGAAAAAGTCATTAGACATAGGATAAAGAAGAAAACCATGTTACCTATCTTTTATCACAAAAGGGAAAGTTAACGTTTACTCTGGCAAAGCAGTAACTTTCAGCTGTAAAGTAAAAGGGATACAATTTTCCAAGATGGTTAACTTATTTTACCTGGGAGGAAATATTTAAGGATACCTAGAAAGTTTAACATCCCAGAAAGTTCAGCATAATCATGTAACCTCCCTTTCCAAAAGGAGAAAGAGTAAGTTCCAGAAGAATACACAGGGGATACTCTCTTTCACTTTAAATAGAGGGGCGGTTTGAGGTAAACACAACTTTTAAATTTAAAATCCATTTTATCTTCTCTATCTAACATTCTCCTACAATCAGAGAACTCCTTATTGATTCTTACCCCGGAGGCTGATCGTAGGTTACCCCCTACTGCAGTGAGTTTAACGGTTGTTTTTCTTGGCAAATACATGTGGCCAAGCTCACTACCTAGAAGAAATCCCTGGTAGCAACAATGGCCTAGTAACTTAAATTGTTTAATGTAAGAGGATGTACATTTTCTTGTATTTTTTTATGAAAATGTTGAATGGCATCTTATCAGAAACAAATCATCATGTAAAAGTTTCAAAATTGTGTCCATTCTATATACATTTAGTGACATTAAATATACAAATTATCCAGCAAATTTTGGAGTGTGATTAACTTCAACATAAACCGATTTAGCGAGTCGATAGTCTAGTGGTAAAAACTAAAGACTTTTTAGAAAAATCAATGTTAAAATCATGACATGATATAACCATATTAATTAATAATGCAAATTGAGTTTTAATAATTCAAACTATGATATTAATCGATAATAATCATACTATCAAATTGACTGATAATAGTTTTGTTATCAATGACGATCCTATTAGCATAATTTTTATTGATTTATACTTGATTTTCATTTGTTTTTCATTTCATTACATTGTGTGTCTTCCTATTTCATTCACAATCACTATCGTGAGCAAAATCAAGTGTAAATCAAGTGTAAACAAATAAATAATTATGTTATTAGGATTGCTCTTAACAACATAAATAAAAATAATAATTATTATCGACCAATTTAATAGTATAAATTATTATCAGTTAATATATCATAGTTTGAATTATTAAAATCCAATTTGTCATTAATTAATAATTGATGCAGATTAAGAATAAAAACATACCGGTCTATTTGTGTTCATTTAAAGACCAAATATGTAAATCACATGACTCCTAGTTATACTTTTTGATATATTATTTATCTCACATATCGTTAAAATACACACATTATATTTTTCATTAAACTATTGTATTGCATGCGTGTGTTGATTGAATATAAGGAGTCATAAAGTAGGTATCACTTAAACGTGTGGCCCAGTATGGCTGCCCACCGAAGTAGCGACTCGACGCGGTATTTATGAATTTCACTTCTACCCTTGTAAATTTGGTTAATAGTTCATTGGGTTTAAACTAATATTCATAAAAGTATTCACAGTTCATTTCTTATTTTTATTCTTATAATTATATCAAAAAGTATATATTTTTCTTTCTTTTAATTAAATAATATTTTTCATACATGTATCATTGTTTTCTTTCTCCTTCTCTCATCCACTCATAACCACTTTTATAACCACTTTTAAAAATATTAAAATTTTTATAAAGGTTGTACTATGTTTTCTCAAATATTAAAAAAAACACGATACAATCCCCATAAATTTTCTCTCTCATTCACTCACAATTCACAACCACTCATAACCATTCCATATAATACAGAGCATCAACTCACATGAAAACAAAAAACGGGTTGTGAATTCTCTAATATTTATTCTTTTAAATTTTTGAAAACCAATCGAATATCGTAGTTAAAAAAATACATTAATAGAGTTAGGTAAACCAAACTAATCATCAAGAACCTCGTAACTAAATATGCAAAATGAGATTGGAAGTTTGGAACAACCCTAGTTACGTAAAGATGAACAAAATGAGGCAAACATGATTGAAAAGTGAGAATGATAGTCGAGTTAATACAGAATTAGATGATTTGATAAATTTAACCAACATTAGTTCATGTATCAACTATATACGATTTTAACATTTTTTTTAATATTCACTTGTCTGATTTAAGGCCAACAACGAAATTTTTTAAATTTCTCAATAATATGTTACCTGCTTTTGAGTGAGTCTCTATACTTATATTTCAATTGATGGCCTTTAAAATTTTAATTTATTGCCATTTATGTAATTGTTGTTTATCTTACTAGTCCTTAATTTTTTGGACGAATATTCCTTTATCCATAAGGACCGCCATTGTAGATTATTATTGCAAACAAGTGGACTAATCAACTAAATATACATTAAATTAGTGCGTTTAGAAGTTTACAAGTGAAATGTGAAAGTGAAATCTGAACGAGTCTTTTATGAATATGTCCAGACTATTTCAATATTATTTGATAAGTTGGATGATTTTGACAAGCATCGAATTTTACTACACATAACAAAATTTTGGATAGTCTTATCTAACATGTTTAATGAACGGTTCGTATTCGGGTTGACTTGTTTCATAGAACAAATCATGTTTGGATCGACTTGCTTAGTTGCTTAACTTATTCATTAAAGAAGATTGACCCCTCAACTCGTTTAGTTAAATAGGTTGATCCCACAACCCATTTACAACCATTATCCATTTATTACAACTTACCAACCTGATTAACATTTGCAGCTTAGTTACCATCTGTCAATCAGTTTGTCATGTTCAGGTTAATAAACTAAACAAACTGTGTTTGAATTACTCGATTTATACGTCTGAGGTAGGTTGACGTCTATGCAATAAATAACTAAATGGATCATGTTCGAATTAAAAAAAATTCTCACTTTCAATCTGAACACCATCAACAGAGTTCTATTATTTAGTAATGGATAATGGAAGGACTCAAGTGGTGTTAAGCCAATGTACAAGGACTCAAAAAGCAAAAAACAACTTATGGCAGGTTGGTAGACGACTAGGCACGACTTGTTTAGGCCATTGATAATCAGACACCCTGTCAGGTGATAAATAAACGCCCTTTGACTTTCTTCACGGCCCGTGAAGGGCCTTACGGGCCGTGAGGGCTTCGAAATTTAATTCTCACAACTGCATTTAACCACGGCCCGTGAAGGAACAAACGGCCCGTAAACGCCCGCACACACGGCCCGTTAACTACCTCAATAACGGCCCGTGAGATCCTTCACGGGCCGTAGTTGTCCTTCTGAGAATTTACTTTCCTCGTTTTGCGTGCACTTTTAAATTTTATAATTATGTGACGCGACGTATTATTCCTTGATTCGATTTAAGATTCTATATAAACCGTTATATATATGACTTGTTATATGGTTAGTGAGAAACGAAACAGTTAAAATGTCTTCTCGTGGAGGTAGGAGAAGACGTCAAAATGAGTCATCTTCAAACTCACGAGATATTGTGGAAAGTATTCCCGATCCAATAGATAACCATAATTGGCAGAACGGGAGGAACTGGTCTCAGAATATTATTCACTTTATACGTAGCGGTGACTCCCAAACATGTAGAGTGTATTACATGGGTCATTCCGATATTCCGTTACAATTTTGGCGTGAATTACTCGGAAACGTGTCTTTAGGTACAGAGGTATGATTTAAAGTTTTTTTATATATTTTATTTTATTTTAAAATTCTAACAATTAAAAAGTTGTTGTTTTATAGCATGTTCGGGCGTGGACAATAGACTCACAATATGGAGATACGAAGAAATACGTAGAACGAAGAGTTGCCGGGTAGTGATCGTTGGACGATTCTCCCATTTGAGTGGTTTAACTTAATATACTTGGGGTCCGTTAATGGTAACGAATTTGGAGACGGTAATACTGTTTTCATGTTTTACAATAAAATCATAAATTTATAACCGTGAATTAACGAAAGATTTGAAAGTATTAATCAAAGATCTTTTCACATTTCGGGTTGGACAAGTAAATGTTTTGTCACCATCTCCATCTCTTTATGTACATCTACTTGAACCTCCCGTACAATATACGCGGGTGAAAAATCTAGCTTCCTCCAAAAAACATCAATGGCATCGAGCGGGATACATTGACCTATAAAATAATATATTAAATAAAATATAATAAAAGTTTTAATGAAAAAATAAAAAACGTAAAAGAACATTCACCTGTTTGAAAGTAATTGTTTAATTTACAAGCACACGGAAGACCAAAGCTGGTAAAAAGATGGCAGCCACATGATTCTTTGGATATAATTAGATGATGTATCCTGTTAATCTCACCGACTAACATATCCAAAGCCGCAATAGAAACGTTACCTCGCAGCAATTTAAGCACTTCATGATTATGCTGCACCATAAGCATGATTTTGCTTTTGGTAAAACTTTCTTTTATAGCAATTTCCTGGGTACCTAAGTTATTATTAATGAAAGGAATAAATCTATCCAGGGTGCTATTGGTTGCTTTCAGGTAACTTTTCAACAACGAATGTTGGCTCTCAACTCGGTTCGTTATGTGCTGACCGAAGTTATAACTTCTATTTATCCACGCCGACACAAATCTCTCTTTGTAGGGGTCCAACCAGTTATTTTTTAGGTACATCAGCACTCCTATTAAAAAAAATGCACTTATTTTTATATAATATACATATATTTTTAAGAATAACACTAGAAAACTTACTTGAATGGTTGGACACCAATCTGCGATAAAGCCGGTCGTAATTATAAGCGTATATGTCCTCCGTTTCAGAGTTAATAAGTACCGACCACACATGCTGAAAAGCACCCCACTCTTCATTTGAAAAACTCGCCTTACAATGTTTAGCAATATTTTCCGAAATATGCCGTCTGCAAAGTAATCGAACAGCACTCGGAAAAACTTCTTCTGACGCATTCATCAGAGCGAGGTCTCGGTCGGTTAGTATAACACGGGGCTCCATACACTTATCTTCCAGCGTTGCTTTTAGTTGCTCTAGCACCCATCTGAAGTTGGCTTCACGCTCAAAATCAATGAATGCGTGAGCAACAGAAAAAGATTTCAGGGTGGATGTCACACCAACGATTTGAACAAAAGGCATTTTATACAAGTTAGTTTTGTATGTTGTGTCAATCATCAACACGTGTGGGTAAGCACGCCATAATGTGTGAGATGTGGGATGTATAAAAAAAACCTCGTCGACGGTATTTGTCGGTTCCTCAATGTGAGGGGTGTAAATATATTGATGCTGTTGTAGTATAGAAAAAAAACCTGCATTGGGGTTTCACCAATTCTGGTGGACTTTTTTATTTTTGCCCGAGCATTATATACGGTTCGTAACCCAGACACGTTATTGGGATTTTGTTCCCTCAACGTGCCTAGAATGTTTCGAGGGTCAATATTTTGCTCGGTCAGACTCCTTACAGTAGAAAGCTCATTTTCGGTGAGCCTCATTGCGTATGCATGTCCTTCCAGGTGTTCAGCAGGTTCATGGTTATGAGTATCATCCACAACAACTATAATCCACCCATCTCTCTACATCTGGTACTTACCCTGCAATTCAAATTGACAGTTTATTTTTTTCGTGCCACTTTTTCTTAGAGTGGATGCTCCCTTATATACACCACCCCGATCGCATTTCAACCAAATTTTAACCACCAAACCATTCGAATTTCTTTTTGAACGTTTGGTGACAATATCGAACCCATTATCTCGCCCCACTTTAGTTGCCCAATCAACTAATTCTTCACGAGATGAGAAAACCTAATCAATTTAATATTTTTAGTTAGTTATTACTAAATGATAGTAAAATGAAAGTAAAATTAAATATGATATATCTTATAACCTGATTCGTGTCGTATAAACCCTTTTTACCGGAACCAGAACCGTCATTATCCCCGCTGCTATCGCCACCGTTATCACCCCCCTCATCGCCGCCGTCATTCCCCGTAATTGGACGCGAACTGTCCTGGATAGTTTGAAGCAGCCTCTTCGTAATAACCGTAACCCTCCTGAGGGTAATAGTTAGATTCCGAACCGAATAAATAGTTGCTATCCCAGAAAGACATCGTAACGTTAGATATTAACGTTTATATAGTACTTGAAATGGAATATTGCGTTTATGTAGTAGTTGAAATGAAATGAATTTATATCGTTGAATTATGAAATGAATTTATAAACTAACGTTTATATAGTAGTTGAAATGGAATATTGCATCTCGTCACATAATTAACACGAATATCGAGGAATATTACGTCATATCAAATAATGTAATAAATACAAATTTACACGACTATCGAGGAATATTACGTCATATCAAATAACGTAATAAATACAAAATTACACGAAAAACGAGGAATAATATATCTCGTCAAATTATTAAAAGTGAAACTAGGACCCGTAAGTAAGTTCACGGCCCGTAAGACAAATTCCATACGGACCGTGAAGAAATTCACGGGCCGTAAAGAAATACGACCGTGATCACATTCACAGGCCGTTACGTTTTTTAATTACGTTTCTGAATGACCGATTTGACTTGCGACAGACCATACGGCCCGTGAAGGGCCTTACGGCCCGTAAGGAGGGCGTCCTGATATCCTGGAGGGCGTCTCCTTAGTAGGCCCCCTTGTTTATTACACGTTTTCCAAAAATAAATGTAGTCAAATGAAATAAATTAATTATAGTTAAACAATATAAGTTGTCTTTAGAATATATAACTCACATTAAAACACTTTTATTCAAGTTGTGTAACTAATGAGAGATATCACGTATTTTATAACAGTGATTGTAATTTTTGTAACTATACCAGGTTTTAACAAAATTCTACAGTCTACAAACATCTTTTTTTTAACAGTAAAGGACTCCGAACCTGGCGATCTATCGCGACTGGTTACCCTGGACCTAGCCGTCAGTCGCAAGTCATACCCCCCAGATGCGCGGGAACCGGATTGAATCCGTAAACCCTCGCCTCCCATCAAGATCGAACCAGGGATGAAACCCCAAGTCAAACCCTTACCTGGATGCCGCAGAAGTTAAATGAGAAGGATGGGATTTGAACATGTGTCACTTAGTACACTAGATCAACCCTTTAACCACTTCAAAACTTACATCATTGGCTCTACACAACATTTAACTGTAATTCTAGAAAACAACAAAAACGATCACCGATTGACAATTGAGTTGCTTGGTTTTGATTGTTCAAGATGAGTTTTTTTTTTAATTTAAAATAGATTGTGGTTTTTCTCCCTATTGTTTAGTCAAATTTTTTTAATTTTTTCTTGCATTTAGCTCCCTAAGGATTAAAAAGTTGTCATTTTTATAAAAAAATTCAGCTCCATTGTTTTGAAATGTTAAATACTCATTCTTAATAGGGCACTCATGTAAAATTTCATATAATAATGAAATCTTAATTTATATTTACGTGTTGCTAATAAAATTTCTTTCATGGAATTTATATTTTTGGATGAAAATGACAACCTTTTCAAATCTTGTGGAGCTGAATGTAAGACAAAAACCTTTTTTTATTGAAAATGACAAATATAATCAAACTACAACAAGAAAAATGACAATTCACTATGTAATCTATAATGTCATTAGTTTGTTTAACAGTTTTAACTTCTAAAGATGATCATGATTATACCATATACCTAATTGTAAATTTAAAATTGAAAAAGTATATAAAAAATAAAAAGTTAATTGACCGGTTCCAAGTTTAAAATAAACCAAACCATGGATCCTAAACACGCAGACTTATTTTGGTTTAGACAATCCAGTATATGTTTTATAACAAGAAAACAAGATGGCAATATTTTAAAGAAATTCACTTGACATCATGTATTATAACAATAAAAACAATTTATATGCGTTAATCAATCGATACTATTTTTCACTCGTATAATTCAACCGATTAAATCACTATGTCTCTAATATATGTAAGTGTTCACAAAATTATATATACCAAAAATCAACCTAATCCAATGAAAATAGACGATGGATTCGACATGGGATCGTCGGACACATTAGGCATATTCTTACGAGTCTTTTCATCCTCATTTATCATATTATATATAATTAAAGACTTATGTCGGTGTTTTTTTTTTCTTTTCTTATCATTTAAGAATTACTATTCTATTCAACGCTTTTTATACGGTTTTTTTTTGCGGTCGGTTGCGGTTCTGCTTCCGGCGGAGGAGGGCGATGGCCGCTTGGCTTGCCGTTTCCGGCGACGCCGCATGGCCTGTCGTCTTCGGACATCTGCGTCATGTTTTTTTTTTTTGCGGTCGGTTGCGGTTCTGCTTCCGGCGGAGGAGGGCGATGGCCGCTTGGCTTGCCGTTTCCGGCGACGCCGCATGGCCTGTCGTCTTCGGACATCTGCGCCGCCACAAGTTTGGCCGGTTGCGGTTCTGTTTCCGGCGGAGGGCGATGGCCGCTTGGCTTGCCGTTTACGGCGACGCCGCTTGGCCTGTCGTCTTCGGACATCTGCGCCGCCGCAAGTTCGGCCGGTTGTGGTTCTGCTTCCGGCAGAGGAGGGCGATGGTTGCTTGGCTTGCCGTTTCCGGCGACGCCGCTTGGCCTGTCGTCTTCGGACATCTGCGCCGCCATAAGTTCTTTGTTTCTCTTTTTTTTTGTGTTACAAGATGTCGGTGGGATCTGTATATTTTTTTCGCTTTCCATTTTTGCTACAAATGTTTGTGGGTGTTTACTTAGGCCTACCATTTTTTTTCTTTTAAGAGGATGATCTGTTCATTTGATTTACAATAGAGAGAGAGGGTTAGAGAGAGAAACATTACAAAAACGATTTGGATGATTGTATTTTATACAACATCGCATCACATACGACGCCGCCGCAACTTTATAGGTTTGTTTTGGATGTGGGTTTGAGGTTTGGGGGTGCGGTTTTTTACGGGTTGTTGTCGGTTTTCTATTTTGGACTATGCGTATTCTTGCGATTTTGATATTCGTCTGTTTTGTGACAACCCGAAAATTTTCGTGAATTTATATGAATTTTTATATGAATTTACAATTTGTTTTTATATTTTATTATTACTTAATAATAATATTAATAATAATGAAAATAATGAAAATAATAATAATAATAATGATATTATTATTAAAAATAATGATAATAATAATAGTAATAATTTATAAGATTTATTTAATTGATTTAATAAGTCCAGGGGGGTAAATTGTAAATCTTAAAACTGTTTTAAAACTTAAAAACATAAAATAACAAACTGTGAAACCTCAGGGGCCAAATGTGAAAATATTAAAATCTAAACTGCACTCTCTCTCTTCTCTCGCGATTTTCCGGGCCGGACCGGCCGGTCGCCGGCGGCTCTCCGGCGAGCCCAAAAGTCGGGTATTAGGACATGATTTCGACCCCACGACACCGAATCAAACGGGGGACAAAGTGGAATGTTCACGTGAAGTTAATTTATGTAAAAAGCTAACCGAAATTGCGAATAATGGTCCACAAAATACTTTCGGCCGACACCACTATGAACACGCACTAAACATCCCAATAATGCAATTAAATTATTTCAATCGATTTTCTATAAGATTCCTAAACTAATCATGCATTCAAACGCACTAAAACACAACACAACATCACCATTGATCCTCTCTCGTTCGCGAACCTGCAACTCATTAGAACACCCATAATCGAGATTTGAAACCCAAAATTGATAGAAGGTTTTCGATCATTAGCCTCATTAGAAGCTACCTGTGAAGTTAATTTCATTATCATCAACGTTTGATCATCATTTGGATTCCACGTTAGCCGCGACTGTTCTTCGTGGTGTTCACCATCAATTCGACTCCTTCTGGTAAATTAAACACACCTACAAACTCGTTTTATGCATAGATTAAAAGCCCTATGGTTAATTGCATTATCATAACCGATTGGTGGATCAATTTGATACCAACCGAATTAGGGTTTATGTGATTTGGGGGAAACTGGGTTTGAGATGTTAAAAGGAATTGTGGCTGTGTTCTGTTCGATATGGAGCCTTTGGCTCACTGGTTTGTGCGCGGGGGTGTGGAGGGGGAGGTCACGGGTTCGAACCGTGCACCTCCCATATTTTTTTAAAATCCCTTTTAGGCTATTTAAAAATATATAAAAATTATTAAAAATTATAAAAAATAATTTTTAAAAGCTTCTGTTATTTTTAACACCATGAATATTTTCTGTAAATTATTTAATTAAAAATACTTTAAATAAAATTTATAAAATATTATTTAAAAATATTATAAATAACTATTTTTATAAAAATAGACTTTAAATTATGATTTAAAGTATTAATTCATTAATTGAACACCATATCATTTTTAATTAATGATAAATCATAAAAATTGTAGAAATTTAATTATTTAAAAACCCTAATTATTTATGTAAATGATTATTACATGCATTATAAATTATTACGTGTATTATAAATTGATTCCATACAAAAATGGGTTTTTAAATATAACAATCAAATTATTAATGGATGTTATAATATTTTGCCTAATATTTTATGGACTTATTTTGGTAATATAAATACTAAGTAAATTTTATAAATTTAAATATTTATAAAATCTTACAAAAATTAAATATAAACTTATATGTTTATATAACGTCTATAATTTAATTAGAATATAATGATATGTCAAAATCCTTATTAAACTAATTAAAATTTATATAAATCATTAATTATTAACAAAAATAATTAAATGATTTAATTATATGTTTATAACAAATCCTAGAAAACCAAAACCTAGATCAATTGAACACCAGGTTCAAGATCTAACTTATTAGGTTTTTGGATTTGTATCTGTTTGCTTACGTGAAATTATAATTCCTTAACAGGAATTTACTAGGTTGTCAACACCACACAGGAACTGAGGTGAGTTCATAACTATTCCCCTTTTAATCATTTAAATATTTTGGGGCTGGAATACATGTTGTAATTGAAATTACAAATTATTTTTGTGTATTATGTTAATAATAATTTGATCACATTTATGATTACATATGGTTATTATGAAAATCCTTCTCTGTAAACTGGACTATAAATAAGCAGGGATCTTTTGGATAGTACTATCGGGGAGTGACTTACCCCCACAAAGGTATGGACATGTGATCCATATCAGATGCACAAAGATCTTGATGTCATTCGGGATGACTGTTTCTGTAGTGAGAAGGCAGATGTGCACTTTATATAGTTTGCATTATAGTTCCACTTACAACCCATATGAGGATAAATGTAAAGGAGGATTTGCTCCCTGATTTGAAATTATTATGAAAATATAATATACACATAAAAGGATAATAAACTAAGTGACATGGACAAATTCAATGTAAAGGATTTGTTGGGCTTGTACTTAGTAGGTATGTGGGATAGCGGGTTCACCTTATTAAAAAGGGTTCCGACAGGCTATTCATATACCGGTGAGTAAATTAAACTCACACTTTTTCTATAAATCCTATTTGATGATAATTGATGATTTATCACAATGTTTTACTTACCTGTGAACTCACCAACCCTGTGTGACACTTGATTTACATGTATTTCTCAGGTATCTATTAGGAGCTTATGGACATGCACGTAGGATCATATAAGAGCTCAAGATACCTATTGATTATTATCAAAAATATGATTAAGACATGTTGTCAGGAAACAATCTATATTTACTTCCGCTACGCATAATATTACTCTGAACATTATTGTAATGATTATCTAAAACTATCATATAGATATTTGCATCTCATGTGTAACTACTGTGTTCGATCCTGTTTGTTCACCCCTCCGTGATAGATTCCAGACCCGGAATTTGAGGGTGTGACATGTTTTGTGTATGGTGTTAGGCTTTGATTTAGTTTTTAGTTCTGTATGTTCTAGTGTGTTATGGATTTGAGGTTTTGATGTGTTTTACTTTGTGTATTTTGCTGACTTTTTGGTTTTGAACATTCATTTTGATTTTGGTTTCGGGTTACTTAAAACTCGCATAGACGAGACAACTATTTTAGTTTATCATATAATAATAGTAGTAGTTCAAATTATATCTATCTTAAAAAACTTTATTATATATATATTACGTGTTTATTTTAATGTGTAAATTTGTTTTGAACGAGTTGGGTCAAATATTATAATTTCAAGTTACTCTATGTTTTGATGTAAATTTGCTATGAAATATATTAGAGCGAATGTAATCTATGCTTTATCATGTCGTCTTCTTTCCCGCACTTGCTTATTTGATATACATTTTGAGTTGTTATACGTTCGATAAAATTATTTTATCACTTTTACGAATTACGATGAAGTAGCCGTTAAGGTTATCGACGGAGTGAGAGTCGTAGCGACGGGTTTGTTTTACTTTTCTACATGCTTTAGGATTTTACATTGGAACGATAACTGTTACATTTTGTTTGACATTTGCGTTTTGATATTTGAGATCATGATGAAAGACCCCGCGCAACGCGCGGGGCAAAAAATCTAGTTTTAATTAAACATTTACTTAAGTCCATCAACAAGTCTTATATATATGAAAAACTCACAAAAAGACAATGATGATATTATTACTATTATTATAACTATTAGTATTATAATAATCATATTTTCACAAATAAGTCCAACATATTTCACTACTCTAATAAAATGGTAACTATGGTTGTCACATGTCACTTTTTAGAATCATCTAGTGCCACGTGTCAACACTACATTAATTCTAATCAATTTTTTCCCGCTTCTCTCTCCTATTAAATAATCACATTAATTATTAATAATATTATCTATTTTTTTTACATTATAATTAGTATTTAATAAATTAAGAAAGATAAATTTTTATTAATGTTATTCTATAGAGATAGTTTTTTCTAAAAAGATATTTTAAAATTGTTTTTTAAAATAATTTTTAATAAAACAAAAATAATTAAATAGGGATTTATTGTAAGGAAATTTGAAAAAAAATTTAATGTTGTTTTAAAACAAAATGTTAAATTTATCTTTGAAAAAATAAAAAAAATTAAAAATATCATTTTATTGTTTTAGTACTTATAACTATTACTTATACATAATTTCAATTATATCATGTTTTAGTCTATCATTTTATAATTAATAATTTGTATTTAATTTAATATTTTATTTATTCAACCCGTGTATTACACGGGTTTACTAAAACTAGTTAATGTATATTAAAATCTCTCAATGCATGCAACACTCACGAAAACATCACTAGACTAGATTTAATATATTAAATCCCTCTACCTGCCTAAAATAAACACATTTGTGTTATTCTTTGTTTAACTCTTTAACTTGTCAAACTTTAATAACCTAACTCTCAACATTAAAAAAAAGTTTATACCACCTTTCCAGAGGTTAACAAGTTCGTGTATAAACTGTGTACTAGACATTTAACGAATTAATTACACAAAATATTAACTTTTCGTATGTGTTTATATATTCCGGTACCTTAAGGGAGGAGAGGGCACAATCCTCACTACTCTGGACTACCCTGAGACTCCACCAATCCAACACAGTCATGTCATTTTTACCCTGAACTACCCTGAAACATTCAAAACACTGGAAATGCAACCCTAGATTACTCTGAAACTTTTATTTACACAAAACACCCAAACCACCACAAACCGCTGAGTTTCCCTTTCTGCAGCTAGTACCCGGCCATTCCGATCCACAAGGGTGGCGGCGATGTACCCGAGCGGGTACCCGCCTACCTGAACCGGTACCCGAGGGTGCCCCCTCCTCCCTGATAGAATTACTATGAAAAACAAAGAAACAAAATTATTTTTCCGATGATTGTTTTTACTGTTAGTTTGTTGAATGCTAGGTCAACTCACGCACCCGTAAATCTAGTTTTAAACCAAAATCTTTTATTCGTTACGAGACTTGAACCATACCAGAAAACACATATTTTATCAATACGCCTTACCGTTATTATTATTATTATTATTATTTTGTGAGAAATGTTTACATCAAAATGAGGTGTAAAGGTGGTTGTTTGTGGGGAATGGGAAGGTGCAGAGAGCTATAAGTTCACCCAAAACCCTCATTCAAATCCACTGTAACATCGACATTCTTCACCTGTTGTGAGAGAGATAGAGGGAGATTTTGCCCTAATTCACACTCTTCTCTCTCACCATGATGTCCTTAAACTCTTCATTTTTTGCGGTATGTAATCTCTCAATCTCCTCTCAATTTCCTCAATTTTCATCCCATTTTGATTGATACAAACGCATATATCTGTTAATTTGAGCATAGCAGAAGCACGTGATGTGGATTGAATGATTGAGTGTTTGTAATCTGATTTCGGTTTCAAGCGTTGGATTTTGTTTCGATTTTGAAGTTTAGATCGGCATTTGTTGTGGATCGATTTGTTGTAATCTGTTTGTGATTTGATTTCGTAGAGGAGCCCCGTTACCGGAGTCTCGAGGAAGCAATCGCAGGCGTTGAGGCTGTCGGTGAAGCGTCCTGTGGTGGTATCTATGCTGAATTCAAACAGTTGGCCGGAGAGAAACCTCAGCGTTTCGGTGGATAGTGCTGTGAAGGACGTGAATGCTCCGGTGGCGGTGGAAGTTGATCGTTCTGTTGGTGAAAAACCGGCTGCAGCGGTTGGTGGTGGTGTTGAAGATATGTACGGTGAAGATAGCGCCACCGAGGATCAGTATATCACTCCGTGGTCTGTTTCTGTCGCCAGGTAACAACTGATCTTGATCGCGATGAGATTTCACGTCGATGATTCCTATGCTCGTGCTATTCTTCAATTTCATGCACTTCAAATTGTTTATTGCAATCTTTATGTTTCTTTATATTATTGTGTGCAAAAGTGTGTTTCATTTAATACATTTAAACATACGTGGAATCAGATTATGGTTTCCTTATTTAATTTCAACATGGATTCTACGTCTTCAGGAGATACTAGTAAATATTTATAATGAGACTCTCTAGCGTCATCCTTCTTTTGGTATTTTGGTAAAGTGGTGTACTCCCGACCCCATAGTGGGCTCAAATCGTGTAGAGCGCATATTCGATGATTTTAAGAGTAAAGTAGATGTAAAGCAAAGAAAGTGTGTGGTCGTGGGTGAAAAAAATATTTTTGTAACAACATTTTGGTGAACTATCCTAACGTATTTCTTAACAATTAATTTTTCAAAAGTTTGTTCAACAAGTAAAGCAGAAGTTAAGTTTGCAGACTTAATTTCTTTTTTTTTTACAAAAAAATATTAATTATAAACACACCTGTTAACAACAAAAGGCGCCTTGCAACTTTGAAATAATTAGTCAAATTAGGGTATTTGTGGGAAATTGGAAATGAAAAGGGCCACTTGCTTGAATAAAACAAACTGTAGGGTTCCACTATCCAAAATGTTTATTGGCTCTTTTCAATGATAAAAATTATGAATTTAGTTTTCTAGTTTTGACATACTGAGAGCTTTTCATGTAGTCAATCTGCTATTGTTGACAATTTGGGAATTTTAGTGTTCACTGTGCTAAATACTTAAGTATAATGCTTGTCTTTTAGTATAGCATGATGCCTGTCTTATGGTTAAATTGTGAATTATTAATAATTTCTTATTTATTTAGCGGCTATTCGTTGTTGCGGGACCCACACCACAATAAAGATCTGGCCTTTACTGAGAAGGAACGAGATGCCCATTTTCTACGTGGTCTTCTTCTCCTGTTGTTTTCAGTCACGATCTTCAGGTATTTTAGTTTTATTCAAACTTGCATCAGCTTCAGTTTTTATAGTTTTAAATATTTAATAGACGATTAATGGAAAAATCTCATATTTTGTAATGCTGCTTAACCAGGTAAAAAAGATGATGCATAATATCCGCCAATATCAAGTACCTCTACAGAGGTACCAAGCCATGATAGATATTCAGGTAAACCTTGCTTTGTTTTGTTTTATTGGTGATAGGTTAGGAATCATTGCTCTGATACCAATTGATATACACCAAAATGATATTTTTGTAATAATTATTGAATGATTTAACTCCTTACCAATTATGATAATTCCCAAGAGCCCTTTGACTTGTTTTGATAGACTCGTAACAGAATGTTCATAGGTGTATTGATTTCATCTTGTAGTATATCAATGTGTTTAAATTATTATGTGGACTTTTTCCTACTTTTACTAATTTAAATGTCTTATGTATCTTGGTGTACAGGCGAGAAATGAGAGGTTATTCTACAAGCTATTAATTGAAAACGTTGAGGAGCTTCTCCCAATTGTATATACACCAACCGTTGGTGAAGCATGCCAAAAATACGGGAGCATTTTCAAGAACCCTCAGGGTTTATTTATTAGTTTAAAAGACAAGCAAGTTCCCATCACCATTATGTTCTCGTATATTCATGGAAACCTTACGCTTATTAATCATTCCAGTTAACTAATTATTTTCACAGGGGTAAGATTCTTGAGATATTGAAGAATTGGCCTCAGAAAAAATTCAAGTTATAGTTGTCACGGACGGTGAACGAATCTTAGGCCTAGGAGACCTTGGCTGTCAGGTAAAGGATTTATTTATATATATATTTGTTTGTTTGTTCTACCTTGTTCTTTGTACTAGAACTAAAACCAAGTGTCCCGGTGGGATATCTGACCTTTCCTTTTGCAATAATATACGTGCTTGCAATCTTCGTTATTTTTATTTGTGTAGTAATAATTTTGTTATTTTAGATGGAACAATCTTAATTTTAAATTTGAACTATGAAACATATTATCTGATTCTTGCAACTTAAAGTTCCAATAATGAGTTTCTGATATTTGTATATAAAATCCCTCACATATTTTTATTATCTAAACTTTTGGGTGTTAAATAGTCTGTTTCCTATCAGTTATTTAAGGGTATATCAAAGTTACCTATTTACACCTGTCTACTTTATTTGAGAGATTTTTAGAAAACTCATAGAGCTTCTCTCTTTCTATAAAAAAATTTAACTTTGGTCATGTTAATAGTTTATTTCTTTAAGTGATTAGGATTTGTCTAACACTTAATCTTGTGATTATCTGATTATTACAACTTCAAGCATAATAAAGCACATCTTGACACTATCTTCTACAACCAGTTTTATTAAAGTTAGTTATCTGATTTTGATTATTAATTTTTTTATGCAATTACTTTACAGGGAATGGGCATACCTGTGGGAAAGCTCTCTCTCTACACAGCTCTTGGAGGAGTTCGCCCTTCAGCTGTATGTATCTCCAAGAATAAAATAGAATTGTTATTAACTTTCTTGCAATTGTACAATTTTAATTTGTCTCAGTTTGATTCGAACTCGTCCCATAATTTAACTTTTATTTTCAACGTTTTTGGTATTATGCTTTATTTTTTGGTTTTCTGCTTTGTGAAAGCATATGAAAATGACAATGCTCAAATAATATTGTAAAATATCTGCAGTGTTTGCCGATAACCATTGATGTTGGCACCAATAACGAGAAGATGTTGAACGATGAATTCTACATTGGTTTAAGGCAAAGGAGAGCTACTGGGCAGGTTAGCTAGTTTCCTCACTTTAATTGTGTGCCTAAGTCAACCTTATTAGAGGTGGCAAAGTAGGCAGGCTGGAGCAGTTGGTTTACGGGTTAAAACAGGGAATTTTTTGTTTGGGTTTGGTTGAGCCAAAACACTTTTCATGCAAGAACTTTACTTTTTCATAAACAAATAGTGTGCAAATATGATTACAGAAGCTTTTTTCTATTTCAATAATGCTCTTATACCCTGAAAAAATGATTTTGGATGTTTATGCAATAGAAATAAACCTTTAGCAGGTTTTACCTGTTCGACCCATTTGACTTGTTTCCCTTTTAGTTTTTATTTAGTTTTCCAGTTGACCGGTTAGAGAATTGTATAACCGGAATCGCCTCATTTATTAGCTAAGGATCAAAATTGCTACCTCTACAGTATCTCTTTGAATTCATTGGTTGTTGAGTGGCTTTTTCTATTTGCTAGTTAGCTGGTGTCCTGAGTCTTAATTGTGTGATACCTTGGTTGGCCTTTATTAGATGTGGCAAATTAGGCAGGTCAGATGGGTTGTTTAAGCTGTAATGGGTCAAATAAGTAGTTTTTCTGGTTTGGGTTAGCTACTTAGTTGGCCCAAAACATTTTTTGTCCAAAATCTTGCCTTTTCAAGAACAATTAGTGCGTCAAACATCATTACAAAAGTTGTTATGTAGTAATGCTATTGTTTATTGGAAAAGAAATTGAGTTAGGGGTTTTATGCATTTAAGAAACACACCTTTGGCTGCTTTTGACCTGTTCAACCCATTTGACATGTTTTATTTATCATTACACAAATGACTCGTGTGTACATAATTGGGCCAAATCCACACACCATTTATTTTTTTGAATTCTTTGTTTATCGAGTGGTTTGTTCTATCCCCAGGAGTATGCTGAACTTATGAATGAGTTTATGTCTGCTGTCAAGCAGAATTATGGGGAAAAGGTCCTCATTCAGGTTAGAAACTTTTATTATCTTTTTTATTTTTATTTTTCTACTTTTAGCTTGTTTCTTTCTTGCACATGAGAAATGGTGCTCATCAGTCTTTTAATCTTATCTTTCAGTTTGAGGATTTTGCAAACCACAACGCCTTTGATCTTCTTGAAAGTACAGAACCACCCATCTTGTGTTTAACGATGATATACAGGTAGTTTATAAATAGACAAGCATGTTCGTTTAGTATGTAGGTACAGAATGGACCATCCCACAAGGAATAAATTCTTTTAATGTAGTAATTTAATTCTTTTGGGGGAGGGTTGTTTTTTTCCCATTTCGTCAAGGAATGGAACTAAAGTTATAAGTTTACAATGTAATCTATTTTTATCCAATAAGTTATGAATTATAATAAATCTACTTTATTAAAATCTTTAATAATTCCTTTAAACTTTTTAAAAACAGTTAGGAATATATATTTTTAGTATAATCTTATTTGAATGTATCTTCATCTTTATTTTGTTTTTAAAATTTGTTATTACAAATATAAATTTCTGTATTTTTATTAAATTATGTACTAACTAGAATTAAACTTTACATCTTAAGTATAATATGAAAAATAATAGATAGACCCCTATTTATTCATAATATTGAAAATAAAATAATTAATTTCTTTTCTGAACATATCATGTCTAATAATGCTTCAAATGCTAAAAAAAAATAAAATTAATGCAATAATTCATATCACAAAATCATATTAAGTGCCCCTTTCAATTGCTACATGCAAGATGGGCTGTTTGGGTACGGGTAAAGGCAGTTTGGTTGAATATGTTCGTTTTATAGTATGTTGAAATGACCTAGGTTACCCACAAACACTTATTCCCATAATTTCACATTTTTAATAGTAATCTGTTAATTATGTGGGCTTTAGCCTTTTAATCTGTTTCCCTTTTAGCTGGTTTTTAATGTATTGGACTCGATATGACTCATTTGAAAACACAACGAAACAGACTGTAAAATTATGGCGTGTAATTGATTGGCTACTTATATTGTTTTAGGGGACAGCTTCCGTGGTGCTTGCAGGGCTTATTTCTGCACTAAAATTAGTTGGTGGATCTTTGGCAGACCACAAATTTCTATTTCTTGGAGCTGGAGAGGTAGGCCAATCCTACTTAGTTTTTCACAATTCATCATCATTCTACTTCTTGATTTGTGGCATGTTTTCCTTTGTATCTCTGTCTGAGCTCTTATTCATGCAGGCTGGCACAGGCATTGCCGAACTCATAGCTCTCGAGATATCAAAACAGGTAAGGTGGCATGATGGGTGGGTGGACACTTGACAGGTTGGATTAGGTGGACCTACAACCAAACATTTTTGGAATTTTTAATAAACCAATAAATTCAGAAATGTGATTACAATATATTAAGTAATCTTACTCTTGAATAAGACTATTTAGAATGTTGTATGCACTAAAAAGACAACACGTTTAAACTACCCGTTCCCTTCGTAGTTACGTTTTTTGGTTCATCCAATTGCTCAATTTGATATAAAGAAAAGGGTTATCGCAAAAAAAAAAAAAAGAAACCTCAATATTTTTCATCTAAAGTGTTATTAAATATCTTAACTTTCTTTGTTCTTTGTGATTGATTTATTCGATAAGTCCTTGTAATTTGTTTTCTGGATCAACCATAAACAAACATAAAAAATTGTTTGATTTATCATAAGTCAACTCTCTTTTCTATATATGTTTGACCCAAAAACAAACTTCAAGGACTCATTCTATCACTGAAGAAACTGAGGAACTTAACTGCACTTTTTTGTATAGTATATATAAGTTGTTTGATGGTAACACTAAAAACATACCCAAAAAATGATGAAGAAAATGAGCTGATATTACCACCATTCCAACTCTCAACCCCTCAACAACTACAACCCCCCCCCCCCCTCCTCTCTCCTTGGAAACACACCTGCACACACACATCTTGAGAGCTTAATGAGGAGGTTATGTGATGTATATTTCATACATAATGCAGACAAATACTCCGTTAGGTTTGGCTTGTTCAGATCCCGCCTAGATTCACTACAGCATTTTAAGAAGCCCTGGGCCCATGATCATGAGCCTGTTGATAAATTCTTGGATGCTATCAAGGTTGGATCCCTTTCTGTCTCTAATCTAGGTTGGATAATATGTGGTTTAAACTGGTTGGCTCTGATTGGGGTTGCCTGTCAGTGCTTTCAGTTATCAACCTATTTATCTTTTGAATTTCGTGAATGTTTATTGTTTCAAATATGACTATAATTTGTTAAAAAACCTCTTAGTGTATTGTATAAAAAATTTAGGAGGTTGTAAACACTTTTGTACCTATCTTTTTATTAGTTTTTTTCCCCTAGGATGGTATTTTTGACCCATTTACTTGTGAATGAGTCAATTTATAATTTAGCTAAAGAGAAACTTGTCAAATGGGTCGATCAGTTGAAGTTGCCAGCCTTCTAAATCTGTTTATTCAAGATTTGGACGATTATGTAACAATATAGTCTTTGTAATAATAATTGACTAATCAATTAACTATAAACAATGGAGAATGTTTGAAGGTCGACCCAACCCTGTATTGCAAAATCACAAATTTTAGTCGTCACATGATACACAACCCACCTCACACCACATCTGTTTGTACCAATTTGCATATAAAAATATGTGCTCGTCTCACTTCCCTTGTGTTACCAGACAATCAGGCCAACAGTGTTGATTGGATCATCAGGGACAGGACAGACTTTCACAAAAGAAGTTGTTGAAACTATGTCATCACTTAATGAGGTAATTTATTCGTACCTAATGATTTACTTGTCTACTTAATAAAGAAGTTAAATAGAAAGTGAATGATTTATAATTAAGTTTCTTTTTTGTTTGCAGAAACCATTATTCTTGCTCTTTCCAACCCAACTTCACAATCTGAATGTACTGCTGAGCAAGCTTATACCTGGAGTGAGGTATTTCCGCTATCCTTTTTACTTTAGTTTCATCAAAATATACACAATAAATGCAACGATTATAGAAATTTAACAAACTTGCTATTAGATGTCATTGTAGCTTTTGGTTGGTATCTGGCAACCCTCCAAGTGTAATCTCAAATGGATTTTGATGATTTGATCCCATCTCAATATGATTTTAATTGCCAAAGAAAGATCATTATGTTAGGGCCTTAGGGGGTTTTGGATGTGCGTCAACTGTTTGAAAACGTAACAAATTGATTATCAGATGTTTGAATGTTTTGTCAAATTCTGATAATTGAAAATATTAATAGATAAAACAACGGAACACGATTTTTTTTTTTTGGAAAAAGGACTGTCATATGAAATGGGATAGATTTGCACTGCATCCAGATAAAAAGGTGTGAATAAGTAACTTTATCTTACCCTTAGATAATCGGTTTTGTTGCAGCGGTTATGCAACTGATTTTCTAAACTTTATTATTAGACCCCTAAATAAGTTCAAATATCAAAGAGTATAGTTGCAAAAGACAATCAGTTTCAATCCGCAAATCCGAACACCCACTTAGTTGTGTGTGTCAAGAGTTTTAAGTGCCCAATTTGGACTTTGGTTAAAAAACTGAACATTGTTCTAAATTCATTGACCTAAGGCTATGCTTACATATTTGTTTCTATTTTGTTATAGGGTCGTGCTATATTCGCCAGTGGGAGTCCATTTGGCCCTGTTGAATATAATGGAAAGCTCTACGTGTCAGGCCAGGTCTCGACTTCTTGAACATTATACAATATTGCTCTATAAATTTCTAAGAATTTAGGGAGAACTAATTATTGTTGTTTTATCCATTTCAGGCAACAATGCATACATTTTCCCTGGATTTGGTCTGGGCTTGATCATTTCTGGTGCAATCCGTGTTCATGATGACATGCTTTAGCAGCCTGTAAGTTCGCATCTTATTTCGTTTATCCACTCTCATCGCCAATTGACTTTTGACATTTAGAAGTTATGTATTCTATCCATCTTACATAAATTGCAGATGTTTTCTATTGGTAATGGGTGAGTTGGTTAAATATAAATAAAACAAGGCAGAGAAGTCGCGCAAAGCGTATTCAACTTGCTACGACTTCCCAATTTTTTTCAAAGAACTATATCTATAATAATATAGATTTTGTAAATAACATCAAATAAATTGTTCATCTATAGAAGTTAAAATAGGCAAAAGAGGAGTTTGTGGATAACCGACCTGACCCTACTAGTCTGACACTCTTAAAATCATCTGTTTTGGCGTGATGACCTGTTGACCCATGACACAATCCACATCACCACGACACCGGTTCAGATCTACAAGATTGTTCTGTTTATCATACTAAATAACTTTCCGCGAGAGTTTTATTATGTAATCTAACGCCATTAGTTTGTTTCTCATATTAAATGGAACAGCCGAGGCTCTAGCTGAACAGGTTACACAGGAGCATTTTGACAACGGGCTAATATACCCACCATTCACCAACATCCGCAAGATTTCTGCTCATATTGCCGCCAAGGTGGCAGCCAAAGCATATGAACTTGGTGAGTCCTCTCTCTAAAAACAAAACCACACCAACTATATTCAGTTTAGTCCTTGAGTTTTTAAAACCCGCTCATGGTTGTCAATTATTCAAAATTAGTATACCACTAAAATTAATTCACACCCCACTACGAGATTTTGGCTTATTTGAGATCAAACCCGTAATGGGTTCCGGTTCTTTTGACCCTGTTTACTTCTGTTTCAATGCATGTGTAAAGCTAAACGCAAGTCTTGATTGGTTTTGTAGGTTTGGCGAGTCGTCTTCCCCAACCAGAAAATCTAGTAGCTCATGCCGAGAGCTGCATGTACAGCCCCAAATACCGCAGCTATCGTTAAGTTTAATATAAAAAAAATGATAGCTGATCTGTTATGTTGTTAGATGCATGTTGTAATGTTTGTTCAACACATTATATGACTTGCTGTTGCTGATGATGAAACCTTATAGCTTAATCAGCTTTTGTTTATTCATTATATGTAGCTAAAAGCTGGCCGTTTATTGTTTTATTACCCTAAATCTGGTATTAATACAAAAACTAAATTGAAACATCAAATACCTTTTTTAAGAATGACAAACTCGTACACACTCTGCAGGTACTCCTAAACTTTAAATCAATGTCCACAACCGCTTAGGAAGGAACATATGATAACATTGATAATTATCAAATATTTAACTACAGTTCTAATAGTCAGAAACTTCTAATGTAAAAAAATATCGTTTATTATATTTTTCTGATTAGATATATTATGTATGTATATATATATATGATTTTTAAGCGGGTAAACGAGTATGAGAAGGGCTTTGAGTAATCAAATGGGTATCACGTACATGTTCAAAACCATTTAAAATTTTCTATTATTAACATCATACCTAACACCAATCTTGCTTTCTTTACATAGTGTTCCAATTTTGAGATTTTATTGAGATTCAGGTTTCTTACTAATCTCATTATATTCTAATTTTCTTACCATCTCTATAATTAAAGCACCAATCAAATTGTGCAAAATCATGTATGATTCTTCTTTTTTGTTCACTAACCGGAATTTAATAACGGATTAATAGGTCGAATCAAGTCAAGATACCATCATCACTATCGATTCAACAGCTTGTGTGATTTTCAACGATCGATATATAATATAGTAATCTTTCTATTATAATAAAAGGGTAAATGGGAGTGCCACATGTCAGCATCTCATTCATATTTATTAAAATTTTTCGTTTCTCTCTTCTATTAATAAGTATGTTAATTATAATAATATATTTATGTATTTTATATTATAATTAGTTTTTTTAATACATTAAGAAATAGATCTTTTTATTAATGTTATTTCTATAGAAATAGTTTTTTATAAAAAGAATCTTTCTAAAAAAATCAAACTACTTTTCTGTAATATTTTAAAATTGATTTTTTTAAATTAATTTTTATAAAAAAATAATTACAATAGGAAAGTTACAATAAGAAAATTTTTAAAAATGAAAATTTTTTAAAACTTTATTTTGAAAGAAAATGTTTACTTTATCTTTTGGAAAAAAATTAAAAAATAATTAAAAAGTTCATATAATCGTTTCATTATCTACATATTATGATTTAGTAATCGTTCTATAATTAATAATTTATTTTATTATTTAAATCGTGTAATACACGTGCTTATTAAAAACTATTAAATAGTAAAATTCACGAAAATTATTTAAATCTTTTATTGGGCCAAAGTTGAAAAAAAATCCAGTCCATCAAAACCCTACAGTTTACACACACAAAACCCTAATCCCTATTCCTATAAATCCATCCCTCTTCACCAATTGCTTTCGATATTCATAAGCATGATCTCTCTGCATTCATTGCTTGAATCGTTTCAATGGTTCATATGATCCCTTATTGCTGAATTTGCATCAAAACTGTTTGAAAACTTTGAAGCAGTTTGTTTACAATCGTTATCAACGCAATCATCTCTCCGTATTCATGTAGATATAGATATAGATATCAGAAGTTTTTGATTCATTCATCATTTTGCTTCATCAAACATTTAGATTTATATTCGTGTCTGCAACAAACAACTCTCTGAATCTGCTTCATCGACGCCCATCATGGTTAGTTCATCTTCCGAAATCTCTACTTGAAAGAATTTTGAACAGATTAATGAATCTTTATATCAGTCAGTCAGTTAGTTTGTAAGATGATTTTGGTTTTATTCTTGTTTTTGTATTTGGTTTTAAAAGCCTCAAGGAGATTACATAGAGCTTCACAGGAAGAGAAATGGATACCGCCCTGATCATTTTGAGAGGAAGCGGAAGAAGGAAGCTCGACAAGTTCACAAGCGCTCTCAAATTGCCCAAACGGTTCTTTCTCTTTATTTCTCTTTTATTTTTATGCAAATTCATCTCACCCAAATCTATCTTTTACTACAAGTTTTGATCCGATCACAAGTCATGGAACACTAAACATACTTACTCTTTATTTCAGGCTCTAGGAATCAAGGGTAAGATGTTTGCTAAGAAACGTTATGCAGAGAAGGCTCAAATGAAGAAGACGTTAGTATCTTAAATTTTGTCCATTGTTGTTTTTATTTTTTTGAAACATTAAGGTGAAGATATTCTAGTTGCCAGAATGTTTCTGTTATTTAATATGCTGCTCATCGTGTACTGCTCTGGTATTTTGTTGGTTATATTTGCATATTTTATAGTTGGTTTTAAGGCTGATGTTTGTTACATGTGTGAATAGGCTGGCCATGCATGAAGAATCGTCAAGCAGACGCAAGGTGGATGATGATGTTCATGAAGGCGCTCTGCCTGCATATCTTCTTGATCGTGATGCCACAACACGGGCAAAGGTTTGTTGCTTAACATTGTTGATTTGATATTACGCACATGAATACTTGCTAGCTTTGAAGTTATTGAATCTTATTACAGACATGTTCATATTGTAGTATATGTATGCGTGTATGAAGGTCCTTAGCAACACAGTACATGCTAGCATATAATTTCTCGAATCTATATTTAAACATATTCATATTATTCTATCTGTATGCATGTATGAAGGTTCTTAGCAACACAGTAACAAAAAAGGAAGGAGAAAGCTGGGAAGTGGGACGTGCCTCTACCTAAGGTAAGGGAACAACGAGTGCATATTCCTCCTCAGCTGTTATCTACATGACTGTTGATTAGGTTTTGATGTTCATGAATCGGTATGGAATGTGTGTTTAGGTGAGGCCAGTGGCTGAAGATGAGATGTTTAAAGTAATCAGAACTGGTAAAGGAAAAGTGAGTATATCTCTGCTCTTGCTATTTTCTGTTGGCTATATTGTATGCTGACAGCTGAAATGCTTGAGTTTTTGATGTTTGCAGCCAAGCAGTGGAAGAGGATGATCACAAAAGTTACATTCGTAGGGCAAGGTTTCACGAGGAACCACCAAAATATGAGCGTTTTATTCGTCCATCTGGGTTACGCTTCACCAAAGCCCATGTGACACACCCTGAACTTAAATGCACTTTCAACCTTGAGATGATTGGTGTGAAGAAAAACCCTAATGGTCCGATGTATACCTCTCTTGGAGTTGTCACCAAGGGAACCATCATTGAGGTATATATGTGTGCTACACTCACACACATGTTTATTTAGTTTTCTTCTAAAAGTAATTTCACCTTAAGTTTCATTAATTATGAATGTTAGGTGAACGTGATGTGACTAGGTCTTGTGACGCCAGCTGGGAAAGTAGTATGGGGGAAGATTATTATTATATTATTATTGGTACAATTTTCCATGGATGTTTGCATAGCGGCTTATCCGTCGTGCACTTGGGTTGATGCAGGGAAATATGCCCAAGTAACGAATAATCCTGAGAATGATGGGGCATCAATGCAGTTCTGCTTGTGTAATACATGGTGCTTATTTATTACCAAGTTCGTTCTTTTTTTTCCTACTCAAAAGTTAAACAAGTTGTACTTTAATCTTAAAACAAATATTGTTATCATTCAAACTTTGAAGAAAGATAGTTTCGTTAGAGTAACGTTAAACCACCCAGTCACTGGACAAGTAAAAACTAGTTATTGCTTGTTACTAATTTGTCATGACATAGAGAAGCAAGATGCAAGAGTCTACTCCTATTCATCTTGAGGTAACACACTCATCTACCTTGTTCTTAAATAAACTTGATTATATTCATGGACTCATTAAAAATTAAGATGCCACTGGTTTAACTTGTTGAGTTTAATCATTCTGGTCGTGTCATTATAGATATTCGCGTGCAAGTCTTCATTTATAAACTTCATATCTACATCCATATGGTGTAGCTCAGATCAAAATAAACCACTAACCCACTAGGCCACCTCATATTTGGAATCATGAAGTAGGAACAATTATGGCTGTGTAGCACCCAATACTATATTGGATAAAGAAATCGCTATGTATGAGTGTCAAATAAAACATAAGTTTAAAGCAGATTCTCATTTCTATATAATAAAGCATCCCATATTTACTTTAGAAAGCCAATATACAGTAATATATCTGTCTCAGATGCTGCAGAGAGTGAAACTTGTTTGCTGCAGGCATTAGTTACATTAAATGGGAAGTCTGTGCCACTCATTACACGGCCAGCTCGTAATTCAGCTGAAAAATGGGATGCTTTATTATATAGAAAAAAAACTTGATGGAGATCCCCAGGTCAGTTTATCAACCTTTTAGTCGTTATGATATCTCTGTTGTATAAGTGGAGTATCGTTTGTCTCATAGCCACTAAGTAGCTTTCTTTTATCATGCATTTACTCAACAGACTAGTGTTTGAAAGCTACTCTCATGACATTGTCTTAAGCATTAATGTTGTGGTTTCTAGTTATTGTGGAGTTAGGAATCATTGGCGCAATGAAGCCAACACACATGATGCACTAACAATAATACACGCAGAACAGAAAATAAAAGCTAGAACACGACAATTTACTTTGTTCAGATACGAGTGAGTCTTACATTTAGGATTTTTTTTTATGCTGAGTATGAGATTACAAGTCCACACGTTTTGTTAAGTAGACAAGAGCTTGGGTTAATAACTTGGTGACTGGGAAACTAAAAATACGGGTCAAATAAAAACAACATACATATCCAACAATTCCCACATAGAATGGTAAGACGAGTGCAAACGATAACTCGAGGTTCCAACCAACAAGAATCCAATGAACATAAAAAAAAAAGGATAATGCCAGAGAAATATTTATTTTTCGAGCTTCCTTTATAGGTTCTATCCATAGATGTTCTGATTGACAACTCATACTTGATCCCGTTGCTCGCCTCTATCTCAACAAATAGAGTGGCTGCTCCCAAGCAGACCCTCTGCTTAGCAAACCTTCTTTTATATATTATTATTATTATATAAGATTGCCCCCCTTGTTCCTCCTTGTCGACTGGAAACCAAGCTCAAAAGGCTCATAAAACCCAACAGTGGTAGCTTTTTATCACGTAGAAAACAGTTTTGTACACTAAGCAGAGTCATTGATACAACGTTCATCTTCACAGTATACATTTTTTTACTAGATACTCTAAATATTTTGTCAACAAGGATCACTTAAGATTTTATTATGTTTTGTCTCTTTGACATGGTTTCCTTTATGAATGATTTCATGAAAGATCCACACCTGTCTTCCAAATGGTAGGCTGCCAATTGGGGCGGGGGTGAGACCAGAGCGGCTAATGTTCTTACCTACCCATGAGCCAAATCTGACCCATGGCCCAACTAATTTAAACATACAGATAATATCATCCCATTTATATAATATCATATTCCCCTTCGCTCCTTCTCCACTATAAGCAGTCATCCCAAGCACAAAAGACCTTTAATAGACTTGCAACATTTAAATGACATGGATGATTTAAAGGACAGAACATTACTTCGACTAAAAGTCGGATCTGTTCCATGATTCCATCCATTTTATTTTGAACATTTAACAATGCTTTGTTCTTGAGACTTTTGAAAATTTCAACCTCTTAAAAATATTACATACTAGCCTAACCACCCGTGTATTACACGGGTTGAAAAACTTAAATTTAAAATAGAGTAAATTACACATACGATCCCTATGTTATGTTAAAATTTTGAATTTAGTACTTAAAGTTTAATATTTTTAATATGATTTATAATTTTTTTTCTCATCTATAGTCTGAAGTTCTATTAGTCAATAATTATAATATTAAATTTAAAAATGACATTTTACTCGTATCGACTATCCATTAATTTACCTTTTAAACTATAGTATTATTTTTATTAGGGAAAGCTTTATATTCTTGTTTTTTCAAAGTTTTTTTATTGAATATTTTTATTATTTCATTATTAATATGTTTATTATATAATAAAATACGTTTTAAATACACGAATAAAAATTTTATAATAACATAATTTATAAAATGTTTGCTTTTAACATGTTTAAATTGTCCATTTTTTAAATGTTGTTCTTAAAAACCGTTTGAAATTTTAGAAGTTTTTATAAAACTATTTGTTTTCTAAAGAATTTTTACTTAAACCATTTATTTTAAATCATATTTAAAAAAATCACTATTTTAAACATCTTTATCAAAAACAATCATTTGAAATGACATTTTAGTATTTTTTAAGCATTCAATCAAACAAATAGTTTTAAAAACAGTATTTAGAAAATTGATAATTATTAAAATTACGTTTAAAAAATCAAATGGTTTTAATAAGAGGATAATGCTTTTAAAAAGTACCTTCAAAAATCAAAAATTTTTAAGAGTGATATTTAAAAACTCAAAATTTTAGAGAAACATTTAAAAACCTGAACATTATAAAAATATATTTTATAAAAATATTTTTTATTTAAATAAAAAGTAAATTACATTAATGATCTTAATAGTAAAATAGTCCTTTTAATAAAAACTTAACATTAGTAACTGAACTAACAAAATAAAGACCATTGATAAAAGAAAATATAACATCTAGGACTATGTTTGAAATTTTAAAAGTTTAAGAAACAAATCTAAAAATTTTGACCAAACTACAAGAACCATCCATGTAATTTTACTCTTTAAAATAAATAGAAACCTAAATTATCTGTTATTCTTAATAAGTTGTAATATTATGCATGTGAAGGTCGATTAAATAAATGTATACATGTAAATTAAATAAAAGAATCAAATACATAGTATAACAATATTAATGTTTATAAATATCTAAAAATTTATTGTATATAAATCTTTAATCATATTCAGGACTAACTTCTCAACTCATTAAAATCATCTATTAAAATATTCTCATGTATTGTAGTATTCTGAATTAAAAATAAAAAAATTATGGATATATAGAAAATATATTTTATAAATAAATATTATAGGAATAAGATAACAATTCTATTAGTTGAATAATATCTCATCCTCAACCACAATAAACCTAATGAGTAAGTTCTACCTTATTATTACACATTGGTTGTCTTCATATACGAATCATGACGTGATATGTCAAGATCTCTTATAAAGTTACTTTTGATACTGATAATTTCCTGTTGAGCAAGGTAATTTGATAGTTATCTTCGTATATTTTGAAAGATCTTTGATAGTGGAATAACAGTAAACAAAAAATATTTGTTGTATATATATAATAAATAATGGTATTATGTTATATAATGCAGACAAATATTATACGATATTGTTAAATATAGAAGATTTTTAAATTTTGAAACTATTAACCCAAAAATACTCAGATTGATTGTTGCCACAGAATTAAAATTTATGAACTACTTATGCTCAATTCGAATATTCAAATTGTTAGTTTTAAATTTTAAATTTTAATAACAGATTAATAGGTCGTTAGTTTAATAAATGAACGAATTTAGCGTTGTCAACACATGCTTATAGTCATACTCAATTTATATTATAATCACACGTAGCGTTGTAAATAAACCTAATGTTTAGGAAACAACTTATAAATCGAATTTTAGCTAACAACACGTGCACCGTTCGGCTGTAAATTCGTTTATGTTCGTTAGTTTAATAAATGAAGAATATGAACAAAATTTTTTGTTCGTTTAGTTAAACGAACGAATACGAACATAGGTTGTGTTCGTTCATTTATGTTGTGACGTTCGATAATTGTTCGTTAATGTTCATATGTGTTCGTTCATTTAAAAATTATCGTTCATTTAAAATTATCTTTGAGATAATTATGTTAAGTATTATTTATATTTGGTAGATATTACATTATGTTTGTGATTTAATTATCTATAACATAATAAAAGAAGGTTTTCTTAGACACGTGTCATCATTTTAGCATTCAAATGACACGTGCATTATTCTAGCATATCAAAAAAAATTATTTTCCCGCCTCTCTTTCATAATAAATACAAATTAATTGACTTTCTTTTTAACTAAAATATGTTAAACAAATATGTCTTATTTGTGTTCTTGTCTCTTTCATATTAAATGATAATTATTGTAAATAAGTAAACTAAACTATTGAACATCTAAAATATAAATGTACTAATTTTAAAATATATTAATACATATGAAATTTTATGATATCAAAAATATTTTCTTTAAATATAGAGAAATAATTCTAATTCATTATGTGTTATAACTTTTAAATATTCATTATATTTTTATTCCACCAATTGATATAACATCTAAAAATAAAATATTCAATATTAATAAAATTTTGATTTTTGATATGTTTTATTTATTCCACCCATGTAATACATGGGCTCTAAACTAGTAAAGTCAATATATGATGACTTTATTTGTTTGTTTATGAAATTTCATTTGTGTTCATTAATGTTTAAGAATATTTATGTGTGTTTTCGTTTGCCTTCGTTTGCGCTCGTTTATGTACGTGAACAGTTCATAAACAGATTCATTTTCTTAGACGAACATGTACAAATCTTGTTCGGTAAACGTTCGTGAACAGTTTATGAACAAGTTATTTTATTTATTTAATGAATGAACATGAGCAAAACCGAGTTCGTGTTTGTTTGGTTTGTTTACAGGCTTACAGCCCTAGTCACACTCGAACTTCGACATTAATTAAGCACCAACGTACCTTTGCCCCTGTCCTTTTGCCACGTTTTTCTCTTCTATGACCATTTTGTTCATGCAACTCAAATTATTTTGTAAACATCGTTTTTTATAAGCTTTCTTTTGTTTTTTATACTTTATACTAAAGTTTGATGGCCTTGCCTTTTATGTTACCTCAATCGCAACGCTCAAATAATGCAGTGAAGTAAGGTAAGGTGATGTAGTCGTATCATGCACATAAAGCTCATGTTGGTCTAACAAATCTAACATAATTTATTTTGTCACAGTAGTACATCCTTCAATAATGTTCTTGAGGACCCTATGTTATGTATCCTAAATGTAAAGTTTGTACAACCAACCACAAATTTAAAAAAGTTATTTTTTAACAAGATTTGACTAAAAGAGATATGATGGAGTAGTCCGGTGAAGTCGACTCGACGCTGGGGATATCAAGCCGGTTCAAGAACGGCCACGACAAAACTGGGGTTGACTAAGCAAGTTCGGGTCAGCAGAAACAAAATCAGCTTGAGCATGAACACGGTAAAACAACCATGTATAGAAGGGGTGACTAAATGCATTTTATGTACTCAGTACAAAGAATCTCGAGAAATAAAGAATTAGCAGGGACGTGAAGTAAAATCCAACGGATGATGGAAGTACAAAGGAGAAAAGCCCAACTGTTAATAAATGGAACCAACAACACAGAAGTCGTGGTCAACTAAAGAAGACAGTTTGGATACTGTTAATGAAAGGGACGTTCGCTTATATAAGTAGAGACACAATTTTAGTAGATGACACACCGAAAAAATCCCAGACTCCCTTGAATGACGCCAAAGTATTAGTTAATCTTGACAAAACAAGTGTATGTCATGGACCATTGGGTCAGCATTTTAATGACAGCCCAAGTGCAGACCCACCTCAAATAAGAAGAGTACAGAAGGAAATTACAGCCCAAAGGTTTGAGGACCACATCATGACATAACAGAATTCTTTAGAGATTTCTATTTAAGTAATTATGTAATGAACGTGAGAGGCAGATTGATTATTGTCATTGTTCCTTATCTCACCTCTTTCTTCGTTTATTGGTTTCCCATCCCCTTCTTTCTCAATTAAGCAATACAACTATTCTATTTCTTTCTTGACTTGTTGAGTTCAAAAAAATTGGTGCTTTCATTGAACCCTTGCATAGATGGCAGAGGTACTCGAACTCGGGTGCTGGAAGATACTGTGAAAATGGTGCAGGAAAATCAGATTGCTATGCAGAAACATCTCGATGGTGGGTTTCTGCCATTGATTCATTGCAGAAAACGAATGAACGAGTTAATTTGTCGTTCCGACGATGATCCGAAGAGAAATAGGGCTCTACACCACACCGACTTTCAACGATGGTGCAGGATCTAGTAGCCTTGGTCGGCATAAAAACCAGCCCCGGTTTATCTCGCTCGTTTCAACGGTGATAATCCGATTCGTGGATTGCACAGGCCTCCCGGTATTTTGATTTCTATTCAATTGAGGAAAAGACAAGTTAACCATTGCATCCTTTTATTTGGATGAAGTGGTTGCCGACTGGTTCGACTGGCTTCATCGCCACAAGCAAATTACTACCTGGGATGCCTTTACCACCGCTCTCCGCTAAGCGTTTCCGTTCCATAGATTTGGAGGAGCCTGAGGGTTTGCTCGCAAAATTACAACAAATTCTACGTCACAGATTACCGTGCTCGTTTTGAAGCAATCTCCAACTGCACCATGCCCTTACCAACCGGATTTCTCATCAGTTGCTGGATTTCTGGCTCCGTTCGGATATCAAGCAGTCTGTTATTTGCCATCAGCCCAATACTTTGGAAGATGCTATGGATAAAGCCCAACTCCATGAGCTAAACGGATTCTTTTTGAACGAGGTTATGGGTCGGTCTCGTTGGGTTGCTCTAAACCTTTATTACCCACTCCTAAGATAGCACCATTAGATACCCTCCAGGACCTTCGTTGAATGTTAAACCTTCCTCGGCGGTATTTCCGACATCCAAATTAGGGTTCCGTCGACTCACACCGACTGAAATCGCTCAAAAACGCTCCAAGGACTGTGTTACCGCTGTGATGAAAAATATACTTGGGATCACAAATGCAAGGCTACTCCTCAGCTTCTCTTCTTTGATGATGACTCTCTCGATCCGGCGGGTCGTCGGATCTCCATCTTCTGAGGTTTCGGACTCGTTATTAGCGGAGAACTTCAAATTGATGAGGTATAAACCCAATCTGCTATCTCTTATAATGCGTTAATCCGGGGGTTTTTCATCCACGACTTTACGCTTACGGGTACAGTCCAAGGTAAAGCGGTTCAGTACTTTTTGATGGAGGTAGCACACTTGTTTCGTCCAACCCGTATAGCTCAATTTCTGCACTTTTCTATGAAGCTATCCACCGTTTTCGGTATTGGTTGGCAGTGGTGAACGTCTTCCTTGTTCCGGATTGGCCAGGAATGTGGAATTGATTATTCAGGGGCATTCCATTACTGTTGATTTTTATGTGCTTCCATTACAAGGTGGGATATGGTTTTGGGTGTATCTTGGTTAGCCACGCTTGGGCCAGTTGTAACAGATTATCCACCCTCTGTGTGTTTGAGTTTACATCTAAGGCGTTCGAGTAAAATGGCAGGTGATGTGATGGTGGCACAAACCAATTCAATTCAACAGGTTGCGACGTTTGTCACTACGATAGTATCGATCATTTGTATCATCTGACGTTGGTTTCCCCCGACCTCAAGTTCACCGACTTATCCGGATGAATTGCAGGCGATTTTAAGCAAGTTTGATGCTGTCTTTTCTGCTCCTAAAGGATTGCCCCCTAATCGATCACAAGATCATCACATTACCTTACTTCCGGATCGTCCACCGGTCTCGGTACGTCCTTACCGATACCCCCCCATTATCAGAAGCAGGAATTTGAACGTTTGGTGCACGAAATGCTCCAACAGGGTATCATCCAGCCTAGCACGAGTGCTTTTTTTCGTCCCCGGTTTTGTTAGTCCGTAAAAAGGATGGTACGTGGCTATTTTGTGTTGACTATCGAGCTTTGAACTCCTCACTGTCCGTGATCGCTTCCCTTCCTTTCCATTGTGAACTGTTTGACGAGTTATACAATGCTCATTATTTCTCTAAACTTGATTTGTTGGCCGGTTACCATCAAACGCGTGGCTAGTGAAGATGTTATGAAAACAGCCTTTCACACTCATGATGGCCACTATGAATTTCTAGTAATGCCCTTCGGGCTTACAATGCCCCCCGACATTTCAGCGCCTAATGAATGACGTGTTCCGTCCCTTTCTCCGCCGTTCATTCTCGTGTTCTTTGACGATATTCTCATTTATAGCAAGTCTTGGGAGGATCATTTAAACAGTTACTCTCTCACATTACAGTTGTTACTTGATCATCAATTGGTGGCCAAGTTGTCTAGGTGTATCTTTGGCCAACAACAAGTTGCTTACTTAGGTCATATCATTTCTTTCCAAGGTGGGCAGTGGACCCTGATAAAATAACTTACTATCCACCACTGGCCTATTCCTAAATCTGTTAAGAGGTGCGTAGCTTTTTGGGCCTTGCTGGGTACACCGGCGTTTCATAAAAATTATGCTTCCATTGCCGGTCCTTTAACTGACCTTCTCCTTAGGATGCCTTTGATTGGAACTCTCGTACACTTGAGGCTTTTAACCATCTTAAATCATTACTTAGTTCTACTCCGGTCCTTCGCCTTCCCGACTTTTCACAACCATTTACTGTTGAGACTGATGCTTCCGGGATCGGTATTGGAGCAGTTCTTTCCCAAGATAAACATCCTTGGCTTATTTTAGTAAAAAGTTATGTCCTCCCATGCAACAGGCTTCGACTTATCATCGCGAGATGTATGCTATCACTCAAGCTTTAGTAAGTGGCGCCATACTTGTTAGGTCTAAATTTACCATTATCACGGATCAGCAATCTTTAAAACAACTTCAGGACCAAGTTATACAAACTCCCGAGCAACAGAAGGTTTGGGCAAGCTCGTAGGTTTCGATTTTGACATTGTGTACCGACGGTTCCAAAAACAATGCTGCAATGCACTCTCCAGAGTTCCTACGGGCATTTTTTGGCTTTTTCAGCCCCCGTTCCTTCATTATTACAAGAATTGACATAGCATGCAATCCGATTCTGCTCTTTCTGATCTCATTCACCGTATCACTGACTGCTGACCCACACAACTTCCAGATTATATGCTGAAAATGGATTTTTATTCTTCCAAGATCGTTTGGTATTCCTCATAACTTGGCCTTTACGACAACCTATTAACCGAGCTGCATACCTCAGCTTTTGGGGGGCATTCGGTGTCACACACGCACTTATCAGCGGCTTCCGCCTCCTTTATTGATCCAACATGCGCAAGGATGTTAAGCAGCATTTGTGGCCCAATGCCAATTTTTTCAACAAACAACCGTCTTTTTTATCCCCAGTGGTCTCCTCCAACCCTTACTTACTGACAGGATCTCAGCCTCTCGTGTTGATCAATTAGATTATGTTTGTAGCGGATTTAGCACATTAATTAGCATTAAAGCAAGAACATAAAAGATATTGCAATTAAAGCATAAACATAGAGAGAGAAGAGTTTCTGCGAAGCAATAAATGTTCTATTGGTCGCACGTTTCGGCAATTAAAACTGTATGGCTTGCCATCCTTATATAGGCGGCAAAAGCATGGTGGTGATGTCCTTTTCTGACATCACCGAATATTCAAATTACAGCTGTCAAAACATAAACTACTGAAGATGTCAACAACTGACATCTTCTTACAAAAGTTCCTAAGTGCTGACAAAGTAAACTACTGAAATCCTACAACGACTGAAGAACAAACTCTTCAGTCGTTTATAACTACTGATACTATAACAACTGAACATGCTCTTCAGTTGTTATACAACTACTGAAATGAAATAAACTACTGATAAGAAAACCACCATAACAACTGAAGAAGACTTCTTCAGTTGTTGTGACAAACTCTGAGTCTTCAATACTTGGTCTTCAGACTTGGCTTCAGATGATATAACAACTGATGACTTCAGTAGATATCATCAGTTGTTGTCTTCAGTCTTTGTCTTCAGACTTTGTGCTTCAGTAGAAGGTCTTCAGTTCTTTAGTTCTTCAGCTTTTGATTCTTCAGTACTTGTCTTCAGTACTTGAAGTCTTCAGTACTTGTAGATCAGTACTTCAGACTTCAGTACTTGTCTTCAGTACTTTGGAGTCTTCAGCTGATATTCTTCAGTTCTTTGATCTTCATACTTTGTTCTTCAGACTTTGTCATAACAGCAGAAGGCTGAGCTAAGATGCTCTTGAGTTGCCATTCAAGCAAGAGAACACAATAGCTGATGAGAGTCTTCAGATGTTCTCGAGTCTGACATTCAAGCAAGAGAACATTGAACTGATGGGAGTCTTCAGCAGTTTAGCAGTGGCATGTGGGACTTAGAGGTTTTCCTGATCTTGGCTCATTGGTTCTTTTGGTCCAACAAACTCCCCCTGAACCAATGCAGCCAAAACCTCTAATTATTGGATGTCCCACTTATTGATGGCATAAAGATTGGTCTATTTCCTTCTAGATCAGATTAGAAGTTGACCCAGATAACACTGGCCAGAGAGGTAGTCTCAAGTGTTTGTTTGGCTAAGTATGGATGGAGCTCTGTCTTGGGGATTGGACACAGAGCTGTTGCCCCATCCATGAGATCTACCTCCCACGTACAAGCCGGTAGGATTCTCGACAGTAGCCTGAAGAAAGATCATTTGTTCTTCTTTGGACATGTCTTCAGGCTCACCTTCGAACAATCCCTCCCGACCGTACAGCTCTGAGAGGAACTTGACCTGTCTTCCATTTTTGAGCTCAAGTGTTGTGATTTGCCATATGCAAACTCATCAGGGTGTTTACCCTCCAACAATTGAGCTCATTCCTTGGAAATTCTCAAGCTTCTTATAGACCAGACCCTTCCTAACCACCCTATTATCTAGCATTGAAAAGGGTGATTGGCCGGCTCTATAAGCTTTCTCGAATTCCTCTACTATTTCCCGGGTGGTATTACAAGAGCCACAGAGATCTCTTCATCTACAATTCTCTTTAGTTGGCTCTTGTACCTCACAGGCATGTCCTTCTTGACTATCCTGTGAGCCACCCTTGGGTCAGGCCAATTTCTCACCTTCTCCTTTTCATATTGAAAGTTTGTTTGAGGGTGAATAATCTCAGAGCTTCTCTCTGCATGTTTATATAGAGGTGGTAGCAGTATAACATTGTCAATGCTTTTCAGCATTTCCTCATCATGTTTCTTTTGCTGCTCCTCCTCTTCTCTAACTTAACCTCACAGTGTCCTGCTGTGAGGTGGGAGTGATGGTTTGTGTGTTTGGCTTTGGGTAGAGGTATAACTGCTGAAAGTGGCAGGCTATCCTCCTCATCCTCCTCTTCTTCATCTTGCAGCCTCAGCACCCTTCTCTTCTTCTTCAAGGGTGGATCATTGGCTGCGGGTTTTGGTGGTAAGGAGTTGGTTTTGTGGGTTGTGGTTGGGTTGTTGGTGTGGGAATGTGGCAGGCACTGCTAGTAGCCTAGAGATAAGTGCTGGTTTGGTTAGCTTTACTAGCAGTGTCCTGTTCCCAGCACCGGCTTCAGATAGGGCCTCAGCGACCAGTCCCTTGGTAAAATCACCAGCCGAACAGATCTTGGTGGTTATTGCCAAGAGTCTGTCCCTGGTCCATGCCTTAACATCAAGGACTGGTCTGCCCAGATACTTCGAAGTGAACCTACTCATAGCCTCAAGTTTTTGTCTTTTCCTCTTGGCTATGAGTAGTCCATCGGTACTCAATCTCTCTCCTCTCCATATTCCTGATCTCTTGATCTAGCAAGGCAGTGTCCTTGTCAAAGCCTTGCCTGAACCTGTTCAATGACTTTGTTCATTGAACGGTTATGTTCAGCATCAGCCTCCTTGACAAGGGCTGCTAGATCAGGATCAGCCACCTTCTTTCCCTCTCCCTTATTCTTATCAGTGATACTGAAATCCTTTTGGATTTCAGCCACTTCTATATGCTCTACCTCCCTCACTTTCCTCTTCCCCTTCTCCCTCACCCTACTACTCTCCTCAGCCAACTCCTCTCTACCACCACCTCTTTCTCTGCCTCTTTCTCCTCCTCTCCCCTCTTCCTCTTGTCTTGCACTGATGTCTCCCCCTTTTGGTGCATTGGTTGGGGTTTGACTATCAGCAAGAGCCTTAGATATGGCAACCTCCACCATGGGTTGTATATATGTGGGAAGCCTCTCATCCAGGGTTTGAATGACTATATCTTTAAGGATTGGTGTGATGAGAGGCAGGGATTTCTGGAGGATAGCATCCAGCTGCTCAGGGGGGTTCTGACCCTGAGAGCTAGTGCCAGAAGCAGGGGCTGGTGGCTGAGTTTGTGGGAGTGGCTCAGTGTCTGTGAGACCTTCGGGTGAAGGTGCCATCTGTGGGGTAGTGGTGGCAGATGGACTTCTATCCTGAGTCATTTGAGCAAGCAGCTCTTTGAGTCTGCTTATCTCATCCTCAAGGATAGTGTTTTGAGCTACTACATCATCGAGAAGAAGCTCAGGTCATCATCAGCATGAGCTGAATCACCTGACCTCCTGACATTGTCAGGATGAACATGTCCTGAGTGTGGCTCAGTAATGACATGTGCCCCTTGTTCATGGTACTGGGGACTTCTGGCCTCAGGATTGGATCCATCATCGGCCATTGCCTCTGGTGAGGTCTTAGTGATGTTACCAGCTTCACCCTGCTCAGATGTTGATGCAGGGGAAGTGGCAGCCTCACCAGATTGTTCTATCTCCCTAGCCACACTGGGAGATTGAACTGATTCTCTGTGCTGTGGGCTCCATCAGCACTTGTGCCCCCCCTCTTCGGTTGGAGTCTCCCCAGGTGTAATAGGTTTCTGGGGAGAGGGTGGAGTGCTCAGATCGGTCAGCACTTTGGCTATTACCAATGTTGGCTTAGTGGGGCGGTCTCCTCAGTATGTGGGCTAGAAGCAGTATGCACATGGGGAGGACTGTGCTCTTCAATGGCAGTCTCCTCAAGTGAGAGAGACCCCAGTAATGTGGTTGCCCCAAAATTGGTTGCATCAGGCTCCTGTT
Organism: Flaveria linearis; assembly: GCA_024085815.1. Classification (NCBI taxonomy): domain Eukaryota; kingdom Viridiplantae; phylum Streptophyta; class Magnoliopsida; order Asterales; family Asteraceae; genus Flaveria; species Flaveria linearis. The sequence goes on along the minus strand of CM044007.1, from coordinate 1,722,450 downwards.
GAGAGGAAGCCTGTGCGGTTGTGGTGGGTGGAGTCGTGGTACCTGCTGGGAGAATCGAACCAGCAGGCACATCCTGCCTTTGTGTGGCAGGGGCATCCTCAGGGGACTCATCTCCCTGAGTAGCCTTTGTTGGGCTTCTTTTGGCTTTTGGCTTGGTGGGGACTTTGGATTTGGAGGTGGAGGCTGTGGGTTCCAGCTGCGTGGGTTTTCGCAGCCGGCCAGCCTGTTTGAGTGTTTGGTCAGTGTTGTGCCTGGAGTATACCTCAGCTTGAACAGCCATGGCAGGGACCCCAGTGCCAACTAGTCCCTCAGCCTGAAGCTGGTTTTCGATCATGGCCATTATGAACCGTGGATACAAGTTCCAACGGTTAGAAAAAGGTTTTGTGGCCATGTCCTTGAGTTCCAAAAATAAATATCAGTAAAATTTAAAGGTTGTTTCTCAAGGATAGAATACAATACCTGCTGCCACCTTGTGGACATCTGGTCCCACGAAGAGGTCTTGGGAGCCAGACAGACATTCACCATGTGGAAGATCAAGCGTTGAGGGTCAGGAAAATGTTTCTTCAACAAGGTGGAGGCGGAGAGGTTACCCTGATAGTCATGAGATGTGAAGGAGAGATCCAGGGTACCTTTGGGGTAGGAAGTTGGGTGAGTGGCATCCTCCAGCTCTAGGGTTTGTCGTATGGTAGCTGGAGTGATAACCACGGGTTTGCCGTTGACGGAGGACCGGAGGGAGACCTCGGCATTCTGCTCTCCGGTTTGGACGGTGACATTTGTCCAAAACTCCGTCAAGGAGTCGGTGTATAGAGTGGGGTTCAAGAGAAAAGCCGTTTTGTATGGTGAGTCATGCATAAGATCGACGGCTTGGTGAAATTTGGGCCATAATGGCGATTTTGTAAGGTGGGCGACACAGTTGTGTCGAGGTTTCAGTTGCATGTTCGCCATTAATGGTGTATGGGAATTTCAGAGGTTTGTAAGGATTAGGTCAAGTGAGGAGTAAATGCTCTGAAGGTGGGGTATTTATAGGGTAGGGCAAAGGTTGAAAGAAAACTACTGAAGGTTTTGGTGTTAGTTATCAGTTGTTGTAACAGCTGATGACGTGGTTTTAACCTTCAGTGGTAACATCTGAGGACTTGGTGTTAGCCTTCAGTAGTTGAAACTACTGAGACCTTGGTTTGTTTGTCCTTCAGATGTTGTGAAGTCGACAATGAAGACTTGGTGTTAGCCTTCAGTAGTTGTGAACTACTGAGATCAGTAGTTGTGAACTACTGAAGACATGGTATTGCTTCAGTTGTTGTAAACAACTGAGGACTTGGTGTTAGCCTTCAGTAGTTGTGAACTACTGATGTCAGTAGTTGTGAACTACTGAAGACATGGTTTTGTCCTTCAGTTGTTTGTGTATGAAACAGCAGCTGTTGTTATCAGCTGATGAGAAATTACTCATCAGCTGTTTCCGTCAAATCAGTTGTTTCATACTAGCCTCCACATTTACTCATCAGCTCTTTGGCTGACTTTCAGATGTTTCATCGACCCTTCAGCTCTTGTGAATATTATGCCTTCAGCTCTTGTGATCAGATGTTCACAAGTGCTGATGAAATATTCTTCAGAGCTGGTGAACAAATTTTGTCTTCAGTATTTGTGTAAGATTACACATCAGTACTTATGAGCAAAATTTGTTCTTCAGTACTTATTTATTTGAAAATCATACATCAGTAGTTGTAATCCACCTCACTACATCAGTTGTTTTTCAATAAATAATGTACATCAGTACTTTGAGTTTTTTAGTCTTCAGTAGTTGTGAAAGAGCTGAAGACTAAATTACTCATCAGTACTTGTATTTGACCTTTGCTCTTCAGTAGTTGTGAACTAAGAGTATCAGCATAGGTCAAATCATTCAAGCTGCAGCATACCAAGCCTTAGTACCAAATTTTGGAATGTGGCACTATCTAAAGGCTTAGTAAAAATGTCTGCAAGCTCATCAGCACTAGGCACAAACTTAGGATCAATCAGACCTTTCTCATAGCAATCCCTGATAAAATGATGTCTGATCTCAATATGTTTGGTCCTAGAGTGCTGGACTGGATTCTTAACAATACAAAGAGCTGAAGCACTATCCATTAATAATGGAGTCTTAGTCTCAGTAATGCCATAATCCAGAAGTTGGTTCTGAAGCCAGAGTATTTGAGAGGTACAACTTGCAGCAGCAATATACTCAGCTTCAGCAGTGGATGTAGCAATTGATGTTTGTTTCTTACTCTGCCAAGAAACTAAACAATTGCCTAGGAATTGGCAACCACCAGAAGTGGATTTTCTGGTGACTTTGCATCCTGCATAGTCACTATCAGAGAAAGCAACTAATTTGCATGAATGCCCAGCTGAATACCAAAGTCCTAGTGATTGGGTACCTTGCAGATATCTAAAGATCCTTTTGACTGCAATCAAATGGGATTCTTTAGGTGCAGCCTGAAATCTAGCACAAGCACATGTTGAAAACATGATGTCTGGTCTAGAAGCTGTAAGGTACATCAAGGACCCAATCATACATCTGTAAAGGGTTTCATCAACCGCTTTACCTTTCTGATCAACATCTAGTTGTGTGATGCTGCTCATGGGAGTAGAACAGGGCTTACAGGTTTGTAAATCAAACTTATTCAACAAGTCTTTGGTATATTTGGACTGATGGATGAAGATTCCATCATCCTGTTGTTTGATTTGCAAACCTAGAAAGAACTGTAATTCTCCCATAGCACTCATTTCAAATCTTAGCTTCATAAGCTTTGTAAATTCATCACACAACTTTGGATCAGAGGATGCAAAGATGATATCATCAACATAAATCTGAACAAGGAGCTTATGTTGTCCCACAGTCTTGATGAATAAGGTTTTATCAATGGTGCCCTAGTGAATTATTCTCAAGAAGAAAGGTTGAGAGTGTCTCATACCAGGCTCTAGGTGCTTGCTTCAGCCATAAAGAGCCTTATCAAGCTTGTACACCCAATCAGGATGTTTATTGTCCTCAAAGCCTGGTGGTTGACACACATAAACCTCTTCTTTGATTTTCCCATATAGGAAGGCACTTTTGACATCCATTTGATAAACCTTAAGACTGTGAAAGGCAGCATAAGCTAAGAACAGTCTATTGCTTCTAGTCTGGCCACAGGTGCAAAGGTCTCATCATAATCGATGCCTTCCTCCTGTGCAAACCCTTGACAACCAGTCTGGCCTTGTTCTTGACAATTTGGCCCTTCTCATCTGTTTTGTTCCTGAATACCCACTTGGTGCCTATAGCACACTTACCTTTGGGTAATGGAACAAGCTCCCACACTTGCTGTTTCTTGAATTGAAGTAGCTCAAGCTGCATAGCTTCCACCCATCCATTGTCTCTTAAAGCAATATGATAGTTCTTTGGCTCTTGCTGACTGATGAAGAGAGCATAGAAGCAGAAGTTGGACAATTGATTCCTGGTTGAAACTCCAGCATGAATATCACCAATGATTTGTGAAGTGGGGTGATTCTTGAGCTCTTGATAAACTATGATATCTGTGCAAGTGTTTGTAGACCCATCAGCAGCAACAGATGGTGATGGAGATTCCTGAAACCATGTAGAGGATGGCAGCTCAAACGAAGTAGAGCAAGCAGAAATCTCATCAGCATTTGTAGTGGATGGAGCTGCTGAGGCTACAGGAGCATCAGGTTCAGTGGACTTAGGCAGGTTGTCACTAAACCTGAAGAGGTGAGTACTGACTTCATCATCATCAGTACCACCAGGTGGAGATCTGTTGACAGGCTCAACAGATGGAGGTTGATAAGGAACATATTGCAGTATGTCCAGATCAAACAGCTCCACAGGGTTTTGTGGAATCTTGTCCTTTGGAGATTCATTGAACTTAACATGCAAAGTTTCTTCAACCCCCTTGGTTCTACAGTTGAAGACTCTGTATGCTTTGCAAGTTGATGAATAACCAACAAAGTACCCTGCATCCACCTTACTAGCAAACTTATGGAGTGGGTTGCTAGTGTTGAGAATGAAACAAGGACACCCAAAGGCTCTAAAGAATGAAATAAGAGGGGCCAAATGATGAAGAACTTCATAGGGAGTCTTCATCAACCTCTTATTTACTAAGGCTCTATTCTGTACATAGCAAGCTGTATTGACAGCTTCAGCCCAAAAATTCCCTTGGACAGGTAGAAGTCATCAGTGTGTGGTTTCTAAATTCTGTTCCATTGTCACTCCTCACACACTTGACCTGTAGGGAATACTGCTTTTCTACATGTAACACAAAGTCATTATTGTCTTTGCTGCTTCATCCTTGGAGTGCAAGAAGAAAGTCCATACAAACCTGGAGTAATCATCCACAATTACCAGGCAGTATTTCTTCTTTGCCATGCTCATCACTCTCACAGGACCAAAGAGATCCATGTGCAGAAGTTGTAAGCAGGCAGTGGACTTTGGTTCTTCTATTGAAGGGAATGAAGCTTTGTGTTGTTTTCCTTTCAAGCAAGCAGTGCAGTCATCTTCACACTTGAACTCCTTCAGAGGCAATCCTCTTACTAAACCATGGCTTATAAGCTGATTCATGTTCTTGAAATTAACATGACCCAGCCTTCTATGCCATAGTGTAGACTCTTGAGGAGATGCCTTGGAGAATAGGCAAGGATGGCCTTTTAGATCCATCTTTTTGGAAAGATCTAAGGCATACACTCTTCCTGTCCTGTTGGCCTTCAGGAGAGTGTGTTCATCCAATGCCTTGTCAATCAAACTCAGAACTTTGGATGACAGAATCCGACAGTTCTGGCTTGTGAAAAGGGCAACATGGCCTTTGTCACACATTTGACTGACACTCAAGAGGTTGTACTTGAGATTCTCAACATGGTTAACATCATCAAACCTTATTTCCCCGTTGGAAACAAAGCCTTTTCCGATGATGTAACCCTTTGCATCATTGCCAAAAGAAACAAATCCCTTCTTTCCTTGAGAGTAGTCATTAAGAAGGGAGCTGCTTCCAGTCATATGCATGGATCCTCCACTGTCTACATACCAGATGCTTCTATGGCATGTTGAAGAACCCTGCAAACACAACCATGTGTTAGTTAGTCTTGGAGACCCAAACCTGCTTGGCTTTGGGTCTGTTCTCAGCTACAGGTGTAGCACTAACAGGTTGTGTTAAGAGTGACAGCTTGAGATGAAGAAGATGGTACAGAAGAGGAACCCTTTGGCTTGGACTTCCTTTTCTGTGGTTTCAACATAGGAGCATCTAAGTGGTTGACTCTTCCCACTAGTTGCTGAACCATCATCACCAACTGTGTCTGATTTTGTGATAAAGCCTTCAGCTCTTCAGACACATTGGAGTTTGCTGATGATGAGTTCCTATGTTGTACCATCTTTTTCTGAGCAACCTCAGCTGTTGCCTGAGTAATCCCTACCTTCTTGGATTTAACTTTGGGCCTAGGGATTTCAGGCTTGGATGTTGCCAGTACAAACTTGGTTTCAAACTCATTCTTCATTTTATTGATGCTCTCAGTAATTTGCTCCTTCTGTTTGAGTTTGGAACCCCTTTTGTACCAGCAATCATCAGTAAGATGATTGAATAAGCCACATATCTCACATGGCTTTTTCTTCATCTTATGCTGATCATCAGCTGAAGAGGATTTAACTGCTGAAGACTTGTTCTTCAGCTGTTTGTCATCAGTACTAGCAGTTTTCTTCCTAGTGACTGCTTTCCTGGTATCCTCTCTAGCTGTCTTCAAACCTTTCCTACTGTTAGTTTTCTTCTCTTTAGTGCTAACAGTATTTGAGGTTTGAACTTCAGATGTTGTCACTTGCTCTCTAGTACCTTCAGTACTACTAGTGACAACACCTGAGTTGATCAGCCTTTTGGTCATGTGACAATCTATCTCTGATGATGCTGATTTAGAGGATAGTAAGTCACATGATGAGAAGGATTGGTTATTGCTCTCCCCATCAGATTAACTTCTGCTCTTGAAATGAAGTCTGTGGGAGGAGCAGTGTGATTATAACCAATGCCAAACTTCACATTGGAAGCTGTTTGCTTGCTAAGAAGCATTTCAAAACCCTTGCAAGATTGCACCCATCGATCACACTCAACTTGGGTGGTTGCAAGAGTTTCCTTGAGGTCCTTGTACTTCTCTAGAAGTACATCTTCCCTAGCTTTACTATCTTTGATTTGGCAGTTGAGCTTGTAAATCTCATCATTTTTATCTTTTAGAACAACCTCAAAATCAGCTTTTCTTTTGGAAATAGTGTGCTCAAGCTCAAGATTTTATCTATTAAAGCTACATTTGCTTCTCTAATAGAAGCAAATGCTGCTATGCATGATTCTGAACAAAGCTTGGCTTTTGCCTCAGTGGATACCTGAGATGAGGCATTAGATGATGACCCTTCAGCAGAATCAAGGGCCATCAGAGCAAGATTTCCAAAAGGTTGATTACCACCATGTTGACCAGCACCTTAGAGTAGTGGTTCCTGACCAGATAGCTCTTCTGGTAGACTACTCCAGTCAACAGCAGTTGGGGTGAAAAAGCTTTGTTGTTGAGGTTGTGTGTGGTGATGAGATTGGGAAGAATGAGGCTCTGGAAGAGCATGAGGTGGTTGAGTCGGGGGTGCTTGAGTCTGACCAGGCTGAGGCATGTAGTAACAGGGGTAAGGATAAGGCATATGACCCTGTGGCACAAAATAAGCAGGTGATGCTTGTGCTTGAGATGGATGGGGAGAACTGTAGGAAGGTTGCCCTTTGTGCTGTGAGCTATTGCTGGGAAAAGTCACAAAGGGTGCAGATGAGTTAGATCCAGATGATCTACACTCTCTTGCAAAGTGTCCAAGCCTTTGGCACTTGTGACACCTCAACTTGCTCTTGTCAAAACCAACTTTGGTTTTGCCAGAGAGTCCTGGGAATTTCCTACCAGTTCTTTTGTAGAACTTCTGAGAGCGGATATTTATCATTGCCATTTGGTTCAAAATATCCATCTCTTCCAGATCATCATCTGGAATGCCCTTCAAATCCTCCATCAGAAAACACAAATTGTCACCACCACCTCCTGAACTACTAACACCAACAAAAGCTTGTTCTGAGTTGGTAGAGAAATCGATATGCTCATCATAAGAACTTTCTGATGAAGCATATTCTGACTCATGACTTATCAAGGCAGCATTACCTTGGACAAAGTCATCAGCGAGCTTGCCAGAAGAGGACAGCTTCCTGTTTTGCTCTACCTCTCTCTCAAAAGTGAGTAGCTTCCCATGAAGTTGGGTGAGAGATAGAGTGTCCAGGTCAGCATTGGAGCGTAGGACAATGGTATATGTGTCCCATCTCTCAGGAAGTGACCTGAGGAACCTGTTATTCATCTGGCTGTTGGTGTACTCTTGTTTGACCATCTTCAGCTCAGAGATCAAACAAGAGAACCGCTCAAACTGCTGGGTCAGAGTCTCACCCTTTCTATATGAGAAAGTCTCATATTGTTGGGCAAGGATTTCCCTATTGTTTGCTAAGACCGAATCAGTTCCTCCAAATTGTTCCTTTAGAGCAACCCATAGGTCATGAGCAGACTCATGATGCAAGAGCCCTGAATATATCTCGTTTGGAATGGCCATGGCTAAAATTCCATGGGCTCTAGCATCAATTTCAAACAGCTTTAGATCTTCGTCCGAATACTGTTCAGGTTTCTTCGCAACCTGTTCATTAGATTCCGGGACGCTCACCATAGGCTTGTATGGCCCGTGCACCACTGACTTCCAACAACCAGCACTGTTGACAGCCAAGTGGTGCAGCATACGTCTTTGCCATATGTTATACTCGTTGCTAACCAGCATCGGAGGCTTGGTTGCGGAACCAGTATTGTGAGGATCATTGGTTGGTGTTGTCATCTCAGGGTTTGGTCAAAAACAAGTTTAAACACGACAATCGTAACTCAAAACCACCAAAAGACCTCAAGATTTTGGCCGGAAACAGCAGAAACTCACTCTCTATGACTAACTCTTGCAAATTGCTAATTCAATCAAACTGAGAGATCAAAAGAGCAGTTTCAAATGATCAATGGTAAGATCGATCAATGATTAACCTGCTCTGATACCATTTGACAGGATCTCAGCCTCTCGTGTTGATCAATTAGATTATGTTTGCAGCGGATTTAGCACATTAATTAGCAATTAAAGCAAGAACATAAAAGATATTGCAATTAAAGCATAAACATAGAGAGAGAAGAGTTCTGCGAAGCAATAAATGTTCTATTGGTCGCACGTTTCGGCAATTAAAACTGTATGGCTTGCCATCCTTATATAGGCGGCAAAAGCATGGTGGTGATGTCCTTTTCTGACATCACCGAATATTCAAATTACAGCTGTCAAAACATAAAACTACTGAAGATGTCAACAACTGACATCTTCTTACAGAAGTTCCTAAGTGCTGACAAAAGTAAACTACTGAAATCCTACAACGACTGAAGAACAAACTCTTCAGTCTTTATAACTACTGATACTATAACAACTGAACATGCTCTTCAGTTGTTGTACAACTACTGAAATGAAATAAACTACTGATAAAGAAAAACCACCACAACAACTGAAGAAGACTTCTTCAGTTGTTGTGACAAACTCTGAGTCTTCAATACTTGGTCTTCAGACTTGGCTTCAGATGATGTAACAACTGATGACTTCAGTAGATATCATCAGTTGTTGTCTTCAGTCTTTGTCTTCAGACTTTGTGCTTCAGTAGAAGGTCTTCAGTTCTTTAGTTCTTCAGCTTTTGATTCTTCAGTACTTGTCTTCAGTACTTGAAGTCTTCAGTACTTGTAAGATCAGTACTTCAGACTTCAGTACTTGGTCTTCAGTACTTTGGAGTCTTCAGCTGATATTCTTCAGTTCTTTGATCTTCATACTTTGTTCTTCAGACTTTGTCATAACAGCAGAAGGCTGGAGCTAAGATGCTCTCGAGTTTGACATTCAAGCAAGAGAACACAATAGCTGATGAGAGTCTTCAGATGTTCCAGAGTCTGACATTCAAGCAAGAGAACATTGTAACTGATGGGAGTCTTCAGCAGTTGTAGCAGTGACATGTGGGACTTAGAGGTTTTCCTGATCTTGGCTCATTGGTTCTTTTGGTCCAACACTTACCAATTCCATAGGCCATTTTTGAGGATATTGCTATGGACTTCATCACATGTTTACCGGTATCTCAAGAAAAAACGGTTATTATGGTTGTTGTCGACAGCCTTTCTAAGTATGGTCATTTTATTGCCTTGCATTCCTCCTTTACTATACTGTTGCTAATGCCTCATCAATGAGATTGTGCGACTCCATGGTATTCCTTTGTCAATTGTCACAAATCGGGATGCCTGTTTATGACCGAATTTTGGAAGGAATTACACCGTATCAATGGTACCACTCTTAAGTTCAACAGCGCGTACCACCCCCAGACGGACGGACAGTCCGAGGCCTTGAATCGATGTTTGGAGATGTATCTCCGCTGCTATGTTGCTGATTTCTGCAAAAGTGGTTACAATTCTTACCTTGGGCAGAATTTTGGTACAATACTTCCTACCAAACTTCCTCTCAGATGACCCCTTTGAGGTTGTGTATGGCAGAAAACCTCCTACCATTACCGAGTACATTCGCGATTCCACGCCTAACATTCTATTAGAAGACCACTTTCTTGATCGTGATGCAGTTTTGAGCCTCTTAAAAACTAATCTGCTGAAGGCTCAAGCTCGCATGAAGGGGGTTGCTGACAAAAATCGCAAAGATGTGCACTTAACATCGATGAATGGGTATTCGTTAAATTGCAGCCCTATCGCCAAAGTTCCCTGCGTCTACAGCGCCATCACAAGCTCGGTCACAGATATTTTGGACCATATCGGGTCATGGCTAAGATTGGCAAGGTTGCTTATAAATTGGACTTGCCAGCCACCGCCCGGATTCATCCTGTTTTTTGTATCGCTCCTCCGAAAGTATATTGGTAATCCGGTCAATCAAATCACCCCCTGCTCCTTGTGGACTCTACATCCACTCTCATTCTTCAACCGCAACGAGTTCTCCAACGTCAAACCATTTATAAGGGATCTCACTGGTTTCACAAAGTTTGATTCAGTGGGAAGGGCTTGCTGACAGCGATGCCACATGGGAAGACGATATCTAACTTAAGCAACAGTTTACTTCTTTCCCCCTTGAGGACAAGGTGGATGCTAATGGGGAGGGTATTGTCATGGACCCATTGGGTCAGCATGTTAATGACAACCCAAGTGCAGACCCACCTCAAATAAGAAGAAGTACAAGAAGGAAATACAACCCAAAAGGTTTGAGGACCACATCATGACATAACAGAATTCTGTTAGATATTTCTATTAATTAATTATGTAATGAACGTGAGAGGCATGATTGATTATTCTCATTGTTCCTTATTCTCACGTCTTTCTTCGTTTATTCTGTTTCCCATCCCCCTTTCTCAATTAAGCAATACAACTATTCTATTTCTTTCTTGAATTGTTGAGTTCATAACAGTAATACAATCCAAAAGTCCGAAAAGCGTTAGTTATTTAATTAGCTCGAATCTCCTTCCATCGTTCCCGAAAATCCCTTGGTACGTTGAAATTGCAATCTAGTGGTTTCAACAAGATACATGTATAAATCGAACAACAAGAAACACATTATAAAACGAACAGACTAGATTTATAGTAATAAGCTGTTTTGAGAATTGTGTAATGCTTTCCAAATCTGCCACATCATGTCTCACATCTTTTGATCACATCACTTGTAATGATAATGAACTATATAGTTTTTGTAAATGAAGAAGACAATGATCAAGGAAAATACCGACATCAATGAAACTGATAAATTTAGATGACGAGGTGAAAAATGATTTTACGCTTAAAGAAAATGGATAACGACAGATAACTAAAACTTTAAATGATAGGCCAATGGTATTTTAGTCTTAACCAATTTTTCAAGTTCCACCTTCTTTTTAAACACTAGTAACATTTGCATACAATATTATTATTATTATTTTAAAATTACACAATAAAGCAAGTGTTTTTAATCTTTAAAACGTCTATAATTATGATAAAAGTTTATGAAGTATAAAATAATATTTTAAAATAAGATATGATTAAAATTACATATGAGTAACGATTATAATTAATAATTTTAATAATTTTTTTCAAAAAATTTTTTAACCATTTTTTTCCAAACAAACCATATTAAAAATATTATTTTTAAAAATTTCTTATTATAACTCCTAATCTTAGTTATTTTTAGTTTATAAAGAAGTTTACTTTTTAAAAACATCAATTTAAGATATTTCATATTTTTAAAAATATTTTTATAAAACTTATTTTACAAAATTTATTTTCTGGAAATAACATTAATAAAAAGACATATTTTCTTAATTTATTAAAAAATATTTTTAATCTTAAAAAGATTTAAAATTACTTAAACCTTAATTTAGGTAATTATTTAAGAGGAGAGAGAGGCGAGAAAGACAAACATAGGGGGTCTAGGAATATGATAAGTGTCTCCCTAAGTACTCTTTTAGTATTATATATAGATGTTAACCATTATGTTTTTAAAATAGTGATTTTCAAATAACACAATGCTAATATGTAATTTTTTTATGTTTTTTCCAGTTTACTATGTAATACTAATTAAGTCATTGTGTAATTTTTTCAAGCAACTCATTATGTTTATTGCTAATTATCGAGTCTAGTGTTGATCATTGTGTTACCCATTGTGTCCAATGTTTACTATTATGTTATGGATTTTGTTTTTTAAAATAATGATTTTCAAATAACACAATGTTAAAAATGTAGATTTTTTTTACGTTTTCAGTTCATTATGTAATCCTGATTATGTAATTGTGTAATCCTCGCCATACAGCTCATTGTGTCTATTACCAATTATTGAGTCTAGTGCTAGTAATTGTGCTTACCATTGTGTTTTTCAAAATGATGATTTTCAAATAACACAATCATTAGAAATGTAAACTTTTTATGTTTCAAGTTTATTGTGTATTTCTCATCAAATAATTGTGCAATCCTCATCAATTCAGAAGATTACGTAATGACTTGACGAGATTACACAACGAGTTGAAAAAACTTTGTTTTTTATATCAACACTATACTCGTTTTAAAGATTAAAAAATACTCGTTTTTATAGTGTAATTTCATTAAAAATAATGTGGTATGTAAAAGTTATAAATGTTAAAAGAAAATATAGAACTTAAGAATAAAAGACATTACCAGTTTTATTCCTAACATAAGTTTCATCAAAAGTATAAGTGTCAACTAGTTATTTTCACCGCGCGTTGCCGCGGGGAGATTAAAACGATTGGCCTCATTTCGAGAATGCAATTGAGCTCGAATGTGAAATCATAAAAACTTAAAAGAAACCCAAGATTTGATTGAAAGAAAAAGCGACTTACATTATTAAAATAAAGTTATTACCTATGCAAGTTTGGAACTGTAGATGCGAAACGAAACCACCATAATTGACCTTTTTCATGATAGTGCCTTTAATGTAGCATAAAAAGATCCAATCTGAGATATTTAAAAGGAGGATATATAAACTAATTTATCCTTAGATGCATAATGTTAAAATTAAAGGAAGCCATCTCAACCCCCCACTACTATAGCCTTTGGAGAAGACATCTCATGATTCTCAACTATTATCTCAATTTTGAACAACAGTCATGTAAAAGATCATAATTTAGGACTATATGTTCCATGACACAACCTAAGTGATTTTTAGCTTTAAAAGACATGGCAAACACATTTTTTAGTAGTGTGTAATGAATTAGTTTCTCTTACATGATCATGGTCTTCTACATGTCATCTTTATTTCTACCAACCTTATCATCTTGCATGATAGAAATAGTTAATGAATACAGATACAACAGCAGCAATCACCTATAATGCACTATAACTTTATGTTTTTTTTGAGTTAGAATGTTATATGCATGGAAGTATTGTCTACAATTTGTTTAAGATCCAAAACAAACTACAACATGTACGCAAGGACCCAGGCCTCTTACCTTTCAAACGTTCTGCACCTAAGCTAAAGGCTCACCGTGTGTACCTAGCACCTTCACCTACAAACATGTTCCAAAAACAATAAAACAATTAGAATACCATCAATAATAGAATATGAAACATCAAAACAACCAAATACAAATAATGGGAAAAAAGATGTTTTCATGTCAACCCAACTTGACTCGTAAGAAAAATGCCCCTTCTAACACATTACCTATATGCCCATCTTGCCCCTTCAATATTAGTTAATTTTCTCTAATCTTTTCTTAACTGTTTCCTAATTATGCACTCTATTTTCACAGGCTACCTGGATTTGAAGCTGTTATTAACAACCTGTCCATTACAATTTATCCTAATAATAGAAGCTGATATTAGTAGGTATAAATCCCTAATAATAGAACACTTAGTTCAATTTATAGCTTTAACATTTATACAGGTTAATAACATGGAACAGATATGTAGTTGTCTTACGTTTTCTTGACTGAAAGTGACCCAATTAAATTGATGAAACAAAAGCAGCAGCTGCACCTACAAAGCAAAAATGAAAAAAACAATATGTTAACACCTTGGCCACAAAATCAAATCAACTTGTTGTCATAAACAAAAATAACAAATGTAGATAGCAAAACATTTGCCGGAAATTGCAGCAGCAGCTACCTTGCCGGTTCAAAATGAGCATGTAAAGTGTAAACAAAACACATGCATCCAACAACAATTACCATCAATAAATTGGACAACAGTTTCATTGCAGAAGTCAAAAACTGGCAAAAATCATGTATAAATACCCAATCTAAAAAGATAAAAGTTACACCTTATCTAATTAACTAAAGCTAGCACCTACACATTAGAATACAAAACATGTGTACATCAGGAGCAACAAAACTTCAGATTGAAACTTATACAATACCATAAAAAATATTAGCATATATAAAAAAAGATTATAGCTTTAAACTTTAGACCGAAAATTCGCTTAAAAAAGCTAGGAATTGGAACTCTATAACCGGAACTAATTTTACATCGTTAATATCATGCGAATCAAAAATTAGTATGACCATAAACAAATGATCAGTTACAGGTTTGTTATCAAGCAAGCTTTATCAATGAGCAAAAGCACATGGTGGATATTAAATAACAACTTGATATCATCATCATCATACATTATAATCCAGGAAAATAGTAAAAAATTTCAATACTTTTTATCCATTCCATACTAAAAGTTAGATAAATCAGAAGTTTACAACCTTCAAAACACAATGAATTCAAAACTCCAAATCATTGATGAAAAGAGATAGAGCTTACTTGTCGTGTAGCCAAACCATAGGGTCAGATCCCCAAATCTATGTAACATCCATAAAATATCATCTCATGTAAAGAGAAATGAAGCTCCAGAATCAACATTCAGAAAAACATTTACTGAAGGTTATTGTTTCAAGAGATGATAATTTCAATCCATTTACTTTTAAACAGGTTGCTATTGGTTAATGTTGAAGTTGTGAAAAGAAAATGGGTCAAACGGATAAAATTAAAACAATGAGCTAAAAGGGAAACGGGTCAAATGGGCCAAAACTCGAAAGTCAATCGAAAGTTCTCCTAATGCATGCAACCTGCTAAATATTTTTAAAAAGTAGATTCTTATTGCAATAATATAATTTTTATAATGTTTATCACACATGTAAAAAAAATTGGACAAAAAATGTTCCAGGCTTAGCGTGGGGAGATCCATTTGGATCCATAAAAATGAATGCTTTGAACCGACACATATTGACCCTTTACTCAACCTGCTTATTTAGCCACCTTTACCAATTATACAAGACAGAAACTTACGTGATAAACCAATGCCAGCTAGAATCTTGCCATTTCCTAGAGTCAAATGATTTTTGTATCTGCGATCATCAACAGCATCAGCTACAGATGCAATCCATGGACTGTAAGACACTATGGTTTTGGGTAGGGGCCTTCATTTCCAGATGCCCGTGCAACAAAAATTCCAGCTTTTACAGCTGAAAGAAGTGTAGCATTAAACGGGTTTAAAAATGTGGTCTTTGTGGTGGCAGGTGGACTGTTAGGCCCAACCGAGAGATTCAGTATGTCAACACCATCATAAACCGCCTGTTAACACATGTAAAATATATTAAAGATAACACTCGATATGTGTTCTTGTAGACAATGATCATAAAAGAGAAAGCAAGCACACCTGATCAATGGCAGCAACTACATCAGCAACAAACCCTCCAAACATGCGGTAGAGTGCCTTATAAACAACAATTCTTTTTACACATTAAATCATTCAAAACATTAAAAGAACAACAAATTTACGATAACATTTGAAAATTTGTTAAAGGGTGAACTACCTTGCACGAGGGGCCATTCCACTTGCTTTGCCAAATTCATATCCTTGAACTTGCACGGGGATACCATTGTTTCCGGCAGCAATTGCAGCAGTGTGACTGTAAAACAACATTAACATTTTGTAAACAGATACAAGAGCCAATAAATGTAAACAAAGTGGCAACAATATATAAATTCAAAGTACCAGATTTGACAAAAGTCAAAATGCATTTTTAGTCCAATTTGCTATGATGATACATGCTTATATGAGAGCAAAGTAAAAATAATCTGGCTGCATACAATTAGAACTTAACCTATAATATCACAATGACCAGACCATACCTTTCCTTAATCTGCAATTAACCCACATGATGTCCGTTGAACATGGAAATAGCAACTATAACTAAAAGCTGAAAAAAGAAACAAACATGATAACGGAGGAGGCCATCATGAAGACCCAAAACACCCACAAATCCAAACAACATACAATGCACAAAATATATGAAACATCAAACTATTACAATCGATAAGAAAGCAACCAAATCCGGCAAATCAATAAACAACAAACCTATAGCTACCTTTAACAAACACAAAATCAACAAAACTAAAGCACGTAGTGACATATTATGAAAGAAACATGTAAATTCAGAAGGATGAAAACATAAGCCCACACACACAAATACATATGACCCCAAACATCCAACACCAAAATCAAATTTCATTAAAAATTTATTAAACCCTAAACTAAAGAACACTCACCAAAATCAAACTTTGATTCAAATATCAAACCCTAAATTAAATAACACCAATCAAAATTACCAGTTAAAAGAATCTAATCGAGATTACCTCATGAACTCCGGCCTTCATAACCTCCCGACGGACCTTCCGAGCAGCTTCTCCTCCGGCTCGTTATCCTCCACGATCACCTGCACGTTGTACGCCGATCTGAAGTACATCGATTAAACCCTAAACTAAAGAACACTCACCAAAATCAAACTTTGTTTCAAATATCAAACCCTAAATTAAATAACACCAATCAAAATTACCAGTTAAAAGAACCTAATCGAGATTACCTCATGAACTCCGGCCTTCATAACCTCCCGACGGAACCTTCCGAGCAGCTTCTCCTCCGGCTCGTTATCCTCCACGATCACCTGCACGTTGTACGCCGATCGAAGTACAGCGTGCTGGCGTACGCCAGCGACGGACAGACGACCGACGTCAGCTCGCCTGTAACATCGCGTATGTTCATAAATAAAAGTGAATTATTAAACAATTAAGTTTAATACGTTGACATTAATCACAATAATTATAATAATAATAATAATAATAATAATATAATAATACTGAAAAAAAATAGTTTAATTATATTAAAACCTATAACTAATATTTATACATAAATGATACCTTTCCACATAAAATAATAACCTCTCAAACATCAAAGGTTAAATTGTAATTTATTTAAACTAAAAACAAAATTCTAGTTTTGTTTGACAAATGTTATAAACCACAGGGACCAAATGTGAAATATTTTTAAAAAAAACCATCAACACCATCGACACCCCCACCCTCACCGCCGGCCACCGTCCGGTGACCCTCCGACGACCCACAACCCGCCAAACCATTCGATTTCAATCCAATAATTCATCCCTGACAATATCTCGTGAAAGAATCAAACCCATACATTTAAAATTTGAGTGCGATTCAATCCGACCCAACCTCCCCACATTCGGTCGACTTTTTGCAACCAAGAACCGCACTAATACCTTATTTAATCGAATTAAACAAATATGAACTACCTTTTATCGGTTTATAAGCTGTTAACACTACGAATTTCATCTAAAACAAACTCAAACAACACACCCGACCTCCTTCCCTTTCCGCGACCTGCAACCTACTCAAAACCCCACTTCCGATCGATTCAATCAAAATTACCATAGGGTTTTTCATCCTTATCATCATACGAAGCTTCCCCTACGTTTAATTGGATTATAAACAAGATTTGAGCATCAAACGACTACTCACTGTGCCGCGACCTGTTCATCTCTGGGTAAGGCATCGATCGATCATCATATGATTAATTACACACACCCACACACTCGATTTTCATGAGGGTCAAAAGCCCCATGATTGCAGAAGCATTCGATATCGAATTGAACTTCGATTTGGGTCTGGATCGAACCTAGGGTTCGAATGGATTTGGGAATTGGGGTTTGATCGAGATTAAGCTTAAAACAATCTGAAGCCGGAACCTTTCGCGGCTTAGGCCTTTAGTCTGCTGGTTCCTGCGCCCATTTCAACCTTGAGGTCCCGGGTTCGAAACCCGGCAGCCTCCTATATTTTAAACATTTTTTAGGCCATTTAAGCCTCTAAAAATTCTAAAAAAATTCATAAAAATCATAAAAAATTTTTTAAGACATTAAAGATATTTAAACAACTAAATTATTTTTCTGGAATTTATTTCAATATTTTATCTATTTTTAATAAATGTTTTAAATAAATAAGTTATAAATAATACAAAATTATTTAAATAAAAATGAACACCTAATAATAATTTAATTTATTGAATTATTATTTGACACAATATTTTTGTAATAATTTCACACAATATTTATTATTGTTTAAATAATGATTAAATATATAAATTTATTATATTTAAATCATTTTAAATAACAATTTCATTTCTTTTAATAAATTAAATAATTAAACATATTAGTTAATTATCACATAATTAATTAATAAGATTAATTATTTATTTTTCCACATTTTCACAATAAATCAAACAGATACGTAAACTAATACGTTTATTTCTAAAATCTAAACATAATCATTTTCAATAAATCTATTTGTTTCAAGACATACAAATTAGATAGAATATTTAAACCACCATTCAAAATCAAAATGGAAACCTTAAAACATTCCCAAACTTTCAAATCATTATTATTCTAATTCTAGACACCGTTCCTTAGGTTAATCGTAAGGAAGTCGTTGGTGTTTAATCTATCACATTCAGATTCTAATCTCATCAATCAAGTGAGTATTCATATCCCCTTTTATATCATTTCCTATTTGGGGGAAATCATGTGATACAATATATTCAATCATGATATTCTATTGTTGTTTCATTCTAAATTCAATTCAAGACAGGTTATGTTATTACTTGCAATTACGTGAACATACTATGCTAAACTGGACGACAATAAAACCCTAATTCAATCAATCAATCAATCCTGGCAACAATGTAGATCTACTGGTTTGGATAACCCACCCCATATGAATAGTCGAGTGGTGATTGTGCCAGAGGCAGGAGTTAAACTATGGTGTATGTGTGGAGTCTATTATTTGCAAGTGTCAAGTCAAGGGGTTGTTATTGTGTCAGTTTATCTATATGCTTTACTATTGCAATATAAGTCTTAATGTTACCTTGTGAATTGAATTATTCTCAATCAATCAATCAATCTATATGTATACTCAAAACTGTGATTACTCACCAGCTAATTCATTAGCTGACTTTATTTTCTCACATGATTTCAGGTTAAGCAAGCTAGTGGACTTCTACTTGATCATATAAGACCTGGACTTAGTCAAAACAAAGACAATTATTATTTGTGACTTTAACTGTTGTATTTGTATCTGCTAAATTCATGCTATCCTGTAATCTGATTTTAATATTATTTTCACTATTAGACAATCATGAGTTATGAACAATCAATCATTCCCTCGTCCGCTCCGATGATTCCGCCGTCGGTCGGGGTGTGACAGATTGGTATCAGAGCCATGGTTATAGGGAATTAGGTTATTAGAAATGGAATGACCTAGACTATAACTAAGTACCCTTACACATGAGTCCTCTCATGTATTTTACATGCTTAGATAGGATTTTTATGTGCCTTACGTGTTTATACTTGATTATGTGATTATCTGCCTTATGTGATTATTCTTATACTTTGAATCTATCAATATACACATGAATCTTAACTCATGTTCTAAGGCATTGTGTGCCTAATTCAAGTGATTTCAAACTCCAAAACTCGATTGTTATTCATGGTTTTCAAATCTCGTCAAAGTCCGTGTCACACGACCGAGAACATGCAATGCTGGAAGAGTGGGATACCTGTATCTTAAGGTGTTCTGTCTAGGCAAGGTATTCATACAACTTGATTACCTTACCTGGGAACCCTCAAGATGAGTATTCGCTTATAGGTACGCATGTCCTTGTTAAGGTTGTGGTGGACACAAATACTTTGATTAGTCAACGTACTCGCTTTGATTTACGAATCAAACGATTACACTCGGAACATATCATCGTTATTATGCCAAATTCTCGATCCTCGTTTTCATGTTGTATAGCTCATATTACCCAATTCTCATAAACTATCTCAATGATATTTCAGAATGTCTCCTCGTCGAATCCGTTCACGATCTAGAAACTCTGGCCGTAAGATTTCTGCTATTGTAGCACGTGAAGTTACTGCGGTCATCCCAACTCTACTTACCCATTTGAACCAAGGAAACAATGTTGTTCAAAACCCAATTGCACCAAACCCTCCCCGAACTTGTACTTACAAACATTCAGTTCTTGCAACCCCACTAAGTTCAGTGGAACTGAAGGTGCTACCGGATTACTACAGTGGTTCGAAAGCATCGAAAACACATTCTTAAACAGTGAATGCCCTGAAAATCTGAAAGTCCGGTATGCCACAAGTGTTCTCCAGAAACGCGCACTTACTTGGTGGAACGGAGAGAAACGAACCTGTGGAACTGAAACTGCTCTAGCCTTAACATGGACTGAAGTTAAGGATCTCATGACTAAAGAGTTCTGCCCAAGAAATGAAGTCCGGAAACTGGAAGCTGAGTTCTGGGAATTAACCCAAGACAGTGGCGAGAACCTCACATACACTAACCGATTCCACGAACTGAGCCTTTTGGTACCGCATCTTGCTACCCCTACCTCCCGAGCCATCGAGAAATACATTGGTGGTCTACCCATGCAGATTCAGGATACGGTGCTAGGAAGGAATCCTTCGACACTAGAAGATGCTATCAGGCTGGCTGCACAGTTAACCGATAATCATGTGAAAGCTGGTTCCTTAACCAGGAAAGGATCGAAGAAGAATACCGATAAACTTCCTAATGAAACCGTCAAAACCGACCAACCCGAGCTTTCCAAGAACAGGAAGAGGAAGGCTCAATCTCAAAACTTTGCTGTAATTACGCCTGCTGTGCCAATTAATCAAATCCCTCCAACTCGTCAACCAGTAGTAAACAACCAATCACTAATGAAAAAGCCATACGCTGGACCCCATCCACTGTGTAACATCTGCAATTACCCTCATCCCGCTAACACTCAATGTCGTCAATGCACAAATTGTGGTCGTTTGGGTCATACATTCAACGTGTGCAGGAGTGCTGCTAAAGCTCCGACTAATGCACCAGTTCACCAACATCCTCTTGCAATTACCCAGGGTCGTGCATGCTATCAATGTGGTGATCCGAACCATTTTCGCAATCGATGCCCTCAACTTGTCATCCCAGTTCCTACGGCTCAAGGACGTGCTTTCAACATCAATACTCAACAAGCTCAAGCCACCAATGATGTGGTGTTGAATAATTCTTGTCCTTGATTTCGTCTTTCTGATTTAATTCAAGATTTGTAATCGTGATTTCCTTTTGTTACATTGATGTAATTTGAAAATTTCTAAATTTCTAATTGAGATATTTTTCCTTTCGTTGTTAAGTCTAACTTTGAACCGTTTGCACCGTGGGAGGTGCAAGAGTTTGCAAGTCAACCTATGACTAAGGACACTCGAATCTCCTAAATGATTTTAATTCATCAAAACAGGGGTGATTCCCTTACTATGATGATGATTCCTTATTCGTTTCAATAAATGGTTTTCAATTGTGTGTTTTATGAAATTTCATCCTATGGATTAGGGTGATTTCCTTATCTCGAGGACTAACTTCAATTATTCACTTTGGAACTTACATTTCACAAATGACATGATATCACCAAAATAGGATTGAAACCCGTACTTTGGTGACAAATGTCAATCTTCAATTGTTTTCTTGTTATTATGAAGCCCAATCATCAAGATACGCGTGAAATTCACACCCTGATGATAATATCATTTTTATGGATTGTATTTCTCAAATGAAACGACCTCGTCAAAGTAGGAGTGAATTCTGGATTTGACAAGGAAGTCTATCTTATTATATTTTGTTTTTGTAAAAGTTCATCGTTAAGATAGGAGTGATTTCCCTTACCTTAATGGTGAGTTATCTCGTCTTATTTCCTAAGATCCTCAGATCGAACTTTTGATTGGTAAGTTAGTAGTCATACCTTGAGAGTACACCATCAAGTCAGGGGTGAAAACCATACCTTGATGACTATTCTCATTTCTTGATCTCCAACTTACCATGGTGTAATCAAGTGACGGGACGCATGTAGTAACTTGAAGGGTGAAATAATGTTAGTGTTTCGACCTATCAAGCCAAAGCATGATCTCTGAACTTGAACAGAGACCTGATCGTTTAAGTTGATTTTGATTCCAAGCTTGGAACATTTAAATTCTTAAATCGATTTCTTTTATCTTCATGTTTTGACTCGATCTAGCTACATCGAACCATTTATTCCTTATCTATCGACTTTCATTGTGAGTTATCATCAAAACCTGTTTACATGATGGTAATCTTCCTAAACAATCTTTTGTCAAGTAAAGATATTATATCTGATCACGATGGTCGCTTCATCTCTCGTTTCTGGAAAAGTCTCCAATCATCTCTCGAACTCAACTGAATCTTAGCACAGCATATCACCCGAAAACCAACGGTCAGACTGAAGGAACGATACAGACCCTCGAGAATATGCTCCGGGCTTGTGTCATTGATTTCAGTGGATCGTGGGATTCTCATCTACTGTTGATCGAATACTCTTACAATAACAGTTACCAGACCAACAGATGGCACAATTTGAGGCCTTGTATGGTCTGAAGTTGGTGAATCACAATTACTGGTCCAGAACTGATACAAGAAACAACAGACAAAATTCATAAGATCCGTGATAACTTGGTCGCTGCTAGAAATCGTCAAAAGCTTTATGCTGACAAAAGACGTAAGCCCATGGAATACAATGTCGGTGATCTCGTACTTCTTAAGATATCACCTTGGAAGGGAGTGATTCGCTTTGGAAAGAAAGGGAAACTAGCATCTCGTTACGTGGGTCCATTCAAAGTACACGAGCGAATTGGGAAAGTAGCCTACAAGCTTGAACTACCCCAAGAGCTCAGCAATATACAACCAACGTTTCATGTTTCAAATCTCAAGAAATGTCTTGCCGATAAAAATCTCCACATTCCACTCAACGAAGTCCAGATTGATGAATCTATGCACTTTATTGAGAAACCTGTGGAAATTGTGGATCGGGAAGTCAAACAACTCAAACGTAGCCAGATACCTATTGTCAAAGTCCGCTGGGAATCTAAACGTAGCCCAGTTCACCTGGGAACGTGAGGACCAAATGAAATCCCAGTATTCTCATCTTTTCGTTTCAGCCTCCTCGTGAACAAATTTCGGGACGAAATTTCCTAAGCAGGGGAGACTGTAACATCGCGTATGTTCATAAATAAAAGTGAATTTATTAAACAATTAAGTTTAATACGTTGACATTAATCACAATAATTAATAATAATAATAATAATAATAATAATAATAATAATAATAATAATACTGAAAAAAATAGTTTAATTATATTAAAACCTATAACTAATATTTATACATAAAATGATAACCTTTCCACATAAAATAATAACCTCTCAAACATCAAAGGTTAAATTGTAATTTATTTAAACTAAAACAAAATTCTAGTTTTGTTTGACAAATGTTATAAACCACAGGGACCAAATGTGAAATATTTTTAAAAAAAACCATCAACACCATCGACACCCCCACCCTCACCGCCGGCCACCGTCCGGTGACCCTCCGACGACCCACAACCCGCCAAACCATTCGATTTCAATCCAATAATTCATCCCCGACAATATCTCGTGAAAGAATCAAACCCATACATTTAAAATTTGAGTGCGATTCAATCCGACCCAACCTCCCCACATTCGGTCGACTTTTTGCAACCAAGAACCGCACTAATACCTTATTTTAATCGAATTAAACAAATATGAACTACCTTTTATCGGTTTATAAGCTGTTAACACTACGAATTTCATCTAAAACAAACTCAAACAACCACCCGACCTCCTTCCCTTTCCGCGACCTGCAACCTACTCAAAACCCCACTTCGATCGATTTCAATCAAAATTACCATAGGGTTTTTCATCCTTATCATCATACGAAGCTTCCCTACGTTTAATTGGATTATAAACAAGATTTGAGCATCAAACGACTACTCACTGTGCCGCGACCTGTTCATCTCTGGGTAAGGCATCGATCGATCATCATATGATTAATTACACACACCCACACACTCGATTTTTCATGAGGGTCAAAAGCCCCATGATTGCAGAAGCATTCGATATCGAATTGAACTTCGATTTGGGTCTGGATCGAACCTAGGGTTCGAATGGATTTGGGAATTGGGGTTTGATCGAGATTAAGCTTAAAACAATCTGAAGCCGGAACATTTCGCGGCTTAGGCCTTTAGTCTGCTGGTTCCTGCGCCCCATTTCAACCTTGAGGTCCCGGGTTCGAAACCCGGCAGCCTCCTATATTTTTAAACATTTTTTAGGCCATTTTAAGCCTCTAAAAATTCTAAAAAAATTCATAAAAATCATAAAAAATATTTTTAAGACATTAAAGATATTTAAACAACTAAATTATTTTTCTGGAATTTATTTCAATATTTTATCTATTTTTAATAAATGTTTTAAATAAATAAAGTTATAAATAATACAAAATTATTTAAATAAAAATGAACACCTAATAATAATTTAATTTATTGAATTATTATTTGACACAATATTATTTGTAATAATTTCACACAATATTTATTATTGTTTAAATAATGATTAAATATAAATTTATTATATTTAAATCATTTTAAATAACAATTTCATTTCTTTTAATAAATTAAATAATTAAACATATTAGTTAATTATCACATAATTAATTAATAAGATTAATTATTTATTTTTCCACATTTTCACAATAAATCAAACAGATACGTAAACTAATACGTTTATTCTAAAATCTAAACATAATCATTTTCAATAAATCTATTTGTTTCAAGACATACAAATTAGATAGAATATTTAAACCACCATTCAAAATCAAAATGGAAACCTTAAAACATTCCCAAACTTTCAAATCATTATTATTCTAATTCTAGACACCGTTCCTTAGGTTAATCGTAAGGAAGTCGTTGGTGTTTAATCTATCACATTCAGATTCTAATCTCATCAATCAAGTGAGTATTCATATCCCCTTTTTATATCATTTCCTATTTGGGGGAAATCATGTGATACAATATATTCAATCATGATATTCTATTGTTGTTTCATTCTAAATTCAATTCAAGACAGGTTATGTTATTACTTGCAATTACGTGAACATACTATGCTAAACTGGACGACAATAAAACCCTAATTCAATCAATCAATCAATCCTGGCAACAATGTAGATCTACTGGTTTGGATAACCCACCCCATATGAATAGTCGAGTGGTGATTGTGCCAGAGGCAGGAGTTAAACTATGGTGTATGTGTGGAGTCTATTATTTGCAAGTGTCAAGTCAAGGGGTTGTTATTGTGTCAGTTTATCTATATGCTTTACTATTGCAATATAAGTCTTAATGTTACCTTGTGAATGAATTATTCTCAATCAATCAATCAATCTATATGTATACTCAAAACTGTGATTACTCACCAGCTAATTCGTTAGCTGACTTTATTTTCTCACATGATTTCAGGTTAAGCAAGCTAGTGGACTTCTACTTGATCATATAAGACCTGGACTTAGTCAAAACAAAAGACAATTATTATTTGTGACTTTAACTGTTGTATTTGTATCTGCTAAATTCATGCTATCCTGTAATCTGATTTTAATATTATTTCACTATTAGACAATCATGAGTTATGAACAATCAATCATTCCCTCGTCCGCTCCGATGATTCCGCCGTCGGTCGGGGTGTGACAGATTGGTATCAGAGCCATGGTTATAGGGAATTAGGTTATTAGAAATGGAATGACCTAGACTATAACTAAGTACCCTTACACATGAGTCCTCTCATGTATTTTACATGCTTAGATAGGATTTTTATGTGCCTTACGTGTTTATACTTGATTATGTGATTATCTGCCTTATGTGATTATTCTTATACTTTGAATCTATCAATATACACATGAATCTTAACTCATGTTCTAAGGCATTGTGTGCCTAATTCAAGTGATTTCAAACTCCAAAACTCGATTGTTATTCATGGTTTTCAAATCTCGTCAAAGTCCGTGTCACACGACCGAGAACATGCAATGCTGGAAGAGTGGGATACCTGTATCTTAAGGTGTTCTGTCTAGGCAAGGTATTCATACAACTTGATTACCTTACCTGGGAACCCTCAAGATGAGTATTCGCTTATAGGTACGCATGTCCTTGTTAAGGTTGTGGTGGACACAATACTTTGATTAGTCAACGTACTCGCTTTGATTTACGAATCAAACGATTACACTCGGAACATATCATCGTTATTATGCCAAATTCTCGATCCTCGTTTTCATGTTGTATAGCTCATATTACCCAATTCTCATAAACTATCTCAATGATATTTCAGAATGTCTCCTCGTCGAATCCGTTCACGATCTAGAAACTCTGGCCGTAAGATTTCTGCTATTGTAGCACGTGAAGTTACTGCGGTCATCCCAACTCTACTTACCCATTTGAACCAAGGAAACAATGTTGTTCAAAACCCAATTGCACCAAACCCTCCCCGAACTTGTACTTACAAACAATTCAGTTCTTGCAACCCCACTAAGTTCAGTGGAACTGAAGGTGCTACCGGATTACTACAGTGGTTCGAAAGCATCGAAAACACATTCTTAAACAGTGAATGCCCTGAAAATCTGAAAGTCCGGTATGCCACAAGTGTTCTCCAGAAACGCGCACTTACTTGGTGGAACGGAGAGAAACGAACCTGTGGAACTGAAACTGCTCTAGCCTTAACATGGACTGAAGTTAAGGATCTCATGACTAAAGAGTTCTGCCCAAGAAATGAAGTCCGGAAACTGGAAGCTGAGTTCTGGGAATTAACCCAAGACAGTGGCGAGAACCTCACATACACTAACCGATTCCACGAACTGAGCCTTTTGGTACCGCATCTTGCTACCCCTACCTCCCGAGCCATCGAGAAATACATTGGTGGTCTACCCATGCAGATTCAGGATACGGTGCTAGGAAGGAATCCTTCGACACTAGAAGATGCTATCAGGCTGGCTGCACAGTTAACCGATAATCATGTGAAAGCTGGTTCCTTAACCAGGAAAGGATCGAAGAAGAATACCGATAAACTTCCTAATGAAACCGTCAAAACCGACCAACCCGAGCTTTCCAAGAACAGGAAGAGGAAGGCTCAATCTCAAAACTTTGCTGTAATTACGCCTGCTGTGCCAATTAATCAAATCCCTCCAACTCGTCAACCAGTAGTAAACAACCAATCACTAATGAAAAAGCCATACGCTGGACCCCATCCACTGTGTAACATCTGCAATTACCCTCATCCCGCTAACACTCAATGTCGTCAATGCACAAATTGTGGTCGTTTGGGTCATACATTCAACGTGTGCAGGAGTGCTGCTAAAGCTCCGACTAATGCACCAGTTCACCAACATCCTCTTGCAATTACCCAGGGTCGTGCATGCTATCAATGTGGTGATCCGAACCATTTTCGCAATCGATGCCCTCAACTTGTCATCCAGTTCCTACGGCTCAAGGACGTGCTTTCAACATCAATACTCAACAAGCTCAAGCCACCAATGATGTGGTGTTGAATAATTCTTGTCCTTGATTTCGTCTTTCTGATTTAATTCAAGATTTGTAATCGTGATTTCCTTTTGTTACATTGATGTAATTTGAAAATTTCTAAATTTCTAATTGAGATATTTTTCCTTTCGTTGTTAAGTCTAACTTTGAACCGTTTGCACCGTGGGAGGTGCAAGAGTTTGCAAGTCAACCTATGACTAAGGACACTCGAATCTCCTAAATGATTTTAATTCATCAAAACAGGGGTGATTCCCTTACTATGATGATGATTCCTTATTCGTTTCAATAAATGGTTTTCAATTGTGTGTTTTATGAAATTTCATCCTATGGATTAGGGTGATTTCCTTATCTCGAGGACTAACTTCAATTATTCACTTTGGAACTTACATTTCACAAATGACATGATATCACCAAAATAGGATTGAAACCCGTACTTTGGTGACAAATGTCAATCTTCAATTGTTTTCTTGTTATTATGAAGCCCAATCATCAAGATACGCGTGAAATTCACACCCTGATGATAATATCATTTTATGGATTGTATTTTCTCAAATGAAACGACCTCGTCAAAGTAGGAGTGAATTCTGGATTTGACAAGGAAGTCTATCTTATTATATTTTGTTTTTGTAAAAGTTCATCGTTAAGATAGGAGTGATTTCCCTTACCTTAATGGTGAGTTATCTCGTCTTATTTTCCTAAGATCCTCAGATCGAACTTTTGATTGGTAAGTTAGTAGTCATACCTTGAGAGTACACCATCAAGTCAGGGGTGAAAACCATACCTTGATGACTATTCTCATTTCTTGATCTCCAACTTACCATGGTGTAATCAAGTGACGGGACGCATGTAGTAACTTGAAGGGTGAAATAATGTTAGTGTTTCGACCTATCAAGCCAAAGCATGATCTCTGAACTTGAACAGAGACCTGATCGTTTAAGTTGATTTTGATTCCAAGCTTGGAACATTTAAATTCTTAAATCGATTTCTTTTATCTTCATGTTTTGACTCGATCTAGCTACATCGAACCATTTATTCCTTATCTATCGACTTTCATTGTGAGTTATCATCAAAACCTGTTTACATGATGGTAATCTTCCTAAACAATCTTTTGTCAAGTAAAGATATTATATCTGATCACGATGGTCGCTTCATCTCTCGTTTCTGGAAAAGTCTCCAATCATCTCTCGAAACTCAACTGAATCTTAGCACAGCATATCACCCGAAAACCAACGGTCAGACTGAAGGAACGATACAGACCCTCGAGAATATGCTCCGGGCTTGTGTCATTGATTTCAGTGGATCGTGGGATTCTCATCTACTGTTGATCGAATACTCTTACAATAACAGTTACCAGACCAACAGATGGCACAATTTGAGGCCTTGTATGGTCTGAAGTTGGTGAATCACAAATTACTGGTCCAGAACTGATACAAGAAACAACAGACAAAATTCATAAGATCCGTGATAACTTGGTCGCTGCTAGAAATCGTCAAAAGCTTTATGCTGACAAAAGACGTAAGCCCATGGAATACAATGTCGGTGATCTCGTACTTCTTAAGATATCACCTTGGAAGGGAGTGATTCGCTTTGGAAAGAAAGGGAAACTAGCATCTCGTTACGTGGGTCCATTCAAAGTACACGAGCGAATTGGGAAAGTAGCCTACAAGCTTGAACTACCCCAAGAGCTCAGCAATATACAACCAACGTTTCATGTTTCAAATCTCAAGAAATGTCTTGCCGATAAAAATCTCCACATTCCACTCAACGAAGTCCAGATTGATGAATCTATGCACTTTATTGAGAAACCTGTGGAAATTGTGGATCGGGAAGTCAAACAACTCAAACGTAGCCAGATACCTATTGTCAAAGTCCGCTGGGAATCTAAACGTAGCCCAGTTCACCTGGGAACGTGAGGACCAAATGAAATCCCAGTATTCTCATCTTTTCGTTTCAGCCTCCTCGTGAACAAATTTCGGGACGAAATTTCCTAAAGCAGGGGAGACTGTAACATCGCGTATGTTCATAAATAAAAGTGAATTTATTAAACAATTAAGTTTAATACGTTGACATTAATCACAATAATTATAATAATAATAATAATAATAATAATAATAATAATAATAATAATAATACTGAAAAAAATAGTTTATTATATTAAAACCTATAACTAATATTTATACATAAAATGATAACCTTTCCACATAAAATAATAACCTCTCAAACATCAAAGGTTAAATTGTAATTTATTTAAACTAAAACAAAATTCTAGTTTTGTTTGACAAATGTTATAAACCACAGGGACCAAATGTGAAATATTTTTAAAAAAAACCATCAACACCATCGACACCCCCACCCTCACCGCCGGCCACCGTCCGGTGACCCTCCGACGACCCACAACCCGCCAAACCATTCGATTTCAATCCAATAATTCATCCCCGACAATATCTCGTGAAAGAATCAAACCCATACATTTAAAATTTGAGTGCGATTCAATCCGACCCAACCTCCCCACATTCGGTCGACTTTTTGCAACCAAGAACCGCACTAATACCTTATTTTAATCGAATTAAACAAATATGAACTACCTTTTATCAGTTTATAAGCTGTTAACACTACGAATTTCATCTAAAACAAACTCAAACAACACACCCGACCTCCTTCCCTTTCCGCGACCTGCAACCTACTCAAAACCCCACTTCCGATCGATTTCAATCAAAATTACCATAGGGTTTTTCATCCTTATCATCATACGAAGCTTCCCTACGTTTAATTGGATTATAAACAAGATTTGAGCATCAAACGACTACTCACTGTGCCGCGACCTGTTCATCTCTGGGTAAGGCATCGATCGATCATCATATGATTAATTACACACACCCACACACTCGATTTTTCATGAGGGTCAAAAGCCCCATGATTGCAGAAGCATTCGATATCGAATTGAACTTCGATTTGGGTCTGGATCGAACCTAGGGTTCGAATGGATTTGGGAATTGGGGTTTGATCGAGATTAAGCTTAAAACAATCTGAAGCCGGAACATTTCGCGGCTTAGGCCTTTAGTCTGCTGGTTCCTGCGCCCCATTTCAACCTTGAGGTCCCGGGTTCGAAACCCGGCAGCCTCCTATATTTTTAAACATTTTTTAGGCCATTTTAAGCCTCTAAAAATTCTAAAAAAATTCATAAAAATCATAAAAAATATTTTTAAGACATTAAAGATATTTAAACAACTAAATTATTTTTCTGGAATTTATTTCAATATTTTATCTATTTTTAATAAATGTTTTAAATAAATAAAGTTATAAATAATACAAAATTATTTAAATAAAAATGAACACCTAATAATAATTTAATTTATTGAATTATTATTTGACACAATATTATTTGTAATAATTTCACACAATATTTATTATTGTTTAAATAATGATTAAATATATAATTTATTATATTTAAATCATTTTAAATAACAATTTCATTTCTTTTAATAAATTAAATAATTAAACATATTAGTTAATTATCACATAATTAATTAATAAGATTAATTATTTATTTTTCCACATTTTCACAATAAATCAAACAGATACGTAAACTAATACGTTTATTTCTAAAATCTAAACATAATCATTTTCAATAAATCTATTTGTTTCAAGACATACAATTAGATAGAATATTTAAACCACCATTCAAAATCAAAATGGAAACCTTAAAACATTCCCAACTTTCAAATCATTATTATTCTAATTCTAGACACCGTTCCTTAGGTTAATCGTAAGGAAGTCGTTGGTGTTTAATCTATCACATTCAGATTCTAATCTCATCAATCAAGTGAGTATTCATATCCCCTTTTTATATCATTTCCTATTTGGGGGAAATCATGTGATACAATATATTCAATCATGATATTCTATTGTTGTTTCATTCTAAATTCAATTCAAGACAGGTTATGTTATTACTTGCAATTACGTGAACATACTATGCTAAACTGGACGACAATAAAACCCTAATTCAATCAATCAATCAATCCTGGCAACAATGTAGATCTACTGGTTTGGATAACCCACCCCATATGAATAGTCGAGTGGTGATTGTGCCAGAGGCAGGAGTTAAACTATGGTGTATGTGTGGAGTCTATTATTTGCAAGTGTCAAGTCAAGGGGTTGTTATTGTGTCAGTTTATCTATATGCTTTACTATTGCAATATAAGTCTTAATGTTACCTTGTGAATTGAATTATTCTCAATCAATCAATCAATCTATATGTATACTCAAAACTGTGATTACTCACCAGCTAATTCGTTAGCTGATTTTATTTTCTCACATGATTTCAGGTTAAGCAAGCTAGTGGACTTCTACTTGATCATATAAGACCTGGACTTAGTCAAAACAAAAGACAATTATTATTTGTGACTTTAACTGTTGTATTTGTATCTGCTAAATTCATGCTATCCTGTAATCTGATTTTAATATTATTTTCACTATTAGACAATCATGAGTTATGAACAATCAATCATTCCCTCGTCCGCTCCGATGATTCCGCCGTCGGTCGGGGTGTGACATCGCCGGAGGCGGAGGAGGACGACGGTGGAGATGAAGTGGTGATCGGAGTGAACGTGCAGTTGTGGTGTGGAGATGCATCGGTGGAGAATGAGAGGTGCTGTGAAGATGGATAAAAAATTGGCTAAGGGGATTAGGGTTTTGTTGGTATGGTGACACTGTAGCCACCGATCAAAATCTTTAATATATATATAATATCTTATTAAAAAAAGATTTTTTAAAGTTTAATCTACGTCATGTTTCCCTCTAGCGAAGAAAATTCATGAAGACAACGTCTACACACTTCGAGAGCACATTGTATTGCACACTTTATACTTATGATTGTATTTACAAGTAGAATATTAATATCATATCAGTATCAAATTATCAATATCAAATTATCAATATCTAACGAATTATATGGTTTTAAAAATATCATGTGTATAAAGACAAATACAAGTTGAAGTGCGATACAGCCAACGCGTTCTTCCCCCTTTCCCTCACTTCTTCTTCCTCCTTCATCATACCACAATAATAATAATAATAATAATAATATTCTTCTCAATCCACCCCCAAATCATATCTTCATATGTTAATTTAGGGTTTCAATCGCTTTTTCTCTTCTAATTTCCCCAAGATCGACCTTCATTTCCCCCTTTAACCCTAATCCCCAAAGGGTTTCGACCAAACCCCAATTTTCAATTCAATCTTTTTTTTTAACCTTCTTCGTGATCTTATAATTGAGGAGTTGGAATTTTTCAAATTTGGGTCGAATTTCAGAGACCCAGTTGAAATTTTACAAACAATTGCTTTCTCGATCGATTGTTTATGAATTAGGGCTTTTGTAGAATCGAATTTGGGGTAGTGATGGTGGGTTCGGAGGCTTTGAGTTCACCGAGGCAGCACGGAGTTACCAAACCCTTGTCTCTAGCGGGGCCATCTGAGGCTGATTTACTCAGAACTAAAAAGTTGAATAAGGTAGGGTTTGTCGGTTTGACACTTGATTTGAAGAGTTTGATTCAAGAGTTTCTTTGTTTCATTATGTTAAAAATGTTTGCAATTTTGTTGTTTTTTTGAAGTTTTTGGTGGATGCTGGACTTTATGAAAGTCAAGAAGAAGCAGCGAATAGGGAGAAAGTTCTTGGTCAAATTAAGCAGGTTTTTGTGATTAGTGTTATTGATATCTTTTATGTTGTTTTTTGCATTGATATTTCTTTTTTTCCCATCATACGAGCTATATACCCACTTGATTATTAATTAGTGTTTGAATTAAGTTATAACCTTATGTTTTTATTTTCCTAGGAAAGAGTGGGTTGCGATGGTTTGTTTTGACAGTAGATTATATGATGAATTGTGCAGAATTGTTACACGAGGCATGAAGTAGGTTGATTATTAGGATGTTTTGTTTCGGGTTTGTTGATTATGTGCGCCTTGCATATGTTGATGTAGCACAAATGCAAGACTTTCTGTAAATGAAGTATCTTAAATTAGTAGATCTTATCTATTAGGGATGATATATTTGTATCATTTAACCTCAATTAACAATAAACATAGACCATTGAATATATTAGCCTAAAGGCCATAAATTACTACGCCAATGGAAGTGATGAGATGAATCTGAGGCCTTAGTTTGCGTTTATATTCTCTCTATATGGTAAGTTATACAAAAAGATGCCTGATGGGCATGCTTTGTATTGTCTAGGTACTTGCTTTTTTGTATTTTCTTTACCACAGGGTTGTCACATTTGTTTTCTAATGGTTCGTTTAAAGTTACCCAATGTTGATATGACAATGTTTGGCAATTTGATGTGATGGCATAGATCGTAGTTGACTGGGTGAAGGAACTTACTCGCCTTCGAGGGTACTCGGATCAAATGGTGGAGGATGCAAATGCAGTCATATTTACCTTTGGTTCTTATCGACTCGGGGTAAGAAAGTATTTGAATGCAAAATATTTATATCGTGATCAAAATGAACTGCAATACCATAAATACAGTTCTCCTTTTTGGTCTTTACAGCTGTACAGACGTAAGACATTGTTTTTTTTGCTGCACCAAGGGTGCTAAAATGTTATGGATGAGAGTGATTTAGATCTGTTTATTTATAAGTGGGCCGGGTTGGGTTATGTTTAGTGGGCCAAATTAAAAAGAGTTTTGCTAATAATAGACCTTACGGTTATTTTCAACAACTAAATTTTAATTAATTACTTAAAAAGTATTTAGTTTCTTTTTATCAAGCATCTCAACCAAACCCACTCATTCAACCACCTTTTTTTCCACATAGTCCTACTTTTACTTGTCATTTAATAATCAAAATGATTGTTCTTAACAAAGAATAATTTAAGACTAAGCAATTAAAAGGTCGTTGTTACCAATAGGTCTAAGGGCTGTTGTTAGCAATTTTCCATTAAAAATAGCTTAAAATGAAATGAGTTGGATTGTTGAAATTCACTTTAAGTGTAATTTAATGTATAAAACCTTAGAAGTCATGTTATGATAAAGTTGTATTATTAGAAAAATTATATAATTTGTAATCATATATAGCACACTGTCTTTTAAGGGAATAAAGTTTTTTTTTTGGATAAGAGTATTTCATCTCAGTCCAACCTGATCGGGATTTACCAAAATTATTGTATCAACCGGGACCTATCTTGGGATATTATTCAACCTGGCCGTTTTGGCACCTCTAGTTATGGGTACTAAAAGTTAATACACATGACCATCTGTATTTTTTGATCCTTTAAATTCATGCACAATTATCAGATAGTTTTTTTTTGTATTGAATTTGTAGTAAGAGGCTTGTTATTTTATTACTAATGGTTTTGTTCTCTTAACTTTGGTGGTAGGTTCATGGTCCTGGAGCAGACATTGATACCTTGTGTGTTGGACCATCTTATGTGAATCGAGATGTGAGGCTTCATACGATTTAAATTGTTCTTTATTGTTGACGAGAGCTTTGGAGTTTGATATGATTACAAACAGGCCACTATCTTACAGTCATTGATCTAAATCATCTGTAATTGTGTTCTGTTTTCATGTTCTCACTATTCAATAAGTTCTTACTAGAACCGTACACAGTACTTTAATAGAACACACATGCTATTCTTTATTACTTACTCTTTTCACTAATGTTTCAGGAAGATTTCTTCTTTGTTTTGCATGAGATGTTGGCTACAAAAGAGGAAGTTACTGAACTTCAACCAGTTCCAAGTGCTCATGTTCCGGTTATGAAATTTAAGTTTGAGGGGATATCTATTGATCTTCTTTATGCTAGTATTTCCCGTTTAGTCGTCCCTGATGTAAGTTGGTTTAATTATGTAAAATCAGCTTGATATTCAATTTTCACACATTTACTTTGAAAGGGGTTGATTTGGTGCGTAATTGCATACCATGGACTATAACTCATGCCTTAAATTGGATCTAATTTTTGTTTAACAGGATCTGGACATTTCTGATGTTTCCGTGTTGTATAATGTTGATGAGCCGACGGTTCGTAGTCTTAATGGCTGCAGAGTTGCTGATCAAATTCTTAAACTCGTTCCGAATGTTGAGGTGACTGCATACGATTGTTGTTTATCATCGCCTCCAAAGTTTTTTACTTATATTTCATCCTTTTTTTCTTATGCATTTAGCATTTTCGTGCGACACTTCGTTGCTTAAAGTTCTGGGCTAAAAGGCGCGGTGTTTATTCAAATGTAAGTGGTTTTGCCAGCACATGTTTTTACATATGAACAATTGTACTAATGAATTGTGATAGTTGATTTGTCTTCTGTATGTTTTAGAGGTGACAATTTTAGCCCATTAATTTATATAGGGGTCTTTTGGGTTAATGTTTTATCTTCTGCAAATTTAGGGGATAATCTAAAAGTAAACGGGTGAACAGGTTAAGTCATCCAATATGTATTCATATGTATAAATCTTATAATCACTTCAATACTTGAAAGCACAATTGTCGAAAATAATTTGATTGTCTTCCATCGATGTACACGCATAGTCGCCTAAATTTTATTTTTGTTTGATTAAATCCCTTGTCTTTTAAAACTTAATGGATGAAGTCCTTGGACTTTACTTTTAACACAAAAGTTTTAATGTATGTTTTATTTTTGCATGATCAAGTTCTTAAATTTTATAAAAAGGAGTAGATAGTTAAGTAATAAAAGTCCATAAGCTCAGTCCATAGGGTTTCTCAATTTGACCTATTAAAAAGGTTGTTTTCTTTAATATGCAATGTTGAATAATGTCTAGCACATTAATTATTTACAAAATAAAAAAAAATGTGTTTGCAGGTCGGTGTAACCCTATACAATTTGTTTTAACCTGAACCTGTTTTTGACTCGTTAAGCAACGTGCCTCATTCACCCATTTTGCCACCTCTTCCTATGTTTGATGAGGCTATTCATCTGTTCCATTCTTTTGTCTATTATTAGTGCTTATGACCATCTAAGTTGTTTTTATTCAAAAAATGCTATTGCATATTAGAGTTCATTAATCATAAGTAACACAATAATAACCTAGTAAAAAATTTAGATATATGGACAAAAGGTATTTTGTCTTTATTGTTTCTTGTTTGATCGTGCATATTCATTATTTTGTTATCTTGCCATCTCTACTATGTTTTGCAACATTATTGCTTAAATTGTTTCGCTTCAAACACGAACTTTTTTTTGACCCACGTCTTGTTTTGCGTCAGGTGACTGGTTTTCTTGGTGGTGTGAACTGGGCCCTCCTTGTTGCACGGGTATGTCAATTTTATCCAAATGCTGTTCCCAGTATGTTGGTTTCTCGATTTTTTAGGGTTTATACACAATGGCGATGGCCAAATCCGGTCATGCTTTGTGCTATACAAGAGGATGAGCTTGGATGCACTGTGTGGGACCCACGTAAGAATCCCAAGGACAAAACTCACCTTATGCCAATCATAACACCTGCCTACCCATGCATGAATTCTAGTTATAATGTCTCAACTAGCACACTTCGTGTTATGACAGAGCAATTTCAATTTGGTAATCGGATATGTGAGGTAATATTCTGGTACTTTTATCTGTGAGGTGGCAAAATGGGTGGGTTGGTGGCGGGATAAAATGAGTAACTTTTCTTACTGGTCAGAACTGGCTGGGACAACACACAAACACAACATTGTTTTGATATTTCCTGCATTTTTTGTAAGTTTTTTTCTAACATTCCGCATGCGTCTTAAATTCTTAATTGCACCTGTTAATAAGCATATATCAAGAACAAATGCCTCTTAAGGTTGGTACATGGTACCATATTTAACATAATCTAATATATATTCTTTTTGCAAAAAGCGAAGCATATCATCTTCATATTTAATCATTTCAAATTTTGAATATTTGATTTGTAGGTAAAAAATAAAGTAGGAACATTGAATTTGTATGATAGAGAAATCTGGAGATATGATGTTTGACCAAAAAATGAACATTAATTAGAATATTCATATTATATCACTAAAGAACTGAAATAATATAACATATTATGTTTAGAAAAAAGTGAGAATTGGGAAGGAAAAAAATGTAATAATTGGATTTATGAATATTGATTTAATAATGGAAGAGAAAATTTGGTAGAATAATGCTTATTCATACTAACTGGTTATTATAAATAGGAATATTTGTTTAATAAACTTGTTAACATTATTAGATATCAGGGTTTTTTATATGTGCCCATGGCCCCATTTAGGTTTCTGGGGTTTCTTGTGATCTCTTTAAATTGTAACCTAACTATTAAATAATATTCAATCAGTCTTTTACCTTACAAAAAAACCCTAATATCTAATAAAAATGTGCCCTAAAAGCATGTTTATAAATAACTTACATATTGCGAATGCATTTTGGTGACTTTGACCCTTTCAACTTGTTGTCATCATAGTTAATCATTCAAAGACATGTTTATCCGAAAACAGGTTCATTGCCACCTCCAGTGTTTACTTTACATTGCTGATGTACTAGTTTATGACTGTTATTGTTATATTCCAGGATATAGAACT
This sequence comes from Flaveria linearis, assembly GCA_024085815.1. Classification (NCBI taxonomy): domain Eukaryota; kingdom Viridiplantae; phylum Streptophyta; class Magnoliopsida; order Asterales; family Asteraceae; genus Flaveria; species Flaveria linearis. The sequence goes on along the minus strand of CM044007.1, from coordinate 1,684,578 downwards.
TAATAAAGCCCAATGGCCCGTGCTTTTTGAACCCTACATGTTCTTTGAGTGTTACAAGAACTATTTAGAAGTTGATATAGTTGCTGCTGACCCAGATGATTTACGGGCTTGGAAAGGCTGGGTAGAGTCTCGTTTGAGGCAGTTGACCTTGATGGTAATGTTGACCTTTCAAATAGATAACCTTTGCAAGTAAAAAAGAAAAGAAAAAAAAGAGTAACAGTTATGACTCCTTTGGTACGTATAAGGTTAGATCAGGTTGGGTTGACTGGTCCAACACTTATGCACCTTTTGGAAAGTGTTATCAACAATTAATATAATAAGTGCAATTTTGAAGACTGTTATTGAAGCAACCTGGTAAAATGGGTTAGAGAATTTTGTTATTTATTATGGCTTGTCAAAAGATGTTAGGTTGGGTTGACCAATCAACACTTATGCCCTTTTCTCAAATAAAAAGGGCGTACCTGGTGCTGCAAAGAGCTCCCGCGTTTTCGCAGGGTCCAGGGAGGGTCCGTCCCATTTAAGGGAAGATGTACGCGGTCTTTCCCCCACATTTTGTGGGGAGACCGTTTCCACGGATCGAACCTGAGACCTTTGGTCCCTTAGGAACAGCTTTTACCACTGCGCCAAGGCCCGCCCTCATGCCCTTTTCTCAAATATTGTAAATAATTATATTTGTTTAATATTTTTATAAAGATTATTTATGAAGTAGCAGACTAAAGGTTAAATCAGGTTTAAGTCAAAACAGTTAGATTTGGGCTCGTAAAATGGGTTGGCTTGAAATGTCAATATTTTTATGTTTTCACATATTATAAGTTATAACTAAATGAAGTACGATTACAAAAACTTAATGATCCAATATAGCAGATTAAAACACCTCCGTGGGTATTTTTTAAATCGTTTGACCAGTTCTCTTTTGTCTACTTTTTTCATTTTTACTGATTCAAATCGTTATCAGTATGGCATTGTTAACCCAATATAATTTTTTTTCACAAATGGTATGGAGGTGAGATTTGGCAAAGATGAAGGAAGAATATCAATCATCCTTTTTTTGTTTATTTTTATTCTTTATCATGCAGATTGAGCGGGACACGCAAGGGAAGCTGCAATGCCATCCTTACCCTCATGAATATATTGATCCTTCAAAACAATGTCCACACAATTCTTTTTTTATGGGTTTACAAAGAAAACAAGGTGAAGTAGTTCAAGAAAATCAACAATTTGATATCCGTGGTACAGTTGATGAATTTAGGCATTCAGTCAATATGTACATGTTTTGGAAGCCCGGGATGGAGATGTTTGTTTCTCATGTTCGTAGAAAGCAAATTCCACTATACGTGTTTCCGGACGGTTATAGACGATCCCGAGTTCCGCGGGCTGTAAATCATCAGCCTGTTTGTGGTCCAGGTTCTGCTGAGAAACTGAGTATAAAGAGAAAAGATGAAGGTCATATGGAGAGAGATAGTCCTCAAAGAAGGAAATCCATTAGCCCGAGCCCGATCAGGAGCCAGTTCACTAGCCCGCATAGCCATGGTTCAGTTTCTTCTGATATGTCTAGCCCTTCATTAGTTAGCGGGCCTGAAACCGAGAGTAATTACAAGAGTGAGGAAGTTGGGCTCATTGGATGTAATTCGGGGTCTAGTATAGTAACAAATGAGGAAGTTGGGCTTGAAAAAACAAGTTTGGGAAACAGTCAAGAGTCAAGCGAGGAAGATTCTCAATCGGCTGTAGATAAATTGCCCGTGGATAAAATCCAGGTGTTTGAAATTGAGGTTTTGTTCTTCATATTATATTTTCCTAAATAGTTATATTTATCTTCATGTTTTTGAGTGTTTAAAAGAAGATTATTGCAGTTTTTGTGATGCCAAGAAGATGAGAAGGGCTTCTTTTGGTTTCTGTTCCTCAGAAAGCCGTTTTGATTTCATATAAATCATCTTCTTATTTTTTTTATTTTTTTTATTACTTTTTTTTAACTTGGTTTGATTAAGGGACCTAATACGTTTTTTGGTTGCTTTTGTGTTATGAAGCCAATGCTGAAGTCGGGATGGTACTGAATTCTATAGGTGCCGCTGAATTAGAGCAGGACGCAATTATGAGGCAAGTTTTTGTATTCTCAGTTCTGTCCTATATATGGGGCCATGGGGGTGACCTTTTCGAACCATTTTCGTCTTGGTTATCTTTTATTGTTAAGTGGTCATATGAGTGAATTTAAAAAAAATTCCTTTTGGTAACAGAAAAAGACAATGTTACCTGACCTGTTTGGTCCGTTACCCAACTCTACCCACAAAATTCATTATATGTTTTATCTTGTATACTGCTCTGCTGCAGACTATTGTATGGTTGTTTCTTTAACAGGTTAGGTGTGACATCAACTGCTTGATGGAGAGAGCAAAGTGCAGTTTTCACTTGGTAAGTATCATTCTATCAGCCATGACTGTTTCTTGTGCTGCAAGCAACGTCCAGAGTTCAAAGAACTCTTGCTTTTCAACTTCTCTGTTTGTGGTTTTTCTGGGTGTGCTGAGGGTGGTTGAGGTGCAGTTACGAGTCTTCTATTGTTGTACATACTTTTTTTTTTTTTTCTTTTTTCCTTTTTTTTGGGGTGGGGGGGAGGTTGACTGGCGAGAGGATCGAAGTGGTATCACCGACCTTTAGATGAAACCGAAAGCATTGTTCTTGATGGAGATTCAGGAGTCTTGTTAAGTTGTTATTCGTGGATGACGTTTAGAGGTTAAACATTTGTTGATTATGGTCTTTACTCTTTGTAATGTTGGTTTGAAAGATTTATAGACATTGGTTGCATTGAAATGACAGTTTTCTTCGAAAGCGTGTTATTGGTGATTCATGTTTACATACATTAAGTTAAAAATGACCTATTGTTTTATCACCGAGATATCAAACACTCAAGTAGTCGAGTACAATTCTTAAGTTTCAATTCAAGTTTATTACTTGTATAAATTATTATTTTTTATATTTTCAATACTATATACCAATCCTAATTTATATGATTACAATGCAAGTGAGTATGGCTTTGGTTTTGATTATGGGGCTGGTATCACTAATGCAATGCTTGCACATTGAACTCGTGGAAATTTCATAACCAATCTTATATCTGCCCTCATGCGGGAATACGGGTCATACTCGAGTCCATCTCTAGAGGTTGAAAGCTTTTAAGATTTCTCTCCAAACACGCGGTATTCATATGAATATTATAGAGCTGGTTATGATGATATCAGATATAAATAATCAAACCACGAGCAAGTTAAACTTGCAAAAACAGCTCTTCGGTTAGTCTCCTTCGGCTTTTTTTTGGTATTTAACCCAACTATCCAGGAGAACGGTTTTGTTAGAAAACCTAAGACCGACTAGACCGGGAGAGCAAATTTATTGGAAAACCAATACCGAAGGCTCGATCGTTTATCGCAAGATGGAAGTGCATACGCCTCAAACACTTTCTATAACCCGATATTTAATAAAATGTGCTCACACCTCAAACATTGATTTGTGAAAATTAAGGTTAAAATTTTAAATAGAATAAAAATTATAAATTATAAAACCATAAACTTAGACATGATATGATTGAAATTATGTATGAGTAATAATTATAAGTAATAAAACAATAATATGAATTTTTATTTTATTTTTTTCAAAGATAAATTAAATATTTTATTTTAAAATAATATTTTAAAATTTTTTCATTTTTAAAAATTTTCTTACTATAACTCCTTATTTCGATTAATTTTGTTTTATAAAAAATTACTTTAAAAAAACCAATTTTAAAATATTACATAAAAATAGTTTTATTTTTTACTTTTTTAGAAAAAAATCTTTTCATAAAAAATATCTCTATACAAATAACATTAATAAAATGTTCTCTTTCTTAATTTATTAAAAAAACTAATTATAATTATAATGGAAAATAAATAATAATATAATTAATAATTAATGTGATTATTTAATAGGAGAGAGAAGCGAGAAAAATTTGATTAGAATGAATGTGGTGCTAACACGTGTCATCCAATTTATTTTTTTATTAGAGTAGGAAGATATTGGTGCTTATTATCATATTGGTGTCTTATTTGTGTATACAGTCGAGCATACGTGGAGTCTTAGATAGGGGTCGGGTCACATTACACTAGATGGGCTTAATATGTTGGTTAAGCTATTAACTCTAGATTACCTCATAAATATTTACAGTTGTAGTTATTTGAGTATGTCAATAAAAAAACACAAGGGTCCCACACTTCTTTAAGGAATATTACTGTCACTTGTATAAACACATACTGATTTGAAATGTATGAGATTAACGGTTAACATTGTAGAACAAGGGTCCCGCGAAGAACACACAACAAACAACAAACTAGAAGATGCAAGAACTCAAAGCCACGTGGTTCGATGGAATCCAGCATCACCACCCACATTCATCGGAATCAATCAATCGATCACAAGTTCATCTCATCTGCATGTCCATTATAGGCAATCTTCCCCCTTTTCTCTCTCAATTTCCCCTCAATCCAAGGGTTTCTCATCACATCCATCAATTACACCCCCTTCAATTCCACCAATTCACATCAGTTTTGATCCATTGTCATGGGGAAGAAGGTCACCGTCGGAGCGGCCGTGATCGGTGGCGCTGCGGTGTGCGCCGCCGCGGCGTTTGTTCTGCGCCACCGGATGCGAAGTTCGAACCCGTGTGTGAAATCGGGGGATATTGTGAAGGAATTGGAGCAACATTGTGCTACTTCGGTAGCGAAATTGAGGCAGATTGCTGATGCGATGACGGTTGAGATGCATGCGGGTCTTGCGTCTGAAGGTGGTAGTAAGCTTAAGATGCTTATCAGCTACGTTGATAATCTCCCCACTCGGTAATTGACTAATTTCGTGTTTGTATTCACGTTGATTGATTGTTTTTTGTTGAGAATTTTAGGAAATTATGTAGTTTTTTTTGAGGATTTGGATGCTGCAGGATCATGAATTGTTGATTGATTGTGGTACATTTTGTATTGTAGATCATATTTTGTTTGTTTTGCTGGATCTGAGATCTATTGTCTACATGATTTTTGATCGTTGTTCTGCGTGTGGAGTTTGATTGATTTGTTTCTGATCTGGAAACAATGCCTTTTTAAGATTGATTGCGAAACGTATGCTGGCTTACCCTACACTTTGTGCAAGAGTTAGATTCTCATGGCTTGAGCACGTGATCTCAAGGTCACAAAGTAACAATTTTACTAGTTGTATTAAGGGTCGCCCTCTGCATTATACTCTAATATGTTCACAATTGAACACAAGCTTCTTTTAATATCATATTAACCTATGTGAAAGAGGTGAACCCCTCTACCCCTCCCCCTCTCCCACACACACACTCTTTAGACAGTATAGGTTTTTAAAAAATCTAGAATAAAATGATGAATTGCAATTTGTAAAAAACTCACACCCTCTTTGAAGATTGTCTGGTTCACTTCTGGAAATCGTTCACTTGCACTGCTTAGTAGGTAAATAAAAGTTCAACAATATTATACAGTAAAGACAATGGAGTCATATCTTTTAATTAATTATGGAAATTTATGACCGGATGTTTATTTCAAACACTTATGTTATTTGGTGTGTAAGCGAACTTAGAGATTGAGTCGCGACTTAGTGCGTGTAAAAACTTACCGGGTTGGTTGATTCACATATACTTTTTGTCTAGTTTTATATATGATGCATGTGTAAATAATGATTGCAGAATCAATACTATTATAGAATGTGATTATCTTTTTGTTATCAGCAAGTATAATAACTATTTGGATATTAAAATAAAATGATTAGAAGGTTGCATGTATTAAGAATAGACTTTGGGTGACTTTTAACTTATTTTAGATAAAATACAACCAAAATTGATCCATTTATAAGTAAACGGGTCAAAATTGTCACCTCTATTTTTTTTTCATTTGACTTTTTGCTAAGTCGTTAGAAAGATAATCCTAAATCATTATTTAACTGTTCATAATCAGTGCAAAAAATATCTTGCGCAGTCGTGTTTGCTTTCTGATATAATTCAATCTAATTGGCTTTGTTTAAATTTGAATCTTTTCTTTTCTTATTTTACTTTAGTGAAGAGGAAGGAGTGTATTATGCACTGGATCTTGGGGGAACAAATTTAGGGTTCTGCGGGTGCAGTTGGCCGGGAAGTCTGGTATTGCACATCAAGAGTTTGCTGAGGTGTCAATTCCTCCTCAATTGATGGTTGGAACTCCAGAAGTAAGCTTTTTTTTATTTCTTTTTCTATAAAAGCCACTTCACTTTATTTTTTATACAATGTACTGCATTCATGTTTCAGACTTTCCATAAGAGGTGACTATGGGAGTGTCAGGTGGGTTGAGTTATGGGTCAAAACGGGTCATTTTACTATTGGTGAGAACAGGTTGTTTCAATTAGGGTTGACCCAGCAAACACTTTTTAGTACAATCATCTTTATACATATTTTTAATAAATAACTAACATGTTATTTTTTATTATAAAAATCCTTACTTTTACAATCACCACAAATAGGAGACCAGCGATCCCATAAAAAGACATCACAATTCCTTGTGGGATTTGGATTTTTTTAGATGAAATTGTTTAATAGGTTGTGTGCATTAAAAACAGCATTAAGTGACTTCGAACACGTTTGACCCCTTTCATTTTTAGCTATGTTTTATGTACTTTGTACCATTTGAGATAAAACACAACTGCCTATTCACAAGAAAGTGGGTCGAGATGGTCATATCTACTTTCCTTTTATGTCGTTTTCAGATCTGGAAAATTAATTCTCTCGAAGTCGGATCGCGGCCCATAAATCACTCTTTAACACTTTATAAATAAACATGTTAATTTTGGCTATTTAGGAGGTCATGTGCACTGAATTGGCTATTTAGGAGGTCATGTGCACTGAACACAGGATGTTCAACCCATTCCCATTGTAACTAAATTTGTTGGTTTGATCCATTCGACATAAAACCCGGGATCTACCCATTCATAAGTAAATGGATCGAAAGTGTTACCTCTACTTTCATTATATGTTGTTTATAAGATCTGAGAGTTAGTTTTCTCCAGGCACTTTTTGACTACATTGCTGCAGAACTTGCTAAATTTGTAGCTGATGAAAGTGAAAAGTTTCGTCTTCTTCCAGGCAGGCAAAGGGAACTAGGTTTCACCTTCTCATTTCCCGTGTTGCAGTTATCTATTGATTCAGGCACTCTTATTCGGTGGACAAAAGGCTTCTCTATTGATGCAATGGTAATCACTAATCACATTTTGGTTATGAGACAAAAATTGTGGGTCCGTTGTGTTGGATGATGAGTCAGAAAGAGTTTTGGCCAAAGACATATTTTTTGGTATAGATAGGATCAGGTTGACACAAAGTAGTTTCCCCTTAAGGTCTAACAAACATTAGTATGTATAATAAGATCACAATAGTAATGTTAATTCAAGAATGTTCATGTGTTTAACGGAGTTAGGAATTTTAAATACATAGATTATTAGATGTGGCAAATTGGGTTGATGGTTGGGTAATGGGCCAAAAAGGCTTTCACCCAAAGTATGCAATTTTTCAGTCGGGTTGGGTCGAGGCGAAAAGGGTTTGGTACAAAACATATAGTTTTTGCCTTTTTGGTAGTAATAGATCAAAAATGTGTTTTGGCAAAAGTAAAACATGTAATTTTGCCATTTTGGTATGGGATAGGTAACAGGTGACTCAAAACGTGTTGGGGCCAAACATGTAAAATGTTGATATGTATTGGGATGACCCAAAATACTTTATGCCTTGTTTATAAACAACTAGCGTGTCAAATATGTTTACAATAATTATGTTTTTTCAATACTTTTTAATACAACCATGAAGGGGGTTTTATGCATTGAAGCCGCACTTATTGCAACTTTTGACATGTCTGACTTGTTTCCTTTAAGTTGAGTTTTTTACCTTTTTTGACCTCATCGAGATAAAACCTTGAAATGACCAATTTCTAAGTTAAAGATAACACTGAATCGATCAATTGTAAGTAAACGAGTCAAAATTGCCACAAAATTGACTGCTCTCTGCTTTCTTTTCCTAGTTTTTTTTTCTTTTCTATTTTACTACGCCTTTCTAGTCTTTATATATCTCCAACAGATATGTTATGGGCTCATGCAAGAATCTAATTTACTTTTAACTTTTCCACAACCTTTTGCCTTCATTACAGAATTGAGTTACTTTTTGTGCAACAAGGGAGTATAATTTTTAAGACTTGGATGATCTAAGGGCAACCTTCTTAACATGATAACTAATATATGTGTTTATAATTTGTTTTTTTTCAGTGTAAACGAGATATCAACAAATGAAGCTGTTTTTCTTTTCAAAGTAACCTAAACTTTTTGCAAATGAAGAATCCAATAACTTTTACTTCATTAATAAAAGAACTTTATATTATGCTATTGTTACTTTATTCGACTATCTGAATATATTTAGATCATCTGGGATGCAGACATGCGGTAGTCATAAATTTGTAAACTTTTGTTTAAAAAAATTTGCTAGGTCGGTAAAGATGTGGTTGCAGAATTGACAAAAGCAATGGACAGGCAAGGTGTCGATATGCGTGTTTCTGCACTGGTGAGTTCATTTTGGTTGCTAATCTTGCAAATTTTTTTATTTTTATTTTTTTATCTTTTTGTAGACCACAGTACCAACTCCACATTTTGTGTGTCACTAATCTTTCAAGCTGTGGAGTTGTAATTGGAAAATTATTGCATCCATAATATTATATTAGATGATTTATATCCCTACATACATATTACCTTGCCATAGCTAATAATCACATGTAATCTGGTCTGTAACTTCAAGCACATACAATTACATATTTACATCAAAAGACCATTTATTTGGCCTTACATGTAAAAAAAAATTTCTACATATTTATAAATGCATATGTTCCTTAAAGATATCTATGACTTTAAGCTTAAGAAGATAATATGTTTTGTATTAAGCCGTAACTTACCCTCCATAGCTGTATATTATCACTAGAAATTGGGATTTTCTTTTAAGAATGATGTTTCTAAAGTAGAATTGATTAGAAATACCATTTGAAGGATAGTTCCTCAATAGCAATATTATTAAAAAAATTACTTCCCATTTAGGAATATAAAATTTCTGTCGACTTTATGTACTAAGTGGTACAAAAGGTTGAAAAATCATTTCAGTTTTCTATTAGGGATCATTTATATCAAGATATGTACGAGATATGGTTGACTTGCACCTCTCAGAGCACATGATCGAGAATAGGAGTACGTGGAGGCGCAGAATTAAAATTAAGGATTTTTAGTGGGATTGTGGGTAGGAAGGGTAAATGAAGCCTTGTTTGTGTACGTATTCCTCACCTGCCCTTTATAGGTGCAACATGCCGCTTTTTGTTGTATGTTTTTTCCCTAAATTCTATGTGTCTTATACCTATGTGTTGTATGCTATATAATATGCCTGCTTTTGTTTGCTATTGCTATTGCTTTTGCTTTCGAGTCGGGGGTCTCTTTGGAAGCGGTCTCTCTACCCCCAAGGTAGAGGAAAGACTCGCCACCACTTACCCCTCCCAGACCCTACTCTTGAGTGGGATACACTGGGTATGTTTGTTTGTTTGTTTATGTATTTTCTATAAAGAAAAAGGTGTCATGAGTAATTGCTTTATTTACTTTATTTTTTGAAATAATAATAACAATAATAATAATGTGTAGCGTTGCATTTAGGTAAATGATACGGTTGGAACATTGGCTGGAGGAAAATATGATAACAAAGATGTTGCTGTAGCAGTAATCTTGGGTACCGGAAGTAATGCAGCTTATGTGGAACGGGCTCAAGCGATACCAAAATGGCATGGCCCGCATCCTAAATCAGGAGAGATGGTGAGCAATGATTTTGGTGTTGAATACATCTTCTTCATGATGTAGTTCCATTTATTTTAAATAAAAAGGTAACCAACTTTCATCTAATTTCTATTTGAGGTAATGAACCTTTAGGATAAACAATAAAAGTGACGAAGCCTTTTAAATTACGAAAAAAGGTTATGAATGTTAAATGTTAATATATTTTAGGTAACCAACTCTTTAGTTTTTTTTTCTAGTGTTTGGTACCAACATTCAGTTTTTCCATGTTATTAGTCTTTGTTGCTGATTATGATCGCTTCCACATCTAGTTAAATTTATTACTTATATGTGTTAAAAATTTAAAGTCTGTTGTGTTAATGTTTATTTTAAAGTTTGTTACCTCAAATGGAAATTCACAAAAATCTGTTTCCTGCTGTTACAAGTTGCCCTTCATTTTACTACATTTCAGTACGAATTAAAATTTGTGAGTTGTGACCCCGTGGTGGATTCAACCTCCAACTCAGGGTATGCATGTACATGTCAAATGGACCACAATATAATATATTCAAAACTATAATAATTAGAGGTCCCTATTATTGATGAATGGGTCTTATGCTTTAACTCTAATTATTTGAAATAAATATAATTGAAATGACGTATTTAGTAATCATGTTTAACATATACATGTATAAGAAGTAACTTTTTGGACATGAAGTGCGTTGACCCAACCTGATCCGATTCGGCCCGCACCAAAAATTATCTGTTGTGACCCGAACTCGTTCTGCCACTTATCCTACCTGACCATTTTCCACCTGGAATATTAATCGACATACTTCATTTGTTGTACAGGTCATCAACATGGAGTGGGGTAACTTCAAGTCATCACATCTTCCTTTAACTGAGTATGATAACGCACTGGATGCTGAAAGTTTGAACCCCGGGGAACAGGTGATTGTTTATGCATATACTATTCAATTTGCTTAGAATTGATATAGAATTTATTGCCTGAATGGTTGAATAATATATGTAAAATTAATCCTATTTTATTTGGCAGATATTTGAAAAAATGATTTCTGGCATGTATCTTGGAGAACTTGTTCGTAGAATTCTACATCGATTGGCAGAAGAAGCTGCCCTTTTTGGTGACACAGTACCCCCAAAACTAAAAACGCGGTTCATATTGAGGTATTTGTGGTTTTCTATATTTGGGTTACATATTATTTCTATCCAGTATAATGGGTAAAAAAAAACAATTTGAAACAGGTCAAGTATTATTTGGTCATGCCCGTTAATATAGGCCGACTGATGCTATTTTGATAGATGATCCAGTTATATATGTTAAGTGAGGGGAATAATAATCGATTTTATTTATTAAGGAATGAGGGGGATGATTTTGCGTGTTTGAAATATATATTTTTTAATTCTTTTATACCCTAGTTATTTGTAAAATAAATTTAAAAAGCTTGACAAAAAGTGTTTCTTATCTACCCAACTCGATTTAACCTGTTTTGACCCGTTAGTCTTTTACTATACACATCCATTTGAGCCAGCTCAAATATTAATAATATAATTATTTTTGTTCATTGAAATTCATAGGACACCTGAAATGTCTGCAATGCATCATGACACATCCCCTGATCTCAAGGTTGTCGGCGAAAAATTGAAAGACATATTAGAGGTATGTATTCTTTATAGTTATTATCATTCCCCCTCTTATGTTGTTACAAAATGGCATGTGTTAACTGCTTCCTTACATTATACTTTGCAGTTGAAAGCTTAGTCTATTTTAAAATTGCTTTGCATGTTGAGGGGTGTTTCAATTCCATTAAAAGCGGGTTAATCTAGTTTGTATTTTTATGCTTACGGGATAAACAGGTAAATTAAAAAATAACTAGAAAGTAAATGGATCTAATGGATTAAGAGTGGTCATCGTAGTGAAGCGTGTTTCTTTTCTTTTCTTTTTTCATTTTGTGTGACTGTGAGAACCGTTACTTGACAACTCATGGACCTAACTAACACCGTGCTAAAAAATGGGATCAGCTGAAGCTAGATAGGTGGCTTCAAGGAGGTTAAAGGTAGAAAATCAGTGGAAGCTAGATTCAAACCTAAGACCTCGGCTAGAGAGACTCAGTATGATCATAGTGAGTCTATGTTAAGAACATGTGGAATATTTTCAATCAAGTTATAAGTGATGGGGTTGATTGGGTTTTTTCGCCTTAACAAGTCAAATCCATAAACTAAAAAACTGACTGAAATGACAACGGGTTGAGCACATTAAACGGGTTAAAAGTCACCCAAAACACATTCATCATTTGGGTTTTGTTTGCCTTTAGCGAGGTCAACTTATTTTACCTGAACCTGTTTTTATCCATCACTCAATCCTGATAACACATTCATCATTTGGGTTATTGTTCGCCGTTAATCGTCCTAACACACACTTGCAAAAATCATGTCATTTTGAGTTTTGTAGATGCATTTATAGTTAGGAGCTGACATTAACCTAATAAAGTTGGTATTTGAACCATAAATTATCAACCACCAGAAATGGTTATGAAACATTAAAATCATAATTACTTTGATTTATAAGATGCTTAATTATCACTTAATTTGCAGATACCTAATACAACATTCTCCACAAGAAAGACAGTGGTTGAGGTATGTGATATCATGGCCACACGTGGAGCCCGCCTCGCTGCCGCGGGCATTTGGGGCATCCTGAAGAAAATTGGAAGGAGACGGCGTTAGAGACAGTGAGATCCCGAAGACCGTCATCGCCATGGACGGAGGATTATACGAACACTACACCAAATACCGAAACTGTCTTGAAAACACTTTGCGAGAATTGGTTGGCGATAAACTCGCACAGCACGTTAAACTTACACTCTCCAATGATGGATCCGGGATCGGTGCTGCCCTTCTTGCAGCCTCTCACTCCCAATACATCTAGTGTTTATGAAGGTAACCAGAATCCGTTTACGAGTTTATTTAAACACAATATTATTTGGTCAGAGACGTTCCTCCGATCGTCGGTGTAGTGATTGCTCAATGCACATTGTTGTTGAAGTTTCCTTGAGACTTGTTAGGTTAGATGAGATCTGTTTTGGCAAATGGTTTGATTTATGTTGAAGATGTATGGATTCATTTAGAACTTGAAAGTGGCATTGTTGTGCTACACTACTGAGTTTTGTGATTCTCAATTGTGGAAGTCATTAGTGGTTAATAAAAAATTGGGAAGTTTGAAATATATATTTTTTATTTTTTAACCTTTAAAAATCAAATCTGTTCCTGAAAAATTTACAAAATCCCATTAATATAATGCTAACTAACAAGATTGAAAGTCTTAGAGGACTCCATTGATACCCATCTAACTAGTGGGATTCGAATTCAAGAGAATTAAAAGCAGAAAATTAGTCCAAAATTTGAAATTTTGATTCACATACATATATACTTATAGGATAAGCAGTTTGAAAATTTGATTCAACATACATACTTATAGGATAAGCAGTTTGAAAATTTGATTCAACATACATACTTATAGGATAAGCAGTTCTCTTTTATATATATTTCATATTTGTTTAACTTGAGGTTAAGTAAATCGGATTAAAACTCAATTATGTAAATTAAGAAGAGTTAATATTAATTTAGAAAAGCTTATCCGTATAAAATATCTATGTTATTACATTTCTTTTTGAACGATATGAAATATTAGAAATAAAAAATATAAAGATAAAATAAGTGTCACTTGTAACTTCTAGCCTTGTGTGTGGTTAAAATAAAAAATAAACGAGTGGTGCATGAGTCATAAGTCATTGTCGGTGTATACTTTGACCTTTTCTAGTCAACGTCGGTTTCAACGGTATCAAAGACCCTAAATTTGCCGCCAAAATTGCTGATATGGTGGGGGCCCACTCCAACTCTCTTTTCATGCTACCGTCTGCACGTCCCCCACACTTTTACTGCTTTTAAGTGATGTTTTTTGGAATCTTTCCATTTTCAACATATATATTTAATGTCATCATCCACAAGTTAACAAGACATATAGTACTAGTTTCTATAAATAAAGTTTTGGTTTTTAATAATAAAATTTTTTCAATTGGAGATAATATACATTTTTAAGGTTTACGGCGGGTATTTCATATCATACACATCATGCTACATCATATATCAACTTATCATATTTGTCATGTTACACTAGATTAGATACTTAAATTTGATGGTGACGATGTTAACACACAATGTCACACTACACCAATATACCACCCCCCACACACATGCAACAGACACAGATGCACGGTGAGAATATGCCGTGGAAATGAAAATTACGGTGGAAATGAAAATTTACGGTGTAAAGGGCGGTGGCGACGGTAGTGTCGGGCGACACTGAGACTCATCGTGACCTCAGGGCGGTATTATCTTCAATTTTATGGCTTTGGTGTCAGTGGTGACTGGCGAAAAAATATGCATAAAAGAACTGGCATAACAAAATCGGTGTGATTTTTGTTTAGTAGATTTACGGTGTAATATGTCTTGTATGTATCTTTGACCTTAGCATCTTGCTAGTTGTTCTTTGTAATAAAATGGTTTTCCGTTAAAAAAATTAAAAATATAATATACATTTTTAAGATAACTTTCTATCAAGCACATGCTCCTTGTTGTATTAGGTAGTTGTAAACTATTAGTCATCTTTATCTATTAAATAGATAGTAATAGTGATAGTAATAATAAATATTTAAAAATTAAATAAAAAAGACTAAAACATGATTATGATTATAAATTGCAACCTTAGGTACTGATAGGTCAAAAAATTGTTTTTTTATTACTTTGAAAGGGTTAAATTGGCCAAGTGACAAGGGCCAAAACAAAATTTACCCTACCAGAAAAGTGATATGTTATTTATAAGTAGTATAAAAGTTCTTATAATGTAACCTATATATAGTGCTAGACAATAGTACTTTTAGGATCTTATAAATTAATAACATGTAAAAGTAGAAGGATTAAATTTTATAGAAAAAAACAAAAATATCTCCATAACCCTACTAAAGGATTGTAGCTATATCAGGGTCATGACCCATCAAACATTTTCAAACTTTTTACAAACAGTAGCTATTTTACTATTTTGACTCGTAAAGCTATTTAGGTTCACTCAAACATATTTTGATGAACATAAAAATGCATTTTGAAGTTATAAACAGTGTTGTCATAAACAGTACATAATTGTCCTGATAAGTACTATTCAACAACCTTTTTAAATTTTTATTTCTTTAACGGTAACACCTAAACTCGACCCGTAATTCTTGCCCTGGATACTCGGATAGAACCCGTAACTTTCCTATCCGATTTCCATTTTGATATCAAAAAAGGATCTATTCCATTCAACATCTGAAGAGCATTCCCCATTTTTTTTTTTTGAACGACAATTTATTAAAAAACGAGTAGATCCTAGCAAGACGCTAGGACCACGACACCATTACAAGACCAACCACATACAAGGGAACCATTACAAAGGGCAATGACACCAATTTTGCCATGCCAAGTCTCTAATTCGAGCTCTATATTTCATCCACAAAAACGTATTCACCATAATTCTTTCAATGACTTCATCGGGTTTGAGCGGAGATGAGTTGAAAATGAAGTTGTTTCTTGCAAGCCAAATGTACCAAACGGTAGCCATTAGGATAAGAGCTATCACACTTTGTTTTCTCCGACCCAGTGATACTCAAATAGAAGTCCAGGCGATCTCTTATTCTTTCGTCTCTTGGTATTTGCCATCCACACCATTTAAAAATTCTGCTCCAAACCTTATCAGCAAAGGGACATTTTAACAAAATATGGCTGGCCGTTTCCTGTACCCCAAAGCAAAGAGAGCATTCGGAGAGCCAACCTCCACCCCTCGCATTTGTAATTGAGATTTACATGGTATTCTATCTAGCCTTACCTTCCATGCGAAACATCTTATTTTAAAGTAATCCAATTGCTCCAATGTACCGGGTTTAAATCAACCGGTGTCCTGTTAGATTCGATTCCTTAGGCTTTTCACCGTGAACTTGTTATCTTCACTTTCCATAAATCCGGGTCCATAGACCTGTGAACACCATGAAGAAGACGAACAAGTTGTTGGAATTGCATTGTTTCCTCTCCGAGTGCCGGCGATCGAGACCAATCCCACACCCAATCCAAATTATTGCCGATTACTACATATCTATCCAAAACACTACAGCCCTTCTTCTTTCTAGAACATAGGAGTGGAAATAGAACCTTTAAAGGTGCATCTCCAATCCACCAATCAAACCAAAACTTCACCGAGGCACCTGTTCCAATCTTTACATTAGTGAGCTTATTAAAGTCAATGTTTTCTTGTAAAAGATCCAACTCCAAGCCTATAATTTAGACCATGAGCTAGCCAAAATTTTGTTACATGGGAATTGTTTTTGGGCTCTTGGTTAAAAATGAATGGATTTTATAACCTTAACCCACAAAGAATCAGGGTAGGCTTTAAAATTCCATTTCCATTTGGTAAGCAACGCCAAGTTTAAATCACGGATGCTCCCCACACCGAGACCCCCCGCCGATCTAGGAGCCATAATACTCTCCCACTTAACCCATGGAATACTTTTTTTATCCGCATCTCCGCCCACAAGAATTTCCTCCTAATACTTTCAAGTTTATTTATCACTTGTTTAGGAACTTTGAAGATGGACATAAAGTAAATCGGAAGGCTACCAAGAACACTTTTAACTAAAGTTAGTCTCCCTCTAAAAGAAAGAGAACAGGCCTTCCAATTTGATAATCTGTTTGAAAATCTTTGAACAATTGGGTCCCAACTTCCTATCCTGCTCATGCTTTTTCCAACAGGTATTCCAAGATGAGTGAAAGGAAGGTTTCCTTTTTGACATCTCATGAGATTGGACCCCACCTCTTCTTCAAGTTGAGTGGTACAAATCCCCATTAAATTACTTTTATAAAATTTACCTTGAGACCAGAGGGTAAATTGAAGCATTTCAATATTCTTGATAAGTTTTTTATGTTCATCATAGACCAATCTCCAATGAATAAAGCATTATCAGCATATAGGCAGTGAGTTAACACGGGTCCATCGCAAGGCAAATTAATGCCATGGAATGAACCACAGTTTACTGCAGCCCAAACGGATACGCTTAATCCTTCCATCACCAAAGTAAAAAGGAAAGGGGACATTGGATCACCTTGTCTTAGGCCTCTGGTAGCTAAGAATTCTCCCGTAGGAGAGCCGTTGACCAAAACCGATGCACGAGCTGAAGATACACAGCCTCTTATCCAACTCCTCCACCTTCCGGGAAACCATTTGAGCCATAAACTAATCCAAGTAATCCCAGTTCACCATATCGTAAGCTTTTTCGAAGTCGACTTTGAAGAGCATTGCTTTCCTTCTCCTTTTTTCAGCCAAAATATCAACTCACTAACAATCATCGGGCCCTCTAGAATGTTTCTACCTGCGATAAAACCGATTGTTCACATCCCACAACGTAAGGAATGACTTTTTGAGGCGAATAGCCAGTACTTTCGAATACGTTTTTGTATGCAGCCGATAAGACTATGGTCAGTAATCTCCAGTAGTCTCCGGATCAATCACCTTTGGATCAGGCAATGAAAGCGGCGTTGCCCCGGGACTGATTCTCCCCCTGCATGATAATAGTCAAAAACTTCTTTTATATCTAACTCAAACAAGTCCCAAAATCTCTTAATAAAGTGAAGTGAAAGCCGTCGGGCCCCGGTGATTTGTCGCCTCCGCATTCCCACACCGCATCTTTAATTTCTTTACTTGAGAATTCGGCTACCAATTCTTCTGCCATATGAGGATCAAGATGTTTAAAATCACTGTTTATAAAAGGCACTACTAGAAAAACTGCAATAGATGACGCGCATTGCGCGTCATCTTTGGGTCAGATGACGCGCAAATGCGTGTCAAGGAAGGGGTAGTCATAAATGATAGATGACGCGCATCCGCGCGTCATCTGTTTATGACGCGCAAAAGATGACGCGCATTTTATGACGTGCAAAAGATGACAGGCAATGCGCGTCAAAAAAGGGGTAGTCATAAATGACTAGATGACGCGCATCCGCGTGTATCCTATGAAATTTTTATGACGTGCAATAGATGACGCGCAATGCACGTCATAAAATTAGCTGCATTTTTTGATTTTTTTTATTTTAATAAATTTACTTGTTGTTTAACAACAAACAAATTGTCGAATAAACATTAAAAGCGAAATCCATTAAAATACCAACAAAGTTTACAAAAATTGTTAATAACAACCACAAAGCATAAACAAGTCCAAATTCAATTAGTACCAATACTAATACAAGTTCAATACCATACTAACACAAGTCCAAATATATCATTTCAGCCTACATATAAATGAAATCGATACATAGCGCGCCAATCTTCACGAACTTCATCCAAATCACTCAGTGTATTTTCTTTACCTTCTCCAACCTAAGACAAAACCTGTAAGTTGGCAACAGAACATTTGACTAGGATCTCATGATCTCGAGTTTGCAAAGAAGAACACGATCAGGGGATACCTGTAATCACAATCTTAATGACCTTGATCAGATGTAATTTCTCATCTAAATAGTGAGCAACCATGTCCTCCTTAACAACTAAAACCAACAGAGATTAGATTCATGTCAGGAGTGCAATTGTTAAGATACATGCTCAAGGCTAGGCTCCAGTAATCAGCATGAACTTTGAAATACTTGTATGATTACTTAAGCATCCAAATTTCTATCATTTACAATCCAATCTAGTGGTCAATAAGATACATAAATCTAACTGTTGCATGATAACTTTTAATTTAGAACAAGTGATTAGTAGAAGAACCAAACACATTCAATAAAAAAGACTGGTATACATCATCTATCTAGATGAATACTATAAGAAGCACATACCTGCTTGGAGTTTTCGAATCATTAAGCGTGATTGAGATATTACAAGACGGCTTGAAAGCCCCTAAAATATATTCTGATCACAAAATCAAAAACAACAAGTCACATTGCATAGTAGCAACAAATGAATCAGTGCAGAATCAAACCACAACGTTTTAGGTAAGATCTCACCATTCCGATGCCTATCGATTCCCTCTCTAAACACCTTCTTAAACTCGGTCTTAAAACCTAAATACAACCAAATCATCCTATCAGAGTGTATCAATCCAACAAATTCCAGTTGCAAATCAAAAAAAACTACATCATCATCAACCACCAATAGGCTGTCGATTAACAAATGACATATCAGTTGAACAAATCAAAAACTACACTGACCATGATTTTCTGCAGCCTTTTCAAGTGCTTGTTCCGCCAAGCTTAAGCGCCTGACTTTATCCTTTTCAACTTTAAGCGTATCCTTTAATCCATTTTTGTTTTCCAGCATGAATTGCAATCAGCTGCTTGTAAACATGAGATGAAGGTGATTTCTTTACCTTCAACAGATCTGCAGTCTAACATCATGATCACTCTTATCACTTCCTGACTGCACATAAATCACAAAATTCAGTTAGAGGTTGTTTCTTTTCTAAGAAATAAAATAATATGAATGTCTGAATGTGTGTCATTATGCACCAAACCTTCAAACTTCTTTCATCCCTCCAGGCATCATCATCAACATCAAACTTGGTTCTTTAGTGAGCTACTATGCCTACTAAACATCTTTGGTTTCAAGGTACTCTTTTGGAGGTTTTGTGAAATCAGAATCCGATATTTCAAGTTTTCAGGTGTCATTCTTCTAAGTTTTCTGATTCAGGGGAAAATAGCATCGACCCAAACGTTTCAGTGACCATCTACAAGAACAATTAATAAGAACATGAACAACATAGTAATGATTGATGATCAAATTTCACAGATACAAAAGTACTCACATGTGCTACTTTTTCTTGAAGATAGGGTGTAAGGTGGTCTTCCAATGTTATGATGACCGGATAAGGTGAAGCGACAAACGCATACTCTTTGATTGCTTTCAAGCAGTCAATGAGTTTTACTGCGCTTGTCAAAGTTCTGCATTAACAAAACAAACAGGTTAGATTAATCCACCCTAAAAGAACAGCAAGACATGTAATCAAACATACTGCAAAAAATGATGTTTGGATGTTATATAAGATAATCACTTGTTGAGTGTCTGACAATATCAAATTATTTCAAGAAATTCATAGCCAAGATAACCAACAAGGGCATCTTTGTTAATTAGCATGACACTTGCAATCCAAAACAGATATACTCATGCCAAACAATCAGATATCACGCGTATGCAATTGAACTAAGACGAGTACCTTCCATGAAGAACATGTACATTATTTCGACAAGTTTGGCCACAGATCAAGCTCTATGACCCTCACACCTAGCTTAAGCGCTTTGATGATCGGAACTTGCTGCAATTGCTACTTAACTGGTTCCCAGTCAGGTACGAATTGTGGCAGTGTATATGAAGTAATGAGACAGAGGAGCACTCATATCCTGATGAACCTAAAAACAAATCCATAACCCTCGTTCTCAACAATCTCGTTCCTAAGTCAAAACCATTAATTAACAATCACAATCAACCCTAAATCCACAATACCTGAGATTTAATTGGGGGGTTAAGCTCAGTGCTGAATAGAAAATGATGAAAATCTTCCAACGAGAGTGATTTCCTGTTAATCAACTTGGCAAGATGATGATGTCGATTAAGAAAATCAAAGTTCCGGGATGATGGTGAAATCGTTTGGAATGTGGTGGTCGGCTGCGCGGCAGTGGTGGTGATCGGTCGGCGCGGTGGTGGTGGTGGATTTAGGGATGTCGATGGCTGAAATTTTGGGGGTTGTGGAGGGTTGAGCGCGCGGTATAATGTATAAAGGGGGAAAGTTTTTTTTTAATTTTAAAAAATGACATACACAGATGACACGCAAGAATGCGTGTCATCTTTTCTAAAAACTTTTTAAAATCTGACATATATTTTATGATACGCGTAAATGCGCGTCATCGTTTTTCGCACGTCATCTTTCGCGCGTCATCTATCAACAGTTTTGTAGTAGTGAGGGGCCTCTCTTGCTCCTGTTCAGAAAAGCGATCAAAGAAATGGTCATAAAAAACCTGCTTAACAATTAATGGATCAACAACCCAATCTCCATTGATGGAGATGCCATTAATCCTAGAAGATCTTATATTATTTTTAATGGACCCATGAAAAAAATGAGAGTTTTCGTCTCCATCTCGAATCCATTTAATTCGAGCCTTTTGTTTAAGATCTTTCAGTTTTCTATCTTCAATTTCCGTCAATTCCTTAGTCAAATATGCTCTTTCCATGAGCTCAGCCTCATTTAAAGGCCGGTCATCCGCTAAATGTTCAAGCGCCTCAATTCTGGAATTCAGAAAATTTAATCTCCCCAAGTCTTCCATTTTCACCTTTTTGCGCCACTCTTTGATTGCTAATTTTACGGCCTTCAGCTTCATCATAAATCTTTTATCCGGGGCCCCGATGGATTAGTTACCTTGTATGCTTTAGTAACCAACTCTCCAAAGCCGGGAGAATCAAGCCACGAATCATAACACTTAAACGGAGTCGGACCATAATCGTGACAAAAACTTTGAAGAGCCAGCGGCCTGTGGTTCGAGTACCTTCTAGGAAGAGCTATTAACGACGCAGCAGGCCACCTGTCTTTGAACTCAGCATTCATAAAAACTCTATCAATTTTGCTCAAACTAGATCCATTTGGAGCCATATAAGTGAATTTGCCACCTCCCATGTTAAATTCAAACAAATCACAGCAGGAAATGAAATCATTAAAACGACGGGCGTTGGATGGGATGAAAGATGAGTTCATCCTTTCCGAAGCAACAAGAACCTTATTAAAGTCCCCAGCAATTATCCAAATCCCGGGTCTAGCTTGTTTTTCCTGACTAATTTTCTCCCATAAAATCAATTTCTCCCTTTGATCTTGTGGAGCATAAACATTCATAATCATCACATCCCCATTAAAACCTGCAATTCTTCCAACAATTAACAAGAAATTTCGATCCTTGATACACACACTCAATTTAAACGCCCCTGGATCCCAAATGGAAATTAAACCCCCCGACAGACCAGAAGCTGGAACAAAATCGAAATCCAATGTACTCCTCCCCCAAAACCTAGAGACATCTTGAAGAACCACATTCTTAACCATAGATTCTTGAAGCAAGATAACATTCAGATTAAGATCCTTTTTGAGACCTTGCACCCATGTTTTCTTAGAACTTCCCTTATCCCCCTAATATTGTAAGAGAGGCAATTCATTTAGGAACTCTAGATGTCGCCTCTCCATTCACCATCATTCTAATCTTGTCTTCTTGTCCCTGCAAGTTATAACCCAACATAGATCCTACCTTCAACACAAGATTGGATTCCAATTCAGAACCTGAAATACCTTGGGAAGAAGAATCACCACTTGTAGTGTTCGATGTTTCAATAGAAACTGAAGCAGTTCCTTTATCCCCTTTCGAAACCCCTCCTGATTTCTTCTTAGAACTCCAAATTTTATCTTTCATCTTCATTGAAATTGGCCTTCCTTTATTTTTATAAGATCTTCGAACGACCGACATGGAAGTAATCAATTTTTCTCCCTGTTCTTTCGATATGATTTTTGGGAATTGGTTTTTCTTTTTGTTTGGAGTTTAGGAATATCCGTCACCAAGACATTCTCAACACCTAATTGGGTATTTAATTCACCTGCTGGATTTGCCATCATAGAAGGAAGACCAGGCCCACCATATATTATGGCCTATAGAAGAATCATTTTCTTTTGACCCAAAAGAACTCCCTTGGCCCAAATCAATATGTGGAGGCCCACTTTCAAATTCCCCACTAAACTTCCTATGCGCGTGAGATGTTGTTGTGTCTGCATCAAATCCCAAAACCTTTTTATCCGCCTCTCGAAAATCTCCATTGTCTTTCTCCATGCACGTAGGGGAACATGCATCATTGCTCCTATTCAACGATTCATCTTCCTGATTCATCTTCTCCGGAGAAGGATTACCGGCGACGTTCTCCTCTGCGTCAATTCCGTCACCATCTTCCTCTAAAACTCCATAACATTCATCTTCATTGTAGACAGAATCAACCTCCACGTTGTAATCAGCCTCCGAAAATTCATCTGACTCATCATCCTCTGACACCGATCCGTAAACCCGGCGTGAAATCCGGGCTCCAATCAATAATCGTCCCTGAAACCCACACCGGGGATGTTTTGATTCCCATTTAAGAATCAACTTCTCTTGTATCCAGGAACCCGCGGATGTCAGAACGCAACACTTGCACTTTGACATATCATTGTCCCAGACCGAAGCGACGGGAAGCATAAGGATTCTGCCAAACTTACCAAAAATTTGATTAAGAATCGACGAGTCCCATAACTGAGGAGGCATACCGCGGATCGATAACTAAGCCAACCGATTAAGGTTATGAGGGTTTCCGTCCCATGGATAGACCTTCTCAAACCACCTCTTCCAAATAGAAGCTTCTTTATTGATAAAATTTTCAGCTACACCAACAGCTGGGAAGATTATTAGAACCGATAAACCCCCCATAAAAATTAGATCTACTTCCGATCTTCCAATGGATTCAAAGAGTTTGCGTAGGTTTTCAAGGATGTCCAGATCTTTCACCACCCCCATCACTGAAACAGACGGACCAAAATCCCTTCCAACCTCCGGAATTTTTTCAATCGTCACTGTTCGAGACGACTCCTACCAAGACTTCGATAGCATATCTTTGTATGAGCCCCTCATACTGTTTCCAAGGTAATAATGTGCTGAGTGCCTAGATTGAAAACATTCTGGACATTATTCTCCTTCACTTTAGAACTCATATTTGGTCTGTCAAGATGCCGGGTGTAATCGTCTCATTTCGGTTACCCTCCCGATTGAACCTAGCCACATTTACAGCCAACTTGAAGCTACCAATCTTCACCGTGCTCAGTTTATCCGCCATGTTTTCTGGTTCTGCTACGCCAGCGACGCGAACAAAACCAAAAGGGCACCGAAGCGATCCTTTTTCTTGGGATGAAAGCATCTCTAAGCTTCCCGAAAAAGAAAACTGTCTCTCTAAGCTGGATACTCGACAAGTCATCCGGGAAATTAGAAACAAAAAAAGTAGTTAACCTCTCCTCCTTCTTCCGACGCCTTCTCGAACTTGCCTCCTGCCATTCTCTCTCTCTATCTCTCGACATTGAGACTTTGAAAGGTGAAGAGCATTCCCCGTACTCATCTTTATAATTAAACTAAAAATCACTTTTTTTTATATTTGCTTTTCAATTAAATAATTTATACTTGTATATTATATTTTCTCTTTCATTCACTCATACCTCGTTTTTTAAAATAGTAAAAAAAATTATGTGGGTTGTGAGGAAACACGTTACAATCCCCATAAATTTTTAATATTTTTCACTCACAACCACTCACAACCACTCACAACCATCCCCTATAATACATGACACACAATCATATAAAAATGGGTAATGGGTTGTCAAATGCTCTAAGAGATTTGCGCATCTACCACTTGGGTTAGTCACGCAATACATTTAACCACCTTTATTTGTGTCGGCTGATTATAGTGAGTACTGAGTTTACAAGTTTTATTTTTACTTTTTAAATCTTACTTGCTCGTTCGTTCACTGCTTTAGCCTTTACGCATCAAATTTTGTTAGTATCATTGGCGGATCTAGAAAGTTAGTTCAGGGGTAACGTAATACAAGTTAAATTTTCTCAGGGGTAACGTAAAACCATAAAAAAAGTATTTCCTATATAATTTTTTTACACTACGCGTAAAAGTTTGAGGGGTAGCCTCCACCTCTTAATAGGTCCGCTCCTGGTTAGTATCATATAATTATATCAATGGATATAGTAGTGTCATATTTTTTTTAATTAGTTACAAGTGTTTATTGATTTTTAATATTTTTATGATGTTAGCTCGTTTAACTAATGAACCAGTAAAAAAGTGGGTTCAATAATTAACCCAGTTATATCTTCACATTCCTTTTTAAAAAATATTAACAAATCTATGTATATTCAAATCCAAATTCATGACTGCGACCCTGCATTCTTTTACTCCCGTGAACTCTTGTCAACCTGTCATCATATTGGTTTATGAAATGTAAAGTAATAAAGTGTAAATTTCATGTCACATATTTTACACATACTAATAATATTTTAATTTTGTGTAATAAATTTAAGGGCTCTTTGGCGGCATGTGAATCATACTCTTAATGGTTCAGATATTCGAATGGTTCAGACTGTTTGTTTTTTGAGCAAATGTCTGAATGGTTCAGACATTTACCTTTGAATGATTAAGTCATTATACTGATGTTAAACGGTTAAAAGGTCTAATGTTGAATGGTTAAGGTGATGTTTGTTTTTTACCAAAACCTCTTCCCCACCTCTCATCTGCGCGCACGCAGACGCGGGAAGAGGTTTTGAGTGCGCAGAGTGTTTGTTTTTTGGAAGACGTTTCATTAAAAAACGTCTGCAGGAGGTCTGCATGGAGAAGATGTGGACCTATGTCTTCTAAGATCTTCTAACCTCTTCTCACATCTCCCCACCCTTCCCACCTCCCCCATCGGCCACCCCACCTCCCCCCACCGGCCGGACCACCGCCGCCCCACCAACAACCCTTCCACCAGCCCCATCATCCACCTTCGTCGCTGGAAAACGATGTGGATTGCAGATCGACCTTCAAGTCAACAAACAACAACCGACTGCAACCACTATCGACCTTCAACCCCATCCCCAAATCCACCCATCGACCTTAAAACCATCCCCTGTCGATCCCATCTTCGACCAACACCACCGATTCATTCAGACAATCAAACCACCTCCTCCACTTCGACCCGTGAACCCCAAATTCAACAGTCGACCACCATCATCAAACTCCACCATCGACCGACCCCCAATTCAATCTTTGATTTCCAAAATCAACCTTCAATCGACGCCATCACCGCCTTCAAACACCATCCCTGTCGACACCCAACTGCAACCACAACCATCGCATGAAGGCGGGTGGTCTACGTCGGTGAAGGCGGTGGTCTACGTCGGTGAAGGCGGGTGTCGGCGAAGGTGCTCCGGCATAGGTGTAGAA
This sequence comes from Flaveria linearis, assembly GCA_024085815.1. NCBI lineage: Eukaryota > Viridiplantae > Streptophyta > Magnoliopsida > Asterales > Asteraceae > Flaveria > Flaveria linearis. The sequence continues at coordinate 1,658,621 of CM044007.1, read as the reverse complement.
GGTGGGGCAGGTGGGGTGGCGTGGGGCGGCGTGGGGCGGCTCCGACGAGGCGTCGGCTGGTGACCGGTGACCGGTGGTGGTGGTGGTGGCCGTCGGTCGGTCCCGCTAGAGAGAGAAAGTTGTAGAGAGAGGGAGAAAGTTGCAGCATGTGTTTGCAGATTTTAAATAACACATCAATTTAAAACTTTTTAAAGTTTAAAAAATAAATTTACTTAATTACATAATATTTTAATAGTTTGCAGATTTTAAAAAACAAACAATCTTCTTATTATAGACTGCAGATGTTTGGTCCACCTCTTCTCCTGCAGATGTCTGCAATGTGGTCCGCAGACTGCAGACATTTTCCTGCAGAAAAAACAAACAACACCTAAGACTTCCTATCTGAATTGGTCAGATATTTGTCTTTAAATAGTTAAACGATATACTAGATCTTATAGTTCAGATCTTTTAATGGTTCAACATTTAATGGTTCAACACTTAATGGTTCAGACCTCTTATTGGTTTAGCATTTAATCATTGAAAAATTACTCAACATCCCCCTTAATATCCTGTACCATAAGGTATAAGCTTCATCTATTAAATTTTTATATTAAAACTTTTAAATTTGTAAAAAAATACATGAAAAAGTTTCTTAACTTGCGTTTGATATATTTAATTTACCGAAGGTTTTGAAACACACGCACTTTAAGAACTTTAGAATAATAAGTTGTTACTTCTAAACTGACCGATATTGTTATTTTTATAAAAAAGAAATAGACAGGTTTTTTTAAATAAATTTAAGAGTTGGTCATATATTAAATATATTCATACACATATGCGCATTTTTCATGTATATTTCATGAGTTTAACAACTTTAATATACAAATAGGTATTTTTTTATACATATTTAATATGGTTTTTTACGACATTAACTATGTTATATACGTATCAATAGCTCACTCAAAAGAGTAAATGTGACACTGTGTCCATGACATTGTCCTTATTGCATAATCGGCTCCTATTTTTTTTTCTTGACAACTATACATTGTACATACAGCGACCGTCTATTATGACATAACTCTTGATTAAATACGTTTAATTATAATTAAATAAACTTGTATTAAATTCTAAACTTTTTAGTTATATACATAATCTTTTCTATGTATGATTAATATACATGTGACAATGAATTAAGAAATATCTAAAATGTAGGGAAAAACTATAATATTCTAATAAGTTGAGTAAAGATTTATCAACTATAATAAAATTCGTTATAAATACGCTGCTACAATTATATAATATTATCACCCTGAGAGAAAATGAAACCAAGCGACCATCACATGCGAACTCATCATTTACAATTATTTAATTAAATAGTTTATGCGCCTAAAATTTTATATTTTAAACTCACATGCAATTTGTATTTATGTTCATAGAAATTCGTTTAGTATTTATATAAAATCCAACTCAATTATTACAAAAATCCATGCTTATTTATACAAAATTATTTTGAATTCACTTATTACATGTTCAAATTTCATAGTAGCATGTGGCTCATGCACCATCACAATACACATTCAAATAGCTTTAAAAACTTGTTTGAACTCAAGCCAAACACAATTAATTATGTTCCTTTTATTGCTATTTACCATCTTCAATATTATTAAAGAAAATGTAACCATCAAAACATTTACCTTTGTCTTGGAAAGAAGCCACTCTTGTATTACAATTCTATCCAGAAAAGCATAAGCATTTTTGTCTATCTTCTATTCGACAACGTTTTTAACATTGACACTATTGCATATTGATATGTATTTACACACAAAATCTCGAAAATTAACACGATACACCAGAATACATACTAAAAAACGAATATGATATTTTAAACTCACTTGAAATCACAAGAACAATAAATTTCAGGTATAGTTCCATATCAGTGATTTCATGTCAGACAAATCTTATATATGTAAACATGAAATGCATGTATTATTTTTATCTATTTAAATACTTTTATTTTACGTTGATATTTTTGAGTATCAAGTTTTCCCTTATCATATTTATTTTCATATATCTAGTTACTTTTTTAAGAAATGGACCAAACTCAAGAAACTCAAAATATTATGACAATACACAGTACATATACGTGAAGTTGTTCATATATTTATTTTAGGTTAAAGCTCTTGTATATATTACACCTGTGAAACAAACGAAATACTAAATCGACTAATAATTAAAATTTAAAGTTATAAAATAATATTATGAGATAAGATGATTGTTTTTTAAGATAATATATGATTGAATGAATAATATTTTAAATAGCTACAAACTACTGATTTTTTAATTAACCTTTTTAGTTAAGAGATAAAATATGTACAAGTGAAATAAAAGAAGCTGAAATCTAATTGAGTTAGTACTAAAAGACATTGGTTATATACATACTCATTTATTTTATTAATATATCATTTACTTTCTGTTTCTCTCTACACGTATTTGTACACGTATAGAGAGCGATAGTAAGAAAAATACATATTTTAATAATCATTAGATGTATTCATGTATCTATAACAAACACTTACTAAAAACATGTTAAATATATCATGTGGTTACAAATTATAGATTTTGTATATGTTTTTGTATTATTCGTGACCAAGCATATAGTAGTGTTATAAAAAGAACAACACAGAATCAACACATATCTCTATTTGCTCCAAAACACCACCAACAAACACTTGATTCATCTACAGTTGTATTGTACACACTGCTTACAACATCACTCCATCAATTCCATAAAATCATCACAATCACTCATGATTTGATCTCAAATTCACAATCATACTCCGTTTTTTCAATTTTTCTTCGTTCGGATTCCGTTAATTGCATCTCATTTCGATCAATCGTTCGTTAACAGTTCAACAATGGAGTTGTTGGTGCGAAAACCGCTTCATGTTCTAAATTCGTTGATGCTAATTGTGTTAATGTTGCAGTTGATGAAAACATGTGATTCATACACGACGCCGTTGAATTGCACTGAAGCATCTCGCCTCTGCACTTCGTTTCTCGCGTTCACTCCGTCGCCAGACCAAACCCTAGCGGTGATCATGAGCATGTTCGACGTCTCACCGGAGGATGTTACAGTTGAAGGTAACGGTAGGGGTTACGTATTCGTTAGGAAGAATTGTTCGTGTGCTGATTCACCTGTGAATAAGTACTTGACGAACACGACGTATACTGTGAGGGAGAATGGTGGATCTCTGTACCGTATGGTGGTGGATGCGTACGGTGGATTAGGTTATTTGGGAAAGTTCACGCGCCCGGCGCGTGTAGGGCCGGTGGTGTCGCTGCAGTTGATGTGTGGGTGTTCGAATGGGCTGTGGAACTACTTGATGAGTTACGTGATGAAGGAAGGGGATAGTGTTGAGTTGTTGGCGAGTAGGTTTGGTGTTAGTATGGATGGTATTGAGGCTGTTAATGGGATTGGTGATTCGGATAATGTCACCGTTGGGGAACTTTATTACATACCTTTAAACTCTGGTAGGTCATACAAGCTTAATTTAGTTTAATTTAATTAATAACAGAGTTTCTTTACTGTTACCTTTGATCAGAATGTTTTATGTTTGACTAGATCTTGTTTATTTAGCTTGTAAGCTTTGAATTTCACATTGTAGGTTTGCTGAAGATGCTTTAGTTTAAAGTTATTAAATTGTAGAGTTAATATCAGGGATAGTTGGCGAGATCTGTTAAGATCTATGTAGTTAAAGGCGCACAAAGATGGGCCAAAATGGTCTGGAACATCTAGAAATGGCTTGAAACATGTTTAAAACCCCTAAAAATGGCGTATTTATAGTTTTACATTTTTAAGCATCCTTTTAGCCTTCAGTGTGCCTAACGCCTTTGGTTACCTAGGTTAAGAACACTCTACTTTCAAACTAATGAACTTGAGGATTGCTTTACGAGAGGACAATGCTTACACACTTGGGTGTTTTAATGGGATTAATAATTCAGATATAGTTTCACTGGTGGTGCACTTTATTACATACCTTTACATTCTGGTAGGTCACCACAAGCTTAAATTAATCACAGAGTTAATTTTACTGCTACATTTTCGAAGATTACTTAATATTTTCAGCAGTTTAAGATGTTTTATTAGATTAGTTTATGTTTTCTTAGCTTATATGAGTTGATTTTCACGTTGTAGGTCTGAGGAAATTGAAGAACTATCATTAGGTATAGTTGGTCATAACAAATTAGAACACTCTAGCTTTACAAGAGGAAAGTGCTTGCAAACTTGGGTAGGTCATATAAGATTAATTTAATTACATAGTTAAATTATAACATATCTGTAAATTCTGGCAGGTCATGTAAGATTAATTTAATTTTATAGTTCCTTTTATCACTAAATTTTTCCATATCAGTTGCTTTATTCATCATTAGGCTTGATTTTTTCCAGCAAAATTTAGTTATATGGTATCTGTACATGTGCATAACCTTGTATTCTGATATCAGCGAACTAGCCTGCAGTTTGTACAACATAAGCATATTCACCGTCAGATTCTTGTACAGCTGCACCATGTTGACCTTTTATCTGATTTAACATCAATCTTGTAGCTCCTGGTGAGCCATATCCTGTTGAGAATGTCACTCCTGCTCCAGCTCCAGCACCACTGTTTGTTACCGATGTTGCAGGTAATTTTGTAATATAACTTTATACATGTTAACCTGTTATATGTTTGTTGATTGTAGTAGAAACAAAAGACGTGCATAATCATTTAATCATGTTATGCCAACTAAGATCCTTATGGTAGAACAATGTCATGTATTACTCAACCACCATCCCTTAACCATCTCCAATGCATGTGCCAAAACACCAAAATGGTGTAAACCATCTCCATCCAAGACACCAAAATGGTTGTACAATTTGGTGTAGCATTGTATATAATCCCATTTTACACCAAGCTTTTATACTTCACATACTTTACAAACAAACAAACAAACATACCCAGTGTCTCCCGCTGAAGAGCAGGGTCTGGGAGGGGTATATGGTGGCAAGTCTTTCCTCTATCTAGAAAGATAGAGAGACCGCTTCCGAAGAGACCCCCGACTCGTTAACACAGGCCATAACAATAACAATCATAATACAACGCATATACAAAGCATATAACAAAGCATAACAAAGGCAATAACCATCATAATACGAAGCATATAACACAATGATATATATCACAAGAAGAATTAGATAATGCGCATGTAACACCCAAAAAGGATAGATGAGGAAAACTACACCTAACGTGTGGGGTACGGCCATATGTCACCGTATACCCTTCCCACCCACAAACCCACTAAAAGTCCTTAATTTTAATTCTACGCCTCCACTCACTTCTATCCTCGATCATGTTCTCAGAGAGATGCAAGTCCATCATATCTCTCCTAATAACCTCGTCCCAAGTCAACCTAGGTCTACCTCTGCTCCTCCTACCCTCTAAGCTGATATTCTCTACTGCTCGGACTGGTGCTGCCATCGTTCTCCTCTTCACGTGCCTAAACCATCTTAATCTTCCCTCTCTTATTTTTTCTGTGATACACGCCACCTCTAGCCTCTGACGAAAGACGTCGTTTCTTATCCGATCCATTCTTGTGTGTCCACACATCCACCTCAGCATTCGCATTTCTGCGACCTCTATTTGTCTCTCGTGCGATTTCTTTATGGCCCAACAGTCTGTGCCGTATAACATAGCTGGACGTACTGCCACTCTGTAGAATTTTCCCTTTAGTTTTGCCGGGAACCTCTTATCACACAAAATCCCTGATGCTGCTCTCCACTTGCACCATTCTGATTGTATACGGTGTGCTACATCGCTGTGTATCTCTCCATCTTCCTGTACGTACGAGCCAAGGTATTTGAACCTAGACGTCCGGGGGACCGCCATGCCTTGGATACTGATTTGGGTGTCCTCTTCGGCCTCACCACTAAAGTTACAATGCATGTATTCTGTCTTAGCGCGACTTATCTTTAAGCCCCTGCGTTCTATTGCTGCTCTCCATTGTTCTAATCTCTCGTTAAGCACCGTCCTAGATTCTGATATTAAGACAATATCATCCGCAAACAGCATACACCATGGGACTGGCTGTTGTATAGACTTGGTCATCTCGTCCAGCACCACTGTGAAGAGGAATGGGCTCAATGCCGATCCTTGGTGGAGTCCTACTTCCACCGGGAAGTAGTCTGTGTCTCCGACAGGTGCTCGTACACATGTTTTTGCCCCGTCATACATATCCTTTATTATTTTGATATACCTTTCTGGTACCTTTCTAAGTTGTAGACTTTCCCAGATGAGTTTCCGCGGCACACTGTCATATGCTTTTTCTAGGTCAATGAATACCATATGCAGGTCTCTTTTCTTTTCTCTATATTTCTCCATTATCCTCCTTATGACGTGTATAGCTTCTGTTGTAGAGCGGCCTGGCATAAATCCAAATTGGTTTACCGCTATCTGAGTTTCTCGTCTAATTCTCGTGTCAACAATTCTTTCCCATAGCTTCATCGTGTGACTCAATAGCTTTATTCCCTGTAATTTGCGCAACATTGGACATCTCCTTTTTTCTTATATATGGGGACTATGACACTGCTTCTCCACTGCTCTGGCATCTTTCCTGTCTTAAAGATAGTGTTGAATAAGTCCGTTAGCCATTGTAGGCCCTCATCTCCTAGGCACTTCCACACTTCAATCGGGATGTTGTCTGGCCCCACCGCCTTAGCCCTTCCCATTTTCTTCAAAGCTCTCTTAACTTCATCGACTGTGATGCTTCTACAATAACACTTGTTTTGTTGCGTCGTTTGAGTTGTTTCGTCGATCTCCGTTTGTTGATTATGGTTCGTTATGTTGAAAAGGTTATCGAAGTAAGTGTTCCATCTCCCCTTGATGTCTTTCTCCCCACCAAGACCTTTCCATCCGCGTCCTTTATAAACTTCACCGATCTCAAGTCCTGTCTACTACGTTCCCTTACCTTGGCAATCTTAAACATGTCATGTTCACCCTCTTTCGTCTCTAATCGCTTATACATCCTCTCGTATGCTGTGTTCTTTGCCTCTGACACAGACTTTTTCGCCTCTCGTTTTGCCTCTTTGTATTTATCTTTAGCTCTGTTCGTTCTTCCTCATTATTACAGCGTAAAAGCTCTCTAAAACTTTGTTGTTTAATTCTTATCTTCTCCTGTACATCTTCGTTCCACCACCAGGATTCCTTGTGACCGATTTTCCTATTTGTTGTAGTCCCAAGCGTTTCTTTAGCTGCTTGAATGACTCTAGTTGCCATAGCCTCCCACTTTTGGTTTGCGTCTTCCTTTGGCTCACTCGGGTTCATTGGTATGATTTTATCTCTAAAGATGGTAATCTTTTCGTCTTTGAGTTGTCCCCATCTGATCGTAGGTCTACTTCTCTTAGTTGGTTGGACACTTGCTCTCTGAGTCGTATATCTGCCACCAACATGTGATGTTGAGTGACTACTGTCTGTCCCGGTATTGTCTTGCAGTCCTTCCACGAGCTACGATCTTCTCTCCTCATCAGCAAATAATCTATCTGTGTGTGTCTCCCGCCGCTGCTAAACGTAATTAGATGCGATTCTCTTTTCTTGAAAAACGAATTTATGATGCTTAGTTCATGCGCTAATGCAAAGTCAAGAAGCTCCCTACCGACGTCATTCCTCAGACCATACCCAAAGCCTCCATGCACCAACGGGAAATGATCGTTGTCCTTACCGATATGCCCATTAAAATCTCCTCCTATGAATATTTTTTCTTCTCGTGGTATGTCTCCCATAACGTGATCTAAACTCTCCAGAACTTCTTTCTTTCCGTATCCCCTAGTCCAACTTGCGGTGTATACGCACTAACTACAGCCACTACCTCGTCTCCTATTACTATCCTTAACAACATCAGTCTATCATCGATTCTTCTAACCTCCACTACATTATCCTGAAGTTCTTTAGCTACTAAAAAACCTACTCCATTTTTGGTTCCATCTGACCCTGAGTACCATAGTTTATACCCATTACACTCCTTTGCCCTCCCACCTCGCCATCTAGTCTCTTGGAGACACGCTATCTGAACCTTACGACTCCTTAACACATCTATTATCTCTAATAACTTACCAGTAAGTGTTCCTACATTCCACGATGCCACTCGTAATTTATAACCCTTATTCCCTGTAGTTGCATCTCTCGTCACCGTACATGATCTCGGGACAACATAATGTCTCCTGTTCTATTATACCTCACTCACCCAACGTGACAAGAAACACCTTAAAAAGAGGATGCCACACTAGTAAAGCATAAACAGAAGCAGTCGAACACAATTACCACCAGCAACAGAAATATATCAAATCACAAGACAATGTGACTGGCACAATCAAATCCCTATTTAAAAGCAGAGTGCTGGTACCCCTAACCCAGCCAATCAGTCCAATCTAAACTATTTAAAGTCAGAACAAGTAGCTATTTAAAATCAGGAGCAGAGAATATGAACTAACAATCAGACTAGAAGCAGGATATAAACTAACAATCAGACTAGTAGCAAGATATAACCTAACAATCAGAACAATCAGTCCAAATGACAGAATATAAATAGATCACCCAAATTAACGAACAAGTAGCTATTTAAGAACAAAATATAAATAGATCACCCAAATTAAGAACACAATTAGATGCCCACAAATAGAGACAGGGGATGGCTCTCCCTGTTAAAACGTGCTGGTCCTCCTAACCCAGCCCAAACAATGCCTACAACAAGAGAATTTCGTGAATGCAGAATAATAAAAACAGGAAGAAGAGAATGATGGAACGAACTCACCCAGGGGTACCCAAGTTAGGGTATTCCAATCCTTTAGCAAACAACCAGAACCAACTAGCACCACCCAATTTGGTACTTTGACTTTATCAATAGATCTAGGGTTTTAACCCTAGAACACCAAACAGAAAGTTTCAGCCGTGAACCAAAACAACCAGCGAGCAGGTGGCGACTGGTGAGTAGCAGGCGGCTCTTCGGCCGTGAAACTGAGTTGCAGGTTCGGCTACCGAGTAGCAGGGTCGATGTTCGCTACTGAGTAGCAGGGGGGCTGCGGCGGTTCGGCCGTGAAGTCGTCGTCGGGGAGGCGGCGTTCGGCTACTGAGTAGCAGAGGTCGATGGTCGATGGTCGATGGGGTGTGGGCTGTGGTGGGTGGCAGGGTCTACGAACTTACCTGCGGTGTGGTAGCAGGGGTCGTCGGGGCTGTGGCCGGTGGTTGTGTTGGTGGGTGGCTGTGGTGGTGGGGTGAAGGCTGTCGGTGGTGTAGGCGAACTTACCTGCGGAGGAGCTGCCGGCGGTGATCTGTGGCCTGTCGGTGGTGACCTGTCGGTGGCGGTCAACAAGGCGATGATGTTGACCGGCGACCGTTGGCCGTTGGTGTTAGAGCAGCGAAAGAGAGAGAGCCGTTGAGAGCTAGAGAGAGAGAGAGAGAGAGCAGTGGAGTCATTGGTATGTATCTGGTATATACTTCACATACTTTATTATGATTAATTTATAAAAATATTTATTGAAACATTCTCATTGAGATCAACAAAAAGAGTACCATATTGAGTATATTTTTGTTATTTTTTAATTTGTATATATAATTGTTTTAATAAGTTAATTACATAGTTAAGTAAATAAAAGATCAAGAATTTTTTTTTGTTTTAATATTGTAAATAAAAGAGGTTAATTATGCAGAATTAGTATGCTAATCGGTAAATCTAAATAATAGTCTTTCTTACAGCTTATAAGAGAGCAAACTAACAATATTGTTCTCTTATGCAGTAAATCAAGGCAATCATAAGGCTCATGTACCATACCTATGGATCATAGGAAGCTTGGGGGTTGGCTTGACACTAATCATAATGGTCATAGGTGTTCTTATCTGTTCAAGATCATCAATTTGCTTTGATGATACCCAGGGGGGTCATGCAAAGGATCCAAAAGTTGAAAATGTTTCTCATAAGTTTCATATCTTAAGGACAACAAGCTCTTGTTTTGGTTCAAGGAAATTCGACAGTGAATTTGATAACTGGAAAGAAAATATTGGGGAATCTAGTGGCCGTCATACGAATATTCCAAAAGGTTGAAATTTTGGCCTTCTTTAGTCTATCTTTGCATATTGGTAGCTTGCTACAATTGTATTCTTGTCTTTTTAGAACTTCTAACATCATAGACACGTTTTGGTCAGATTTGGCATAAACGAAATTGGTACATGCTTTTGTAGTCTATAAATACATATGTGGCTTCCACATACTATGTCCCAAAAATATATGTAGGGGTTCAAAAATTTATAAAACCGGGTATGTATTTTCTTGTGGAGGCAGGGAAATTCTCTAATATATAAATTTCAGATTAAAGTTGTTAAACCTTTCTATTAACTACAAAAAGTGGAGCGAGGGTGCTGTTAAAAATTTCAAAACCGGAAAGCAAACTAACAGTATTGGTTTTAGGTTAACTGAACTGTTTTTTTTTTTTTTTTTTTTTCTATTTATGTTTTGCAGACAGAACTTGGTGTTTTGTTTTAGGTTCAAGCAAACTGCAAATGGATATATTTGGTTAAACTACTGTAACGTAGGGTAGGGTGTTTAAGATTGCTTATTGAACTGCTTATGCTTGTTATTAATAAGCAGAAGAAGAAATTCAGCATATTAGAAACAACTTACCTCGTCCTAGAGGTAAACTTGGAGTTTTGAGCTTGCCAAGAGTAATCAGTTTGAAATAATCGATATCAGATGCTCTTTAAAAACTACTTGTTTAACCCTAAATAAGCATATAAACATAAATATCATCCAAATATTCAAAAGTTTATGTGCTTCTATTAAACACCATAAATAAGCAAGCCCAATCCATTATTTCATAATGATTAAAGTGGTTTTCTCTTGCTCTTGCAGTTATTGAGACTGGTGTGTTTGACATTGAAAAGCCTGTTGTCTTTTCATATGAAGAATTATTTTCGGCTACAGATTGTTTCTCTGAATCCAATCTTCTTGGTCACGGAACATATGGTGCTGTTTATTACGGGTTACTTCGTGATCAGGTTGGCATTTTTATTTTTTTGCTTCATGTTCCAAATTAGCAAACTACCCCTGAGTCTCTTACTTGCTCATGAATAATTGTAGGAAGTTGCTATCAAAAGAATGACCGAAACAAAAACTAAGGAGTTCATAGCAGAAATGAAAGTTTTGTGCAAGGTTCATCATACAAATTTGGTAAGGCTATGGTACTTAATAGAATCTATATCTATTATCTATGTTTCAATACTGATCACCTCTAGAGGTTGCAAGATGGGCCGGTTGAGAAATGGGTGAAAATGAGTAATTTTAATATGGGTTTGCTCGCTTGGTTTGGCACACCAACATGTTTTCTCACTTATTTGAATTTATTAATGCTTAACGCAGTAATTATGATTGACAAACTATACCAAAATACTAATAACGACCTTTTCTGGTAAAGCAAATCTGGGAGGTTGTAAGCCTTTTAAATATAATTCAGGCGACCTTCTCTACTCATTTGACCTCTTTCATTTTGAGTAAGTATTGATTTTAAGCATGTGACCCGTTGGAGATCAAGTATAACCCTCACGACCTATTTTTGAAGTGACTAGGTTGAAATTGTCACCTTTTTTCTTTCTTTGTATCAAATTAACTTTTGTTTGGTTTTCCTTTTTAAGGTAGAATTGATTGGTTATTCAGCTAGTGATGATGAGTTGTTCCTCATTTATGAATACGCTCAAAAAGGTTCCCTTAAAAGTCACTTGCATGATCCTCAAAACAAAGGTAAGTTTCTATTTTAACTAAATATAGACAACATAATTCATTAATTTGACTTGAAATTTCCTCATTCATGATTCATACTAGGTCATCCAACACTTTCTTGGATCATGAGGGTTTCAAATTGCACTCGACACCGCAAGGGATTGGAATATATACACGAACATACAAAACCTCATTATGTACATCGTGATGTTAAAACGAGCAATATCTTACTTGATGGTGCTTTTAAAGCCAAGGTACTTAATCCAGCTTGCATCATTGTCTAACATATGAAAAACGTAAACCCTAATGTTACATATTTATACGTGTGATTGATTGTGATAAAAAAATAGATATCAGACTTTGGGTTGGCAAAACTTGTGGGAAGAAGTAATGATGGTGAAGCTTCAGTGACAAGAGTGGTGGGAACATATGGTTACTTAGCTCCAGAGTAAGTTTATTAATGATTTTGGATCCAAACGGGTCAGGTGGCATGACCCCAAAAAATTTCTGTTCTGATTTCTATTCTTATTGCATATAAAGTGTTTTAACATTGCATGTAGCATTCTTTCAGTTTTTTGCCATGTAAGTAACCTTCTTTAGCATGTAAAAAATTTCTGTTCTGATTTCTATTCTTATTGCTTATAAAGTTTTTTTAACATTGCATTTAGCATTCTTTCAGTTTTTGGGCCATGCAAGTAACCTTCTTTAGCATGTACATGGTAACATGGCACACCACCGTGTCATCAAATACACGTCGCCAGAAAAAAGTTCCAAGTCACCATTTTATATGTTATGGAAGGTTACTTACTTAAATGGTAAAAAAGTTAAAAACTAAAAGTATGTTACAATAAAAAGTAACAATTTTCTTAAATCAACGATAAAAGATGTAACTGATATTACATTTGGTGTAATTCACCCATATAGATGATCAATGTAGTAAATTACTGCGGTTGACTTGTTAAAGGATATCAGTTTAAATATACACAACAACATAATTTAAGCCAATTCCCATCTTAGACTACAACCTATGTTATTTTATGCAAATTAGCAACGTAATTGATTTTCGTCCACTTAAGGACCAACTTTCCATCCATTTCTGCTAAAAGATCCATTACAATGGGCTGACCATCAAATTGTGATACAATACTGAAAATAGAATATAAAATCATTAAGATGCTGCTTGCTTTTTTTGCATAAATGCATGAATATAAATTGCTTAAGATGGACAAATAACCCAAATTGGTCCATTTAGATAAACGGGTCAAAATTGCTGCCTACAACTACTTATTTGACTTCTTGCTGATCACTCTTTTATTACAGATACCTTAGGGACGGCTTAGCCACAACTAAGAGTGACGTATATGCCTTTGGTGTTATTCTTTTCGAGATAATATCAGGAAAAGATGCCATAATACGAACTGAAGCTGGTGTAACAAAGAATTCTGAGAGACGGACTTTGGCATCTGTCGTAAGTCTGCTTCACAATTAAGGGCAAACTTACAAATTTTATATTTTATTTTAGCAACCAACTTTAGAGTTTAGATAGCATGCAAAATGGTAACTAACATACACTGTTACCAATTCTAGAAACCAATTTACGTTTCTTGATCAACTTTAGCAACGATTGACTTGTTCAACAGGAGAGTAGGTGATTTTACGCTGATTTTTCAGAAATTGATGTATGTGCCGTGTGGCATCTGCTTTGATTTGAAAGTTGTAAATTAATAAATCTTTTTCAAAGAAGCATTTTATATTTTAGTACGTGGCATCTATTTGGTGGCTGACACTCCATCAGTTAATGCCACATCAGCAATCTACCCTAAAATTCAGTTAGAATGATGTGGTTGCTTCGGTCATTATTTATATAATATAAAGTCCCTAATTTAAGTTGGTTGCTAAAATCTGGAAAAAAGTACTAAGATCTTTTATAATTCATGGCTTCATGCTCCCAACAATTAAAGAAATCAGCAAACCAGAATATTAAAGCAAAAAGTACATGAATTTCACAATTTGCTATTATTTTGTGAAAAATTGCAGATGATGGCGGTTCTTAAAAATGCATCCGAGTCTATAAGTACATCAAGCCTAAAAGATTATATTGATCCAAATTTGATGGATTTATATCCCCATGACTGTGTTTTCAAGGTGCTTTTTTGCTTCATCTTTTAAGCATTGTTGCATCATTTTACAAATGTATGCTTGGCTGGTCATACCTGGCAAGAAAACCAAACGACTATGTTCATTCCGAAAATCTTTCTGGCATGTCTAGGGACGGAAAAAACCCAAACCTAACACATTCAGGATGGGTATTTGGGATGAGATTAGTTATTAATAATTGTACAGGTTTGGGACGATTATGATATTAGTTAATACCCGTCCACTCACCTGAACCGTTTACCACATTGATCCTAATATATTTATATATTATATATTTCAAATTTATAATAGATACTATGTTAAAGTTAATAGAATTTGAAATTATTTTAGTTGTTAGAAGTGCTGTTTGTTTTTTATATTTTAAGTAGCTTTTTGAGGGTTTTAGGTAATGGGCATCCCAACATGTAATATTTAGTCACATAAGACCATATATGGTGCAGTTTGATACTTATGGACCCTTGAACCTAATGGGTAGTGAGTAACATCCTAACATGTTGGAATTTTGGCCAATATAAATTGAACGGGTCGATTCACTTTATGTTTTTATGTTGTATGTTTTACCTCTAACAGGTAATACAACATAAAAAAAAATTAGATGAAATAGTAAATGAGTTGAACATGCCAAAAGTTCGTTTAGAAAATAGACTAGTAATATAACTTTTGTAATCATATTTGACACTAATTATTTGATAAAAGTTGGGTGAAATTGTTTTGGGTCACTGGCTCAGCCTGACCCTACTCATAAGTCATACAGAATGATCTCTTTTGACCCATTAAAATAATTACAATTAAATTTCGAAGTTTATCTGGCTCTGCTAGTGCTGGTAAATAAGAAAATAGATCAAATATATGCATCTGTTAAAATTTTAATATTTTTTTTCATAATTTGACTGATTTGTAGATGGCCATGTTGGCAAAGCAATGCGTGGAGGATGATCCGATCTTGAGACCCGACATGAACAATTGTAATTTCACTTTCACATATTCTTTTGTCGTCTGTGGAATGGGAAGCTACTCTTGCTGGAAACAGCCAGGTATTCAGTGGTCTCGTTCAAGGTAGATAATTTTTTTTCGCTCATTTTAATTACCATCTTTTTAAAATACGTATATCTTTCATATTTGTATTATTTGTTCTAGCGGGTCTGTTCTGTTACCTGAGTTTCTCAAATTTGCCATTCTGCTGCTAGAACTGACCCGCATAAGTGTCTGTATAGTTATATAGACTGTTCATCGAGTGTTAATAGGATCTCCCAGGCTTTATACTCTTTTGTTTAATAATCTGTTTTTTCAGTTGCATTTCGTGTTTTATTTTGTGGGGTCTAGCCCGTAGAAGCGGTGCTACCCCTGTTAACTTGACTTTAGCCTAGGATCGTCGAAATGAAACACAAACGTAAATAGGAAACGGAAGCAGAAACGTAGAAATGAAAGACGTGGTTTGAGGTAAGCTTTTTAGGGTGGATTTAAAGTCTATGATGCGTCGAATCATGAAATATGAAAACCAACCGAATAGCAAAGAACTTGATTATAACGTGTAAATAAGAAATTCCATCTTGTTGTGGGTTCAAATCCATACAACTAAATGGAAAATTTGCTGTTGAAAAAAATAGTAAGAGATTTATAATACCAAAACAACATTTGTTTCATTTGCATAACGAAGCTAGTATACGCCTAGGTGGTGTAATCAATGGTAATCGGGCATGAAGAACTGCCAAGTTATCTACCATAAGTATATCACCTTTCTTCCAGGGTATCGCAACACACCCCTCATCTAGGATCCTAACACAGTCACGAACAACATCAGCTGGCAATGGTTCTCCGTTGCCGAAAGTCACCTGTTTTGACGGATCATTATTCAGCTTGTTTTCAAGCCCCCCACTTGCCGACACCAATGTGTTGAACCAAATCTTGCGTTGTCGTGTTTCATCGTATCTGATACCCTGTACTGGTCCCTGTTTAACTTCAACAAGACCATCTTCCATCCATCGTAATGTTGCTCCAACCATTGCAGCCCTGTGGTTATTGGAACCATAAGCTAATAGTGAACAGGCAAACGTAAACTAAAATGTTCGAATTATTCACTAGAAGTGAATAAATGGGCGGGTTAGATATCAGGTAAAGACATGATGCAAAGGCGTGATTCGCTAACAAACGTACCTCTCTTCGGCTATATGTTTATCGGAGGTTGCGAATTTGGACTTCCACCCAAGACCGATAGGGGATGTAAGGTCGTCTTCTTCACCAAGCACTCGGCTATAGATCAATCCAAGCTCTTCTAACTGTTGGACAAATTCCGGGTATCTTTCCTTCATCTTATCATATATAATGTGGCTCAGTACTATTGGAGTTTCACCACCGCTTAGCGGTTCTTCTTCACAAAAGAAGAACAACTTGGATGGAAACTCCGGATGCTGCACAGATAAAATAAAAAAATAAAAAAAAAAATTAGAAAACATGGTTTGTTAGAATTTGGATTTAAGCACTCCTTATATTAACCAAAACACCCATATATATATTGCATGTTGTTTTTAAAACCAATAATACGTTAAGAATTGTAATAAGATATAATGTAGTTTGTAAATTGATGATAAGTAGTGGGAGAGTAACAAAGGCGGTTAATAAACATTTTATGTATAATTGATTCCGAGACGAACATGCTATGCTATATATATGGTTCAATAGAGAACACACGAGAATCAGTGTAAACCATTCACTTATTATTAAGATTAATAATAAAAAAGAGTATAAATATAATATAAACTATTTAGCAATTTCTCTCGGATGAGTTAATACTTTCATTATTCTCTATTTCTCGTAACAAGTCCGTATCCATGTATAATTAGAGAAGTATGTTCAACTTACACACAATGTTTATAATATGTGAATACATATAATTAATTAAATTATATATCAATTTAATATTAAAGATTAAATTAACTCTCTAATAAGTAGGAAATTGACGAAAACGATAATATATATAATATATATATATATATATATATATATATATATATATATATATATATATATATATATATAAATATATATAAATGAAAAGTATGAAGCACCAGAGCCATCTCATGGTGGAAGTGGATTTTCTGATCAAGTGGAGACTCATTCGCCGTTACAACATTTCCGATCACATGAGTACGAGGGGCGGAACCACCGACGTACGGAAAGGGTCGAATCCAAACGCTTCAACGACGTCGTTGAAATCGGAAGCGCAAATCACAGGAAAGCCCCTGAAGAGTATAGCACCAGTTTGGTGAAGTTGAAGTTGCAGCCATGGTTTACATGCTTTAATGGTGTCTATTAGATCAAAAAGTTTGCATGTTTGCATGGGGTTTGGGGTTAATATTTTTGGAAACTTGCTATCTTTCTGCTGGGTTACACTTGTTTCTCTGAACAACTTGTTATCCATCTTTACCTCTCACATAGAAGCAAACATTTGGTTGTCTATTTATAGGGTTAATTTAGAATCCCTAACGCTGTGTTCCCGAGTCTCATTTAAGGAGAGAAAAGAAAAGAAATGGAAGGAAAGAAGAAATAGTTGTGTTTCAGAGTTTTTTTTAATGGAAGGAAATGAAAGGATCATGTTCCCGAGTTTACTTAAGGAGGGAAAGAAAAGAAATGGAAGGAAATGAATGGAAATAGAAGGAAAAAGAAGGTTAAAAACAATCATTTCAAAATGGAAGGAAATGAAGAGAAAGAAAAGAAAGAAAAGAAGAGAAAAGAAAAGAAAAGAAGAGAAAAGAAAAGAAAAGAAAGTGTTTCCTTTCTTTTCTTTCGTTAAGTAAACTCGGAAACACAGCGTAAATAATTATTTTTTTGAATGATTGGCTAGAAGTTAATAACATCAACTTAGTAATAATTTATTAATGCTAAGGTTTGAACCCTGATTGAAACAACATATCCTCCTGCATCCCTTATCTCCCTTCAACCACTAGGTCAAGATATCATTGGTTAGAATCCCAAGTAATTAACTGTTGTTAATTCTGGTTCGACTGGTGAACCTTCAAGACAACCGGTTAGTTCTAAAAACATTGCTAGGGATGGTAATGGAGGAGTGAGATGCACATTTGTAATTTCAATCATATCCCTGATTGAAACATCATATCCTAAACTCGTCAGGTATTTGTCGGGTAATTACCGCTCATGTATCGGGTTACTTGTTATGTTGTTAAAAACTGAGTGGAGTTTTTTATATATGTTTGTTACTAATTTATTTTTTATATAGATTTATTACCCGAGAATAAAATTAATGGATTGATAGAATCTTGTTACCCAAGGACAAAAAAAAAAAGGAAAATGTTTTCTGCTAGTCTAATGCCATACGCGCCCCGTACGTGTGATGCTTTTTAACACTAATTCGATATTTGGTCCTATGCCCGAATACCCGTCCCACGGTTTTAGGTTTTCTTGTCATGTTCGGGTTCGGGAACAAGTACCTGGTGCTGCAAAGAGCTCCCGCGTTTTCGCAGGGTCCAGGGAGGGTCCGTCCTATTTAAGGGAAGATGTTCGGGAACAAGTGTTTTTTTTTATTTGATATGCTCTATTTGTTATTTACGAAAACATATTTTATATGTATACCTTTGTTTTCTTAATTCTTTCATGCAAGTCAAGATCAACAGCTTTAGAGTTTTGAAGAGGATAAATTGAATATTGTATTGAATTGTAAATTAGATCTCCTGGACTCTTTCATTGACCTTAGTTTCAGTAATTACAAACTGTATTTTGTTTTTTCCTATAATAGTGACACGTCGACCTATTGTGATTGAGTATTTCGTCGTGTCGTATGGTTCTAAACTAACTTTTTCTTTGTAATTTTGTTGAAATACATTCAAAACAAGTACTAATATATCAATTCAACTTGAAGGATCGAAGATGAGTACGTCTCTATGTCAACATTCCAAATCGTTAGTGGAACAACCATTAGCTAGTGTTTTTAAATATTTAAATGAAATAAATACATGATGGATTTTAATATTAACTTGAGTGGATTTTAATATTAACTTGTTTTTTTTTTTTTTCTCTCTCTACACTTCTCTCCCTTATATCTTATTTCATTTCATTTACAATCATTATTATAACGACATCAAGTGCAAATCAGTTGTGAATAATAGATGATTATGTCACTGACCAAATTAATTATATTGATTATTATCAGCTAATATGTAATGGTTTTATATTATTAAATTCTAAAACTCTATGCACATATACCTTTATTGACTTGATGTAATTTGGAAATCTTGATCGAGGAAGATGCTTAGTTTTTGGAGTTTAGTGGTGAATTTGGAAATCTTGATCGAGGAAGATGCTTAGTTTTTGGAGTTTAGTGGTGGTATACTGGTATCATCCAGTATGATCATGGGTTTTCGATTGAAAAAATATATATTTCAATTTACTTACATTTTATTCATTTAGTGTTTCCTGGTGGTGTTATTCCATTTGACCATGGGTTTTCTGTTTTCATTCATACAACTTGAGTTTTGGTGTTTCTTGATGGTATTCATCAGCATAATCTTGGGTTTTTGCTTAATCAACAAAAAGTTACTTAAAGTTGATTATTTACTTCAATTCGATGCTTCTTGGCATCCTTAGAAAGTTGGTTTTTACCTTTAAAAAGTCGTTGAAGGGTTTTTATATGAAAAAACAAAAAAGGATGGTTTTTATGTAAAAATATATCAAAAGATAAAACATAAAATATATTGATTTTAATGGTATTTGTTCTTATTAAGTATAACACATGAGTTGTTCATACTAATTCGGATGTAGTCATTATAAAAGTAAACTTCATTGTTTCATCCCTCTTGTTTGGCTGTTTAACGTTAGTTTCATTGCAATTCTCATCATTTCACAAACTAAAATTATGTGTTAGTGAAATGACCGAAGTTACAATGATAATGCAACCTGACACCCAAAACGTAGTTTCAAATGTTTGGACTTAACAGGTTAGATGTCACATGAACAAAAAGCAAAGTTTACTTTTATAGATAAAAGGTGTAAGATTCTAATTCGATTAAGCACATTGTTCTTTAGACAATTAGACTAGTAGCATAAGTGCGGCACCACCTTCGATGGTCGTCACACCAGCTCACTTGCAGTGCCATGAACTGCTGCCTACAGCAGCCGTCTGCATAGGCCAAATCTGGTTGTCTCATTCCTCTCGATTGCGACTCGAGCCGGATAGATACCCAGGTTTCAAGTTTAGTGCTTTGGTGATCTCGTGTTTCCGGATTTAAAGACCGGATCACGGTCTAGTGGTGTTACATCTTGATTTAGCTACTACGAAATGAAAGGTACAAGTTCTATTCCTAGATCTATTATTATTATAATTATTATTATCTTGCATTCGGACTCCTAGCAGGCGATCCAAAGTTGGATCACGATCGGTTCGTGCACACACTACCGTTATGTTAAAAATAAAAACCCGAGCATGAATCCCAAGAAATACATCATTATTGTACTAAAATAGTTAGTTTTAACCCGAACTCTTTTTGACCACTTACCCAACCCGTCCCAAGTTTCACTTTTGGTACTTCTGCAGGTAGCTACCATCTACCAAAAGTACAAGACATACAATGATGTAGTGACCTTGAAATTTCAGTTTCTGATAGTGTAGCTGGAAAAATAACTATCCTTTACTTGACCTTTAATAGAACAATTACGTCAAAAGAATCTAAAAAAAGTGGTTTCATGTCAGACGAAGTGACGAACCTAGCAGGATCCATACTAAATTATTAGTTTCGACCCCCTCCGGATGATAGTGATCATTTCAGTTTCCGAGAGCGGGATTCAGTAAATACAACAATCTAAAACTCAAAATCAATAACATAACTCACTCAGATTCTATGCGAACAGAAATTTGTAAAAACTTGCAAAACATAATCTACACGTTTGTAACATAATTACGTATTATAATGAAATGCAACAGTAAAAATGGGACAAAAGGATAACATGTGAAGTCAGAAAAATGAACTCACCTCACACTGCAGATTTTGTATAGTCTGTTTTTTCTTTCAACTTTTGGAGCTCGCCTTTTTATATTTCCATGACCATAACTACACTTGAAGATGTTAATCAGATAAATACTCGGCTCCACTTGATTGGTCCATATCACCATCATCCATGTCATTATGATGGTGTCGATGAACATCATCATCCATATCCATTCTACCATGATGCCTCTGGTTTGAACTTCTCCCCTTTAAGCCAGCATAATTCTGCAAGAAATGCTCATGTAATGAATTTACCAAAGATGATAGGATATAGATTTGCACAAGTGACAATTTAGACCAAAATTGTTATAAAGGGTTCAATTCAGGTTGTCACCTATCTTCAACAGGTCAAACGAGTAAAATAGAAAAATAAATTAGAACTTAGAATAGGTTCTAATGGGTCAAAGGGGTACGCATTTTGAAGTGAACCCATTGCCTAACACGCCCGACGCTCCCATTTTACCACCAAGCTTGATGAACTTTAACTTGAAGAAGAATTTGTAATATATTCAAGAAGGAATTCAGAAAAAGATGAGTACCTCAGATTCCTTTATATCAACTGAAACACGTGATCTTTGCCTCACCGTGATACTTGCAGGAACAGGGAAATGCTCAACCTCATCAGTTGTTTTTCCTTCTCGGGCTCTTTTTTTCCTAAGAACAAGCTTTGTTGGCAGAGGCTGAATAAATAAAAAAAATTAGCAAGGATAGTTCTATACATGAGAGAATGTTATAAAAGAATACATGTGGCAATATTGACCAATTTACTTATGAAAGTGTTGATTTGGGTTATGTTTAATCTTGTCAAGCTGCTAAAATTGAAAAGTTTAGCCAAAATGGGACGCTCAAATGGGTCAAACATGTCGAAAGTATTTTTATAATTGCATACACTATATCAGTAGTTTATTACACACACAAAAAAACAGATTATTAGTGTGTCAATTTTTTCAAAACCACATTTAGCACAAAATATTTACTTCTAAGAAATGGAAAAAAGTGTTTCAAGTAACCCTACTTGACCCTTACCGATCAGAACCAAACACCTGGCCGTCTTGTTCTAATTAGTTTAAAATAGTCCACTTTATTTTTTTAAAGCGTACGACCTACTAAAATTTAGATTTTATTTGTAATGATGATATATGTTTTAAGCATCTCCAACTAATAAAGTTACCCATTCTTACCCGTTAGTCCGTTACCCAAACCGTCCAATTTTTACCACCATCAAAAAGTAAATCAACCCATGTCTATTTTTTTCTGTTACCATGTAGCGAGCCTCTGATTCACCAAATACCACAAGAAAGTTTGTAGGATCATCTGCATCCTCACCCCGTACCTGTTTAAAACAAGAAACGTTTATAAACACAAAATTATGTGAACACATATAACCCTGGAATTCAAAAGGTTTACAAAACTGTCCAGAACATACATCCCAGTGATATTCACGAACCCATGTGTACGATATATCTTCATTTTCATCATAAATATCCTTTGACAGCTGAAAAAAAATTAATAAATCCACTGAAGTATTAGAGATTAACAAATAAATACAAGAATTTACAAATGATAGCAACAAGTTTCAGAACATGGATTTGGTGAAACTAAAACAGAAGCATCTTGCTAATTTTCAGTTAGAGGTGGCCCAAGTATAAAGGTCCGACACAATTACAGTATTTTGAAGAAAAAAAATTAAATATACATACAACAATACGTTCTTGGATATATTTTTCTCAACCGGGATAGATGAATAAATTAAAAAATTAGATGAAATGCAGGTTAGAAGTCTCCCAAAAAGTATTCAAAATGCAAAAGCCTCCAAAACTGGTATGCCTAAAAGAAATAGATTAGTGTTGTAAATAGCATACTATATGTAATCATATTTACACTATTTTAACAGATTGAGGAAATAAAGAAAAAAGAGCTTTTGTGGGTCGGCGTGACTTGACCAACCAGCTTTGACGTGTTACCCAACCCACCAACTGAGCCACCCCTACTCTCACTTCTCACCATAAGAAAATCTCCGAGGCAAATATTACCTCACCAACTGAAGGAACCATGTAAGCCAAAATTTGTCAGGTTTAGCCGAGTCAGAGGTGCTTGCCACAAAACTTTTCATAACAGCCTGTAATGAAGAATAAAATCAAGAAAAAGGTCCTTTAGAGTTTACATACTGTTTAGTATCTTAATCATGCCCAAAAGACATCCATTCAGTTTTTTTAACTTTAGAACTTAATCATGGAATAATAAACATATTTGTTAAAAACAAAGTCTGAGGACTTCTCATTAAGATTTTATCAGTTTAGGGATAAAACCATTTCAAAACTAAAGTTTGAGGATTTGTGTATTTGAATTCAGTAAAAGTCCATAGGGCTCTTTTTGACATTTGCGCTTTTAGTGTATGATCAAAATTAACTTTTATATTTACTTTTCTAAAACCAAAGATATTGCTAGAAAGCATGGAGATTTACTAAGATGAATCTTGTAAATTTTACAAGAGAAGTCTTCCTTTACCTTCTCATAAACTGGAACTATAAAAATGCAATGTATTCACAAGAGTACAGGTGGCAATGGGAAGATTACATTGACATGTCAAATCAGTTACAATTTGGTACATGTAAGAATTGGTAGTTTTTTGGTACATATTGGGTAACCGAACACATTCGGTCCAAAATTTTAATTTTTTCAGAACCAAGTATTGAGCAAAAACATGACTACAAATAATTTCTTAATAAGATGAATTAGGAAGCTTTAAGCATTGAAATACACTAAGAGCAATCTCTGGATTGTTTGGCCCATTTCCTTTTAGGCTAGATATTACAACTATACCAGGTTTGGTCTGCTAGAGTTAAAATGTAACTTTTTGGTGCAGCTGGATCAACCCGAAACACTTTCCCTGAAAATTTTTAGTTTTTTTGTAAACAAGTTGTGTGGCAGAAGTGACTACAAAAATTTATCATGTTTCAATAACAATGAAACTATTAAAAGAGATGATATAGAAGGTTTTATACTAAAAAGACACTTTGAGTGACTGCCGAAATTGACCTTGTTTCAGAAATTGCAAAAGCGCTCCGAGGCGTTGGGGTCCCGAAATGGACCAAGAAAAACTTTAATGACCTCGCAAGATCAATAGAAGTTCATTACCACCTTTTTTTTTCAATTAGCCCTTTGGATAAGCAGTTAACAGCTGTTTATTCCAAACTAGTTATTCAAAACACAATAAGTAGATGTGCAGTTTTAACAAGTAATCCCGAACAGCTATTTAGTCCAAAATTAAAATAAAAGCAAACCTTAAGAGCTATTTATTTGTAAGCCTAATAATTACAATTAATATTTCACAGAATATGCACAACAATCATACCTGAGATTCATGGGCATCTCTAACTGATTTATCCATTTTATTGTAGCTTTCTGAATCAACAGTAGGAGGACCATCAAAGTTTGCAATAACAATTGATCATCCCACCTGCAAAAGTCAAATAATAGCCAAATTTGAAAATTTTCTTGGTTATATATTCAACCAAAACCTAAATAGTTTAGAATAAAATGCTTTTTAAATAACCTAAAGATAGAAATAATTAGTTTGAATACAGTAAAGGGGTTTGAAATAAGGGATATAATGGGATTATGGAAATGGGAGAAATAAGAGGTGTCTGATTTGAGGGTATGGTTTCAAAATCAAGAATCACATCCATAAACTTATGGTTCATCCATACATGCAAAAGAGATGGGTTTAGAAACTTACTCCTATCCTCATACTACCCGGCTATTAAACCATACACATAGTAACTCCTAACGCTAAAGCAAATGTCCACTGAATCATTAGAAAAATCATGTACTAACACTTCCATGTGATTACGTGTCCTCGAGTGATCTGAGCATTTGAAATTTATCATGTGCCTATAATATTTTACAATCACCAAAATTTATAGATAGCAAAATGGGGGGTCATGGTGGTAACAGGTAAAATTTAGATAACTTCTTATTAAGGATAATTGCACATATATATAATACCTTTAATATGATTAAAAACATAACATTACAACGTTTTAACTGTTAGGCTGTAAAAGTCGATGATCTATTATTGATTTGAAAGACTATATATAGATACAATACACATAAAAGATGAAACTAACTATCCTATAAACTAGGAATATATCTCAACCAATAATACAATATACAAACATAAAGACTAATATCTTTAACTAATATATCGTCTAACAGGCCCCCTCAGTTTGAGCCGTAGCCTGTCGAAGGCACAAACTGGATCGGAAACGGTTGAATAATTGCTTTGAGAGGCCTTTGGTAAAATGTCAGTGTATTGGTAATCAGCAGGAACATGTAGAACTCGAACATGACCAACGCGTACTTTGTCACGAACAAAATGTATATCTAATTCAACATGTTTCGTGCGTTGGTGTTGTACTGGATTTTGGGTGAGGTAAACAGCAGACACGTTATCACAATAAACAATAGTAGCTCGACGTGTCTCTAATCCGAGTTCCAAAAGAAGATTGCGAATCCATGTGGTTTATGCGACTGTATTAGCTACGCCACGATATTCTGCCTCGGCACTAGACCGAGAAATAGTGGGTTGACGCTTAGAACTCCATGAAATAATGTTGTCACCCATAAAAACACAATAACCGGAAGTGGATCGGCGTGAGTCCGGGCATCCCCCAATCTGCATCCGAATAGGCCGTGAGGTCGGTAGAATTGGAGGGGGATATGTGTAAGCCATACTCTAGAGTCCCTTTTATATAACGTAGGATACGTTTAAGAAATTGTAAGTGAGGTTCCCTAGGATCATGCATGAAAAGACACACTTGTTGTACGGCATAAGATATGTCCGGCCGAGTAAAAGTAAGGTATTGTAATGCACCTGCCAGCCCACGATAAAAGGTACCATCAACAGTAGGGCTGCCAGATTCGGCACTCAATTTGGAACCGACTTCGACAGGGGTAGAGGCAGGTTTACAATTTGCCATCTTCGCACGTTCGAGGATCTTGGAAGCATATGCCGACTGAGATAGAAATAAACCATTTGCTGTTTTGTCAACTTTGATCCCTAAAAACTGATGTAAAGAGCCTAGGTCTTTCATTGCAAATTCTTTGGACAAAGAGGTTATAATCTGCCGAAGTAATGTTTGGGAGGAAGCTGTTAAGATAATATCATCTACATAAATAAGTAAATATGCCATGTGGGTGCCTTGTTTGTAGATGAAAAGAGATGAGTCACACACACTGCTTTTGAACCCAAGTGTAGTGATGAATGATGCAAACCGTTGGTACCAAGCTCTAGGGATTGCTTTAACCCGTATAAAGACTTACGTAACCTGCAAACAAAGTTTGGGTGTTCCCGATTAACAAAACCGGGTGGCTGATGCATGTAGACAGTTTCAGTTAAGTCACCGTGTAAAAACGCATTTGTTACATCTAGTTGGTTTATTGGCCATGAGCGGGATACGGCAAGGCTCAAAACCGTCCGGATTGTTGTTGGTTTTACCACCGGACTGAAGGTTTCGTCACAATCCACACCAACGGTTTGGGTTCTCCCATTAACGACCAAACGGGCCTTGTACCGCTCGAACTGACCATTCGAGTGATCTTGTGCTTAAACAACCAATGACAGCGAATTATGGGGGTGTTGGTTGGTCTCTGGACAAGCTCCCAAGTATTATTTTCCAATAGAGCTTTGTATTCAGTGGCCATGGCATTGTTCCAGTTTGGGTCCTGAAGAGCATGAGCTGGAGATTTTGGGAGAGGAGATAAAGCAGTTTCAGTGTGGAGGTTGAATTGCTGGCGAGGTTTCGACACGCCGGCACGTGATCGAGTGATCATGGGATGAATGGGGGTAGATTGGACTGATGGTGTGGGCTCGGTAGGAGCAGTAGCTGCTGCCGAGGAGTCAAACACAGGTGTGTAGTGGCGGCTTGGATCCCGTCGCCGATAAGTGTGTATCGGGGAGGGGGAGGAGGTGGGGGCGGGGTTGGGTTGCTTGTGGTTTTGGCAGTGGATTGTTTAGAGGGAAAGGCAGTGGGGGAGGGAAGAATATAGGAGAAGTCTCGAGGAAAGAGTGATCGGGTGGTGGAGCGTTTGAATTGGCAAAAGGAAAAACTGTTTCGTCGAAAGTGACATGTCGGGAAATTATGAATTTACCCGTGGATAGGTTGAGACATTTGTAACCCCGGTGGTCGTCAGGGTAACCAAGAAAACACATAAAGCCGAAGGAGGTTCTAGCTTATGTGAGCGTGTTGCGGAAGTGTTGGGAAAGCATGCGCAACCGAAGACACGAAGGTGGTCATACGATGGGTTGCAATGATATAAGGCGGCCAAGGGTGTGATGTTGTTAAGTTTTTTTGAGGGGAGAATGTTGTGAAGGTAGCAAGCGGTATGGAGATATTCGACCCAAAAGGTGGAAGGTATGGATGCTCGGGTTAACAAAGTTAGCATGATGTCGTTGATTCGACGTATCATGCGTTCGGATTTACCATTTTGTTGGGAGGTATGTGGACAAGAAAAACGGAATGCCATTCCATTTTGGGAAGCGAAACGTTTAAATTGGTGGTTATTAAACTCACCTCCCATGTCACATTGAAGACATTTGATCGAAAAATGAAATGGGTTGTAACAAAATTGTGGAAGTGGGTAAAGCTCGTGAAAGTTTCGGACTTAAACTTTAATGGATATACCCAAGTGTAATTGGTGAAATCATCAATTAGAATCATGTAATATTTATATCCATCATTACTTAAAATTGGAGATGTCCACAAATCACAATGAATTATAGAAAATGGTAAATAAGTACGTGAAATTGAATCATCAAATGGCAATCGTTTGTTTTTCGACAATTGACAAGCATGGCAAACGGAATTAGAATTAAGTTTGTTACAAGAAATAAGATTATGAGAATGCAAAAAATCCATAACAGGACGACCCGGGTGACCGAGTCGTTCATGCCAAGACTGGGGAGAGACAACGGCAAAGGCGGATTCTTGAGCGGGCTTGGTGAAAGGATAGAGATGACTTGAACTATTGTGGCGGCTCAGGAGCGTACCATCCCTGTAATCCTTGATAGAAAAAACCAAATGGGTCAAATTCGACAGATACATAATTGTCAGTTGTAAATTTTCGAACAGAAACAAGATTTTTTATGAAGGAGGGATTGTATAGAATGTTGTTTAGATGAAGAGTTTTTGTATTTGTGGAAAGGGTAGAGTTGCCGGAACCAAAACTGGAGTGCGGTTGCCATTACCGACTAATACGGACGCTATTGGTGAATACGAGGAAGGGTCAGAGATCATACCTTGGTCTCCTGTGATATGAGAGGTGGCTCCGGTGTCCATGTACCACTGTTTTTCTGGTTGTTCCATGCTCATTGACTGGAAGGCTGCAGCAAGTTCTGTTGGTTCCAAGGCATTGTATTCAGAGTAATGGGCCTGGGCATTGGGCTTGGTATTAGGTGGGGCTGCTGGAAAGGGAGTGTACGGTGGTGGAGTGGGCTGCCAAGTTGTGGGCCAATTGGATTGAGTAGGGTAAGGACATGGGGGTGTGGTCCAGTAGGGGTACGGGTGATATGGGTAGGGAGGGTTGGGGATTCTGTTTTTGTGGGGACGGGGGTAGCCAGAAGGGGCTGTTGATTTGGTAGTAGGTGGTTCACGGTGTCGGGAGTTGGGGGGGCGACGTTGTTGGGTGTTTGTTTGCCACGAGCCCGGTTGTCGGAGCGTTGTTCACGGTGTGTTTGGTTGGACTCACGGTTGGGTTTTGATGAATCAGCGACAGCCGCAATGGCTGGGTGAGAAGGCGAGTCATCGCGAGCGGAGTGTCGTTGTTGTTCATTCCGGAGCATGTTGCAAGCATCCTCCCAGTTCGGTAGTGTTTGGTTGATGAGGGAGGCAACGACATCGTATTCAGATGGTAGGCCTCTGACAAGTGTGAGCACAAGTCGTTTTCGGTGACTGGGAAATCAACCGCGGCAAGCTGGTCAGCAAGTTCTTTGAGGCGGCGACAATAGGCTTCAAGAGAGGGCATGGATTTGAGGGTTAAATTGGTGAATTCACGGTCAAGTGCAGCAGCCCGTGATCCTTTGTTGTTGAGAAAAATCTTTTGAATAGCAACCCACGCATCACGGGCAGTGACGATGTCGTTGTTTGGTACCGGTGTAAGAATACGGAGTAGTAAATCGTCCGAGAGGGTTCCATAGATCCATTGAAGGACTATGGCATCCACTTCTTTCCATTCATTCTTTCCATTCAGTGTAGGCTGGATCGGTGGCGGCAGGGGAGGGTACCATCGAGGTGTTTGGTGACACGGTAGGCCGTAGCATGTAGGTTAAACAGGCGAGTCCATGCAGAGTAGGATACCTTGTCGCCATCAAGGGTGCGGATCTTTTGTTGGATGTTGGTGACGGTGTAAACCGGGTGCAGGCGTTGAGTTTCTGGTTTATCCGATGATCCAGTTTGGTCCGGCGGGGTGGATACAGATTTATTGGTGTCGCCCATGATGGGAGGGGGTGGTCGGTGGTGGGTGGTGGTATGGAGCGGTGGTTGATGGTGGTAGGGACGGTGGTTGATGGTGGTAGGGACGGTGGCCGGCTTAAAGGCCTGATACCATGTTAGGCTGTAAAAGTCGATGATCTATTATTGATTTGAAAGACTATATATAGATACAATACACATAAAAGATGAAACTAACTATCCTATAAACTAGGAAATATATCTCAACCAATAATACAAATATACAACATAAAGACTAATATCTTTAACTAATATATCGTCTAACATTAACTATATTTTTATATAAATTGATTTATGACATATCAATCAAAATATACTTCGGATGATTTGAACACACATTTACTCTATGGGTAATTTCTTTCATATTGGCTTGAGTGGGATATACTGGGTTTGTTTGTTTGTTTGTTTGTTTATTGGCTTGAATGAGAAAAGTGACAAGACTCTGAATTATTGTTATTGTTATTATTTATGGATGTTGTGTTAACATCGTTTTCCGACTGCATTCAAGCAGGCTGGTGTAGATGGAGAGCAACCACTAGACTACTAGAGTATTCTGCGATAACAGATTCCCAGCTAAATTCAAAGGCTATTTTATGGGGTTCTGGTTAGACCGACAAACGGAGATCGATGAAACAAATCAAACGATGCAACAAAACAAGTGTTATTGTAGAAGAATCACAGTCGGTGAAGTTAAGAGAGCTTTGAAGAAAATGGGAAGGGCTAAGGCGGTGGGGCCAGACAACATTCCGATAGAAGTGTGGAAGTGCCTTGGAGATGAGGGCCTACAATGGCTAACGGACTTATTCAACACTATCTTTAAGACAGGAAAGATGCCAGAGCAGTGGAGAAGTAGTGTCATAGTCCCCATATATAAGAAAAAAGGAGATGTCCAATGTTGCGCAAATTACAGGGGAATAAAGCTATTGAGCCACACGATGAAGCTATGGGAAAGAATTGTTGACACGAGAATTAGACGAGAAACTCAGATAGCGGTAAACCAATTTGGATTTATGCCAGGACGCTCTACAACAGAAGCTATACACGTCATAAGGAGGATAATGGAGAAATATAGACAAAAGAAAAGAGACCTACATATGGTATTCATTGACCTAGAAAAAGCCTATGACAGTGTGCCGCGGAAACTCATCTGGGAAAGTCTACGACTTAGGTGGTTTTGTTTTTTCTACAAAAGAGCTTCTGAAGCTCTTTGTCTGCGCCAAAAAGAGGCGGGCAGACGTTTATGGGTCTGCAGAGTGTTTGTTTTTCTGAAGACATTTCATTAGAAAAGGTCTGCGTGACCTCTTCCCCAAAAAGAGGTGGACTAAAGTCTTCAGAGATCTTCCCACCTCTTCTTCACATTTCAACCCAAACCCCCAATTTTGGTCTGCTCCCGTCGCCTCTGTTCATCAAAGATCATCGTCATCTTCAATTCACCCACAAAGATCATCGTCGTCATCTTCAATCGATCAAAAACCCAATTTACAGAACGTTTTACGCGTATATGTAATGGCGAAAAGCGCAGTGTTGGAAAGGGATTCGACCGCAACAGCAGACAATTTGAAGAAGGAATTACAAAGGGCTGTTGAATTCATCGTTGAAGATTCATCATCAGATGAAGAAATTGGGGCTCGATTTGGATTTGGGTTTACAGAGTGTGTTGATAGGGCCACACAGATTTTGCAGTCGTTGAAGGAATGAAAGAGGGGAGAAAACGCCGATCGTCTTCTTTGATGAAGCTTGATGATGATAATAGTATTATTAATCGGTTGATTTATAATCTGTAATTTGAATACAGAGGGGATAGCGGACATCGTGGAGGGGCGGTCGGAAGGTCGAAGGGAGCGGCTGGTCGAGCAGGGAGGGGGCGTTCCATGGTCGGCGGTGGGGGGCTGTCGGCGGTGAGTTGGTCGGCGATGGGGGAGACCGGTCGTGGAGATGGGTGGTTGAGATGGGGGAGATGGTTATATGTGTTGTGTTTAGGTTATTTTGTTATTATAAGAGGTTGGAATAATAATATAAAATAATAATAATAATAATAATAATAATAATAATAATAATAATATAATACAATAATACATTGCAGGTGTTAAAAACAACAGTCTTTTTCTTGCAGACTGCAGACGTTTGGTCCACCTCTTCTGCTACAGATGTCTGCAGATGTGTCTGCAGACTGCAACATTTTACCTCTTCAGAAACACACAGCACCTTAGAAAGGTACCAGAGAGGTATATCAAAATAATAAAGGATATGTATGACGGGGGCAAAAACGTGTGTACGAGCACCTGTCGAAGACACAGACTACTTCCCGGTGGAAGTAGGACTTCACCAAGGATCGGCATTGAGCCCATTCCTCTTCACAGTAGTGTTGGACGAGATGACCAAGTCTATACAAGAGCCAGTCCCATGTGTATGCTGTTTGCGGATGATATTGTCTTAATATCAGAATCTAAGACGGTGCTTAACGAGAGATTAGATTTTCGCTCATTTTAATTACCATCTTTTTAAAATACGTATATCTTTCATATTTGTATTATTTGTTCTAGCGGGTCTGTTCTGTTACCTGAGTTTTCTCAAAATTTGCCATTCTGCTGCTAGAACTGACCCGCATAAGTGTCTGTATAGTTATATAGACTGTTCATCGAGTGTTAATAGGATCTCCCAGGCTTTATACTCTTTTGTTTAATAATCTGTTTTTTCAGTTGCATTTCGTGTTTTATTTTGTGGGGTCTAGCCGTAGAAGCGGTGCTACCCCTGTTAACTTGACTTTAGCCTAGGATCGTCGAAATGAAACACAAACGTAAATAGGAAACGGAAGCAGAAACGTAGAAATGAAAGACGTGGTTTGAGGTAAGCTTTTTAGGGTGGATTTAAAGTCTATGATGCGTCGAATCATGAAATATGAAAACCAACCGAATAGCAAAGAACTTGATTATAATCCGTGTAAATAAGAAATTCCATCTTGTGGGTTCAAATCATACAACTAAATGGAAAATTTGCTGTTGAAAAAAATAGTAAGAGATTTATAATACCAAAACAACATTTGTTTCATTTGCATAACGAAGCTAGTATACGCCTAGGTGGTGTAATCAATGGTAATCGGGCATGAAGAACTGCCAAGTTATCTACCATAAGTATATCACCTTTCTTCCAGGGTATCGCAACACACCCCTCATCTAGGATCCTAACACAGTCACGAACAACATCAGCTGGCAATGGTTCTCCGTTGCCGAAAGTCACCTGTTTTGACGGATCATTATTCAGCTTGTTTTCAAGCCCCCCACTTGCCGACACCAATGTGTTGAACCAAATCTTGCGTTGTCGTGTTTCATCGTATCTGATACCCTGTACTGGTCCCTGTTTAACTTCAACAAGACCATCTTCCATCCATCGTAATGTTGCTCCAACCATTGCAGCCCTGTGGTTATTGGAACCATAAGCTAATAGTGAACAGGCAAACGTAAACTAAAATGTTCGAATTATTCACGTAGAAGTGAATAAATGGGCGGGTTAGATATCAGGTAAAGACATGATGCAAAGGCATGATTCGCTAACAAACGTACCTCTCTTCGGCTATATGTTTATCGGAGGTTGCGAATTTGGACTTCCACCCAAGACCGATAGGGGATGTAAGGTCGTCTTCTTCACCAAGCACTCGGCTATAGATCAATCCAAGCTCTTCTAACTGTTGGACAAATTCCGGGTATCTTTCCTTCATCTTATCATATATAATGTGGCTCAGTACTATTGGAGTTTCACCACCGCTTAGCGGTTCTTCTTCACAAAAGAAGAACAACTTGGATGGAAACTCCGGATGCTGCACAGATAAAATAAAAAAAAAAAAAAAAAAAAAAAATTAGAAAACATGGTTTGTTAGAATTTGGATTTAAGCACTCCTTATATTAACCAAAACACCCTATATATATTGCATGTTGTTTTTAAAACCACTAATACGTTAAGAATTGTAATAAGATATAATGTAGTTTGTAAATTGATGATAAGTAGTGGGAGAGTAACAAGGCGGTTAAATAAACATTTTATGTATAATTGATTCCGAGACGAACATGCTATGCTATATATATGGTTCAATAGAGAACACACGAGAATCAGTGTAAACCATTCACTTATTATTAAGATTAATAATAAAAAAGAGTATAAATATAATATAAACTATTTAGCAATTTCTCTCGGATGAGTTAATACTTTCATTATTCTCTATTTCTCGTAACAAGTCCGTATCCATGTATAAATTAGAGAAGTATATTCAACTTACACACAATGTTTATAATATGTGAATACATATAATTAAATTAAATTATATATCAATTAATATTAAAGATTAATTAACTCTCTAATAAGTAGGAAATTGACGAAAACGATAATATATAAATATATATATATATAATATATATATATATATATAATATATATATATATATATATATATATAAATATAATAAATGAAAAGCACCAGAGCCATCTCATGGTGGAAGTGGATTTTCTGATCAAGTGGAGACTCATTCGCCGTTACAACATTTCCGATCACATGAGTACGAGGGGCGGAACCACCGACGTACGGAAAGGGGTCGAATCCAAACGCTTCAACGACGTCGTTGAAATCGGAAGCGCAAATCACAGGAAAGCCCCTGAAGAGTATAGCACCAGTTTGGTGAAGTTGAAGTTGCAGCCATGGTTTACATGCTTTAATGGTGTCTATTAGATCAAAAAGTTTGCATGTTTGCATGGGGTTTGGGGTTAATATTTTTGGAAACTTGCTATCTTTCTGCTGGGTTACACTTGTTTCTCTGAACAACTTGTTATCCATCTTTACCTCTCACATAGAAGCAAACATTTGGTTGTCTATTTATAGGGCTAAATTTAGAATCCCTAACGCTGTGTTCCCGAGTCTCATTTAAGGAGAGAAAAGAAAAGAAATAGAAGGAAAGAAGAAATAGTTGTGTTTCAGAGTTTTTTTTAATGGAAGGAAATGAAAGGATCATGTTCCCGAGTTTACTTAAGGAGGGAAAAGAAAAGAAATGGAAGGAAATGAATGGAAATAGAAGGAAAAAGAAGGTTAAAAACAATCATTTCAAAATGGAAGGAAATGAAGAGAAAGAAAAAGAAAAAAAGAAGAGAAAAGAAAAGAAAAGAAGAGAAAAGAAAAGAAAAGAAAGTGTTTCCTTTCTTTTCTTTCGTTAAGTAAACTCGGAAACACAGCGTAAATAATTATTTTTTGAATGATTGGCTAGAAGTTAATAACATCAACTTAGTAATAATTTATTAATGCTAAGGTTTGAACCCTGATTGAAACAACATATCCTCCTGCATCCCTTATCTCCCTTCAACCACTAGGTCAAGATATCATTGGTTAGAATCCCAAGTAATTAACTGTTGTTAATTCTGGTTCGACTGGTGAACCTTCAAGACAACCGGTTAGTTCTAAAAACATTGCTAGGGATGGTAATGGAGGAGTGAGATGCACATTTGTAATTTCAATCATATCCCTGATTGAAACATCATATCCTAAACTCGTCAGGTATTTGTCGGGTAATTACCGCTCATGTATCGGGTTACTTGTTATGTTGTTAAAAACTGAGTGGAGTTTTTTATATATGTTTGTTACTAATTTATTTTTTATATAGATTTATTACCCGAGAATAAAAATTAATGGATTGATAGAATCTCTGTTACCCAAGGACAAAAAAAAAAAGGAAAATGTTTTCTGCTAGTCTAATGCCATA
Source organism: Flaveria linearis (assembly GCA_024085815.1). NCBI lineage: Eukaryota > Viridiplantae > Streptophyta > Magnoliopsida > Asterales > Asteraceae > Flaveria > Flaveria linearis. The sequence goes on along the minus strand of CM044007.1, from coordinate 1,623,446 downwards.
CGCGCCCCGTACGTGTGATGCTTTTTAACACTAATTCGATATTTGGTCCTATGCCCGAATACCCGTCCCACGGTTTTAGGTTTTCTTGTCATGTTCGGGTTCGGGAACAAGTACCTGGTGCTGCAAAGAGCTCCCGCGTTTCGCAGGGTCCAGGGAGGGTCCGTCCTATTTAAGGGAAGATGTTCGGGAACAAGTGTTTTTTTTATTTGATATGCTCTATTTGTTATTTACGAAAACATATTTTATATGTATACCTTTGTTTTCTTAATTCTTTCATGCAAGTCAAGATCAACAGCTTTAGAGTTTTGAAGAGGATAAATTGAATATTGTATTGAATTGTAAATTAGATCTCCTGGACTCTTTCATTGACCTTAGTTTCAGTAATTACAAACTGTATTTTGTTTTTTCCTATAATAGTGACACGTCGACCTATTGTGATTGAGTATTTCGTCGTGTCGTATGGTTCTAAACTAACTTTTTCTTTGTAATTTTGTTGAAATACATTCAAAACAAGTACTAATATATCAATTCAACTTGAAGGATCGAAGATGAGTACGTCTCTATGTCAACATTCCAAATCGTTACGTGGAACAACCATTAGCTAGTGTTTTTAAATATTTAAATGAAATAAATAATAGTGGATTTTAATATTAACTTGAGTGGATTTTAATATAACTTGTTTTTTTTTTTTTTCTCTCTCATACTTCTCTCCCTTATATCTTATTTCATTTCATTTACAATCATTATATAAACGACATCAAGTGCAAATCATTGTGAATAATAGATGATTATGTCACTGACCAAATTAATTATATTGATTATTATCAGCTAATATGTAATGGTTTATATTATTAAATTCTAAAACTCTATGCACATATACCTTTATTGACTTGATGTAATTTGGAAATCTTGATCGAGGAAGATGCTTAGTTTTTGGAGTTTAGTGGTGAATTTGGAAATCTTGATCGAGGAAGATGCTTAGTTTTTGGAGTTTAGTGGTGGTATACTGGTATCATCCAGTATGATCATGGGTTTTCGATTGAAAAAATATATATTTCAATTTACTTACATTTTATTCATTTAGTGTTTCCTGGTGGTGTTATTCCATTTGACCATGGGTTTTCTTGTTTCATTCATACAACTTGAGTTTTGGTGTTTCTTGATGGTATTCATCAGCATAATCTTGGGTTTTTGCTTAATCAACAAAAAGTTACTTAAAGTTGATTATTTACTTCAATTCGATGCTTCTTGGCATCCTTAGAAAGTTGGTTTTTACCTTTAAAAAGTCGTTGAAGGGTTTTTATATGAAAAAAACAAAAAGGATGGTTTTTATGTAAAAATATATCAAAAGATAAAACATAAAATATATTATTTTAATGGTATTTGTTCTTATTAAGTATAACACATGAGTTGTTCATACTAATTCGGATGTAGTCATTATAAAAGTAAACTTCATTGTTTCATCCCTCTTGTTTGGCTGTTTAACGTTAGTTTCATTGCAATTCTCATCATTTCACAAACTAAAATTATGTGTTAGTGAAATGACCGAAGTTACAATGATAATGCAACCTGACACCCAAAACGTAGTTTCAAATGTTTGGACTTAACAGGTTAGATGTCACATGAACAAAAAGCAAAGTTTACTTTTATAGATAAAAGGTGTAAGATTCTAATTCGATTAAGCACATTGTTCTTTAGACAATTAGACTAGTAGCATAAGTGCGGCACCACCTTCGATGGTCGTCACACCAGCTCACTTGCAGTGCCATGAACTGCTGCCTACAGCAGCCGTCTGCATAGGCCAAATCTGGTTGTCTCATTCCTCTCGATTGCGACTCGAGCCGGATAGATACCCAGGTTTCAAGTTTAGTGCTTTGGTGATCTCGTGTTTCCGGATTTAAAGACCGGATCACGGTCTAGTGGTGTTACATCTTGATTTAGCTACTACGAAATGAAAGGTACAAGTTCTATTCCTAGATCTATTATTATTATAATTATTATTATCTTGCATTCGGACTCCTAGCAGGCGATCCAAAGTTGGATCACGATCGGTTCGTGCACACACTACCGTTATGTTAAAAATAAAAACCCGAGCATGAATCCCAAGAAATACATCATTATTGTACTAAAATAGTTAGTTTTAACCCGAACTCTTTTTGACCACTTACCCAACCCGTCCCAAGTTTCACTTTTGGTACTTCTGCAGGTAGCTACCATCTACCAAAAGTACAAGACATACAATGATGTAGTGACCTTGAAATTTCAGTTTCTGATAGTGTAGCTGGAAAAATAACTATCCTTTACTTGACCTTTAATAGAACAATTACGTCAAAAGAATCTAAAAAAAGTGGTTTCATGTCAGACGAAGTGACGAACCTAGCAGGATCCATACTAAAATTATTAGTTTCGACCCCCTCCGGATGATAGTGATCATTTCAGTTTCCGAGAGCGGGATTCAGTAAATACAACAATCTAAAACTCAAAATCAATAACATAACTCACTCAGATTCTATGCGAACAGAAATTTGTAAAAACTTGCAAAACATAATCTACACGTTTGTAACATAATTACGTATTATAATGAAATGCAACAGTAAAAATGGGACAAAAGGATAACATGTGAAGTCAGAAAAATGAACTCACCTCACACTGCAGATTTTGTATAGTCTGTTTTTTCTTTCAACTTTTGGAGCTCGCCTTTTTATATTTCCATGACCATAACTACACTTGAAGATGTTAATCAGATAAATACTCGGCTCCACTTGATTGGTCCATATCACCATCATCCATGTCATTATGATGGTGTCGATGAACATCATCATCCATATCCATTCTACCATGATGCCTCTGGTTTGAACTTCTCCCCTTTAAGCCAGCATAATTCTGCAAGAAATGCTCATGTAATGAATTTACCAAAGATGATAGGATATAGATTTGCACAAGTGACAATTTAGACCAAAATTGTTATAAAGGGTTCAATTCAGGTTGTCACCTATCTTCAACAGGTCAAACGAGTAAAATAGAAAAATAAATTAGAACTTAGAATAGGTTCTAATGGGTCAAAGGGGTACGCATTTTGAAGTGAACCCATTGCCTAACACGCCCGACGCTCCCATTTTACCACCAAGCTTGATGAACTTTAACTTGAAGAAGAATTTGTAATATATTCAAGAAGGAATTCAGAAAAAGATGAGTACCTCAGATTCCTTTATATCAACTGAAACACGTGATCTTTGCCTCACCGTGATACTTGCAGGAACAGGGAAATGCTCAACCTCATCAGTTGTTTTTCCTTCTCGGGCTCTTTTTTTCCTAAGAACAAGCTTTGTTGGCAGAGGCTGAATAAATAAAAAAAATTAGCAAGGATAGTTCTATACATGAGAGAATGTTATAAAAGAATACATGTGGCAATATTGACCAATTTACTTATGAAAGTGTTGATTTGGGTTATGTTTAATCTTGTCAAGCTGCTAAAATTGAAAAGTTTAGCCAAAATGGGACGCTCAAATGGGTCAAACATGTCGAAAGTATTTTTATAATTGCATACACTATATCAGTAGTTTATTACACACACAAAAAAAACAGATTATTAGTGTGTCAATTTTTTCAAAACCACATTTAGCACAAAATATTTACTTCTAAGAAATGGAAAAAAGTGTTTCAAGTAACCCTACTTGACCCTTACCGATCAGAACCAAACACCTGGCCGTCTTGTTCTAATTAGTTTAAAATAGTCCACTTTATTTTTTAAAGCGTACGACCTACTAAAGATTTAGATTTTATTTGTAATGATGATATATGTTTTAAGCATCTCCAACTAATAAAGTTACCCATTCTTACCCGTTAGTCCGTTACCCAAACCGTCCAATTTTTACCACCATCAAAAAGTAAATCAACCCATGTCTATTTTTTTCTGTTACCATGTAGCGAGCCTCTGATTCACCAAATACCACAAGAAAGTTTGTAGGATCATCTGCATCCTCACCCCGTACCTGTTTAAAACAAGAAACGTTTATAAACACAAAATTATGTGAACACATATACCCTGGAATTCAAAAGGTTTACAAAACTGTCCAGAACATACATCCCAGTGATATTCACGAACCCATGTGTACGATATATCTTCATTTTCATCATAAATATCCTTTGACAGCTGAAAAAAATATTAATAAATCCACTGAAGTATTAGAGATTAACAAATAAATACAAGAATTTACAAATGATAGCAACAAGTTTCAGAACATGGATTTGGTGAAACTAAAACAGAAGCATCTTGCTAATTTTCAGTTAGAGGTGGCCCAAGTATAAAGGTCCGACACAATTACAGTATTTTGAAGAAAAAAATTAAATATACATACAACAATACGTTCTTGGATATATTTTTCTCAACCGGGATAGATGAATAAATTAAAAAATTAGATGAAATGCAGGTTAGAAGTCTCCCAAAAAGTATTCAAAATGCAAAAAGCCTCCAAAACTGGTATGCCTAAAAGAAATAGATTAGTGTTGTAAATAGCATACTATATGTAATCATATTTACACTATTTTAACAGATTGAGGAAATAAAGAAAAAAGAGCTTTTGTGGGTCGGCGTGACTTGACCAACCAGCTTTGACGTGTTACCCAACCCACCAACTGAGCCACCCCTACTCTCACTTCTCACCATAAGAAAATCTCCGAGGCAAATATTACCTCACCAACTGAAGGAACCATGTAAGCCAAAAATTTGTCAGGTTTAGCCGAGTCAGAGGTGCTTGCCACAAAACTTTTCATAACAGCCTGTAATGAAGAATAAAATCAAGAAAAAGGTCCTTTAGAGTTTACATACTGTTTAGTATCTTAATCATGCCCAAAAAGACATCCATTCAGTTTTTTTAACTTTAGAACTTAATCATGGAATAATAAACATATTTGTTAAAAAACAAAGTCTGAGGACTTCTCATTAAGATTTTATCAGTTTAGGGATAAAACCATTTCAAAACTAAAGTTTGAGGATTTGTGTATTTGAATTCAGTAAAAGTCCATAGGGCTCTTTTTGACATTTGCGCTTTTAGTGTATGATCAAAATTAACTTTTATATTTACTTTTCTAAAACCAAAGATATTGCTAGAAAGCATGGAGATTTACTAAGATGAATCTTGTAAATTTTACAAGAGAAGTCTTCCTTTACCTTCTCATAAACTGGAACTATAAAAATGCAATGTATTCACAAGAGTACAGGTGGCAATGGGAAGATTACATTGACATGTCAAATCAGTTACAATTTGGTACATGTAAGAATTGGTAGTTTTTTGGTACATATTGGGTAACCGAACACATTCGGTCCAAAATTTTAATTTTTCAGAACCAAGTATTGAGCAAAAACATGACTACAAATAATTTCTTAATAAGATGAATTAGGAAGCTTTAAGCATTGAAATACACTAAGAGCAATCTCTGGATTGTTTGGCCCATTTCCTTTTAGGCTAGATATTACAACTATACCAGGTTTGGTCTGCTAGAGTTAAAATGTAACTTTTTGGTGCAGCTGGATCAACCCGAAACACTTTCCCTGAAAATTTTTAGTTTTTTTGTAAACAAGTTGTGTGGCAGAAGTGACTACAAAAATTTATCATGTTTCAATAACAATGAAACTATTAAAAGAGATGATATAGAAGGTTTTATACTAAAAAGACACTTTGAGTGACTGCCGAAATTGACCTTGTTTCAGAAATTGCAAAAGCGCTCCGAGGCGTTGGGGTCCCGAAATGGACCAAGAAAAACTTTAATGACCTCGCAAGATCAATAGAAGTTCATTACCACCTTTTTTTTTCAATTAGCCCTTTGGATAAGCAGTTAACAGCTGTTTATTCCAAACTAGTTATTCAAAACACAATAAGTAGATGTGCAGTTTTAACAAGTAATCCCGAACAGCTATTTAGTCCAAAATTAAAATAAAAGCAAACCTTAAGAGCTATTTATTTGTAAGCCTAATAATTACAATTAATATTTCACAGAATATGCACAACAATCATACCTGAGATTCATGGGCATCTCTAACTGATTTATCCATTTTATTGTAGCTTTCTGAATCAACAGTAGGAGGACCATCAAAGTTTGCAATAACAAATTGATCATCCCACCTGCAAAAGTCAAATAATAGCCAAATTTGAAAATTTTCTTGGTTATATATTCAACCAAAACCTAAATAGTTTAGAATAAAATGCTTTTTAAATAACCTAAAGATAGAAATAATTAGTTTGAATACAGTAAAGGGGGTTTGAAATAAGGGGATATAATGGGATTATGGAAATGGGAGAAATAAGAGGTGTCTGATTTGAGGGTATGGTTTCAAAATCAAGAATCACATCCATAAACTTATGGTTCATCCATACATGCAAAAGAGATGGGTTTAGAAACTTACTCCTATCCTCATACTACCCGGCTATTAAACCATACACATAGTAACTCCTAACGCTAAAGCAAATGTCCACTGAATCATTAGAAAAATCATGTACTAACACTTCCATGTGATTACGTGTCCTCGAGTGATCTGAGCATTTGAAATTTATCATGTGCCTATAATATTTTACAATCACCAAAATTTATAGATAGCAAAATGGGGGGTCATGGTGGTAACAGGTAAATTTAGATAACTTCTTATTAAGGATAATTGCACATATATATAATACCTTTAATATGATTAAAAACATAACATTACAACGTTTTAACTGTTAGGCTGTAAAAGTCGATGATCTATTATTGATTTGAAAGACTATATATAGATACAATACACATAAAAGATGAAACTAACTATCCTATAAACTAGGAAATATATCTCAACCAATAATACAAATATACAAACATAAAGACTAATATCTTTAACTAATATATCGTCTAACAGGCCCCCTCAGTTTGAGCCGTAGCCTGTCGAAGGCACAAACTGGATCGGAAACGGTTGAATAATTGCTTTGAGAGGCCTTTGGTAAAAATGTCAGTGTATTGGTAATCAGCAGGAACATGTAGAACTCGAACATGACCAACGCGTACTTTGTCACGAACAAAATGTATATCTAATTCAACATGTTTCGTGCGTTGGTGTTGTACTGGATTTTGGGTGAGGTAAACAGCAGACACGTTATCACAATAAACAATAGTAGCTCGACGTGTCTCTAATCCGAGTTCCAAAAGAAGATTGCGAATCCATGTGGTTTATGCGACTGTATTAGCTACGCCACGATATTCTGCCTCGGCACTAGACCGAGAAATAGTGGGTTGACGCTTAGAACTCCATGAAATAATGTTGTCACCCATAAAAACACAATAACCGGAAGTGGATCGGCGTGAGTCCGGGCATCCCCCAATCTGCATCCGAATAGGCCGTGAGGTCGGTAGAATTGGAGGGGGATATGTGTAAGCCATACTCTAGAGTCCCTTTTATATAACGTAGGATACGTTTAAGAAATTGTAAGTGAGGTTCCCTAGGATCATGCATGAAAAGACACACTTGTTGTACGGCATAAGATATGTCCGGCCGAGTAAAAGTAAGGTATTGTAATGCACCTGCCAGCCCACGATAAAAGGTACCATCAACAGTAGGGCTGCCAGATTCGGCACTCAATTTGGAACCGACTTCGACAGGGGTAGAGGCAGGTTTACAATTTGCCATCTTCGCACGTTCGAGGATCTTGGAAGCATATGCCGACTGAGATAGAAATAAACCATTTGCTGTTTTGTCAACTTTGATCCCTAAAAACTGATGTAAAGAGCCTAGGTCTTTCATTGCAAATTCTTTGGACAAAGAGGTTATAATCTGCCGAAGTAATGTTTGGGAGGAAGCTGTTAAGATAATATCATCTACATAAATAAGTAAATATGCCATGTGGGTGCCTTGTTTGTAGATGAAAAGAGATGAGTCACACACACTGCTTTTGAACCCAAGTGTAGTGATGAATGATGCAAACCGTTGGTACCAAGCTCTAGGGGATTGCTTTAACCCGTATAAAGACTTACGTAACCTGCAAACAAAGTTTGGGTGTTCCCGATTAACAAAACCGGGTGGCTGATGCATGTAGACAGTTTCAGTTAAGTCACCGTGTAAAAACGCATTTGTTACATCTAGTTGGTTTATTGGCCATGAGCGGGATACGGCAAGGCTCAAAACCGTCCGGATTGTTGTTGGTTTTACCACCGGACTGAAGGTTTCGTCACAATCCACACCAACGGTTTGGGTTCTCCCATTAACGACCAAACGGGCCTTGTACCGCTCGAACTGACCATTCGAGTGATCTTGTGCTTAAACAACCAATGACAGCGAATTATGGGGGTGTTGGTTGGTCTCTGGACAAGCTCCCAAGTATTATTTTCCAATAGAGCTTTGTATTCAGTGGCCATGGCATTGTTCCAGTTTGGGTCCTGAAGAGCATGAGCTGGAGATTTTGGGAGAGGAGATAAAGCAGTTTCAGTGTGGAGGTTGAATTGCTGGCGAGGTTTCGACACGCCGGCACGTGATCGAGTGATCATGGGATGAATGGGGGTAGATTGGACTGATGGTGTGGGCTCGGTAGGAGCAGTAGCTGCTGCCGAGGAGTCAAACACAGGTGTGTAGTGGCGGCTTGGATCCCGTCGCCGATAAGTGTGTATCGGGGGAGGGGGAGGAGGTGGGGGCGGGGTTGGGTTGCTTGTGGTTTTGGCAGTGGATTGTTTAGAGGGAAAGGCAGTGGGGAGGGGGAAGAATATAGGAGAAGTCTCGAGGAAAGAGTGATCGGGTGGTGGAGCGTTTGAATTGGCAAAAGGAAAAACTGTTTCGTCGAAAGTGACATGTCGGGAAATTATGAATTTACCCGTGGATAGGTTGAGACATTTGTAACCCCGGTGGTCGTCAGGGTAACCAAGAAAAACACATAAAGCCGAAGGAGGTTCTAGCTTATGTGAGCGTGTTGCGGAAGTGTTGGGAAAGCATGCGCAACCGAAGACACGAAGGTGGTCATACGATGGGTTGCAATGATATAAGGCGGCCAAGGGTGTGATGTTGTTAAGTTTTTTTGAGGGGAGAATGTTGTGAAGGTAGCAAGCGGTATGGAGATATTCGACCCAAAAGGTGGAAGGTATGGATGCTCGGGTTAACAAAGTTAGCATGATGTCGTTGATTCGACGTATCATGCGTTCGGATTTACCATTTTGTTGGGAGGTATGTGGACAAGAAAAACGGAATGCCATTCCATTTTGGGAAGCGAAACGTTTAAATTGGTGGTTATTAAACTCACCTCCCATGTCACATTGAAGACATTTGATCGAAAAATGAAATTGGGTTGTAACAAAATTGTGGAAGTGGGTAAAGCTCGTGAAAGTTTCGGACTTAAACTTTAATGGATATACCCAAGTGTAATTGGTGAAATCATCAATTAGAATCATGTAATATTTATATCCATCATTACTTAAAATTGGAGATGTCCACAAATCACAATGAATTATAGAAAATGGTAAATAAGTACGTGAAATTGAATCATCAAATGGCAATCGTTTGTTTTTCGACAATTGACAAGCATGGCAAACGGAATTAGAATTAAGTTTGTTACAAGAAATAAGATTATGAGAATGCAAAAATCCATAACAGGACGACCCGGGTGACCGAGTCGTTCATGCCAAGACTGGGGAGAGACAACGGCAAAGGCGGATTCTTGAGCGGGCTTGGTGAAAGGATAGAGATGACTTGAACTATTGTGGCGGCTCAGGAGCGTACCATCCCTGTAATCCTTGATAGAAAAAACCAAATGGGTCAAATTCGACAGATACATAATTGTCAGTTGTAAATTTTCGAACAGAAACAAGATTTTTATGAAGGAGGGATTGTATAGAATGTTGTTTAGATGAAGAGTTTTTGTATTTGTGGAAAGGGTAGAGTTGCCGGAACCAAGAACTGGAGTGCGGTTGCCATTACCGACTAATACGGACGCTATTGGTGAATACGAGGAAGGGTCAGAGATCATACCTTGGTCTCCTGTGATATGAGAGGTGGCTCCGGTGTCCATGTACCACTGTTTTTCTGGTTGTTCCATGCTCATTGACTGGAAGGCTGCAGCAAGTTCTGTTGGTTCCAAGGCATTGTATTCAGAGTAATGGGCCTGGGCATTGGGCTTGGTATTAGGTGGGGTGCTGGAAAGGGAGTGTACGGTGGTGGAGTGGGCTGCCAAGTTGTGGGCCAATTGGATTGAGTAGGGTAAGGACATGGGGGTGTGGTCCAGTAGGGGTACGGGTGATATGGGTAGGGAGGGTTGGGGATTCTGTTTTGTGTGGGGACGGGGGTAGCCAGAAGGGGCTGTTGATTTGGTAGTAGGTGGTTCACGGTGTCGGGAGTTGGGGGGGCGACGGTTGTTGGGTGTTTGTTTGCCACGAGCCCGGTTGTCGGAGCGTTGTTCACGGTGTGTTTGGTTGGACTCACGGTTGGGTTTTGATGAATCAGCGACAGCCGCAATGGCTGGGTGAGAAGGCGAGTCATCGCGAGCGGAGTGTCGTTGTTGTTCATTCCGGAGCATGTTGCAAGCATCCTCCCAGTTCGGTAGTGTTTGGTTGATGAGGGAGGCAACGACATCGTATTCAGATGGTAGGCCTCTGACAAGTGTGAGCACAAGTCGGTTTTCGGTGACTGGGAAATCAACCGCGGCAAGCTGGTCAGCAAGTTCTTTGAGGCGGCGACAATAGGCTTCAAGAGAGGGCATGGATTTGAGGGTTAAATTGGTGAATTCACGGTCAAGTGCAGCAGCCCGTGATCCTTTGTTGTTGAGAAAAATCTTTTGAATAGCAACCCACGCATCACGGGCAGTGACGATGTCGTTGTTTGGTACCGGTGTAAGAATACGGAGTAGTAAATCGTCCGAGAGGGTTCCATAGATCCATTGAAGGACTATGGCATCCACTTCTTTCCATTCATTCTTTCCATTCAGTGTAGGCTGGATCGGTGGCGGCAGGGGGAGGGGTACCATCGAGGTGTTTGGTGACACGGTAGGCCGTAGCATGTAGGTTAAACAGGCGAGTCCATGCAGAGTAGGATACCTTGTCGCCATCAAGGGTGCGGATCTTTTGTTGGATGTTGGTGACGGTGTAAACCGGGTGCAGGCGTTGAGTTTCTGGTTTATCCGATGATCCAGTTTGGTCCGGCGGGGTGGATACAGATTTATTGGGTAACATGGCACACACCGTGTCATCAATACACGTCGCCAGAAAAAAGTTCCAGTCACCATTTTATATGTTATGGAAGGTTACTACTTAAATGGTAAAAAAGTTAAAAACTAAAAGTATGTTACAATAAAAAGTAACAAATTTTCTTAAATCAACGATAAAAGATGTAACTGATATTACATTTGGTGTAATTCACCATATAGATGATCAATGTAGTAAATTACTGCGGTTGACTTGTAAAGGATATCAGTTTAAATATACACAACAACATAATTTAAGCCAATTCCCATCTTAGACTACAACCTATGTTTTTTATGCAAATTAGCAACGTAATTGATTTTCGTCCACTTAAGGACCAACTTTCCATCCATTTCTGCTAAAAGATCCATTACAATGGGCTGACCATCAAATTGTGATACAATACTGAAAATAGAATATAAAATCATTAAGATGCTGCTTGTTTTTTTGCATAAATGCATGAATATAAATTGCTTAAGATGGACAAATAACCCAAATTGGTCCATTTAGATAAACGGGTCAAAATGCTGCCTACAACTACTTATTTGACTTCTTGCTGATCACTCTTTTATTACAGATACCTTAGGGACGGCTTAGCCACAACTAAGAGTGACGTATATGCCTTTGGTGTTATTCTTTTCGAGATAATATCAGGAAAAGATGCCATAATACGAAACGAAGCTGGTGTAACAAAGAATTCTGAGAGACGGACTTTGGCATCTGTCGTAAGTCTGCTTCACAATTAAGGGCAAACTTACAAATTTATATTTTATTTTAGCAACCAACTTTAGAGTTTAGATAGCATGCAAAATGGTAACTAACATACACTGTTACCAATTCTAGAAACCAATTTACGTTTCTTGACCAACTTTAGCAACGATTGACTTGTTCAACAGGAGAGTAGGTGATTTTACGCTGATTTTTCAGAAATTGATGTATGTGCCGTGTGGCATCTGCTTTGATTTTGAAAGTTGTAAATTAATAAATCTTTTTCAAAGAAGCATTTTATATTTAGTACGTGGCATCTATTTGGTGGCTGACACTCCATCAGTTAATGCCACATCAGCAATCTACCCTAAAATTCAGTTAGAATGATGTGGTTGCTTCGGTCATTATTTATATAAATAAAGTCCCTAATTTAAGTTGGTTGCTAAAATCTGGAAAAAAGTACTAAGATCTTTTATAATTCATGGCTTCATGCTCCCAACAATTAAAGAAATCAGCAAACCAGAATATTAAAGCAAAAAGTACATGAATTTCACAATTTGCTATTATTTTGTGAAAAATTGCAGATGATGGCGGTTCTTAAAAATGCATCCGAGTCTATAAGTACATCAAGCCTAAAAGATTATATTGATCCAAATTTGATGGATTTATATCCCCATGACTGTGTTTTCAAGGTGCTTTTTTGCTTCATCTTTTAAGCATTGTTGCATCATTTTACAAATGTATGCTTGGCTGGTCATACCTGGCAAGAAAAACCAAACGACTATGTTCATTCTGAAAATCTTTCTGGCATGTCTAGGACGAAAAAAACCCAAAACCTAACACATTCAGGATGGGTATTTGGGATGAGATTAGTTATTAATAATTGTACAGGTTTGGGACGATTATGATATTAGTTAATACCCGTCCACTCACCTGAACCGTTTACCACATTGATCCTAATATATTTATATATTATATATTTCAAAATTTATAATAGATACTATGTTAAAGTTAATAGAATTTGAAATTATTTTAGTTGTTAGAAGTGCTGTTGTTTTTTATATTTTAAGTAGCTTTTTGAGGGTTTTAGGTAATGGGCATCCCAACATGTAATATTTAGTCACATAAGACCATATATGGGTGCAGTTTGATACTTATGGACCCTTGAACCTAATGGGTAGTGAGTAACATCCTAACATGTTGGAATTTTGGCCAATATAAATTGAACGGGTCGATTCACTTTATGTTTTTATGTTGTATGTTTTACCTCTAACAGGTAATACAACATAAAAAAAAATTAGATGAAATAGTAAATGAGTTGAACATGCCAAAAGTTCGTTTAGAAAATAGACTAGTAATATAACTTTTGTAATCATATTTGACACTAATTATTTGATAAAAAGTTGGGTGAAATTGTTTTGGGTCACTGGCTCAGCCTGACCCTACTCATAAGTCATACAGAATGATCTCTTTTGACCATTAAAATAATTACAATTAAATTTCGAAGTTTATCTGGCTCTGCTAGTGCTGGTAAATAAGAAAATAGATCAAATATATGCATCTGTTAAAATTTTAATATTTTTTTCATAATTTGACTGATTTGTAGATGGCCATGTTGGCAAAGCAATGCGTGGAGGATGATCCGATCTTGAGACCCGACATGAAACAAGTTGTAATTTCACTTTCACATATTCTTTTGTCGTCTGTGGAATGGGAAGCTACTCTTGCTGGAAACAGCCAGGTATTCAGTGGTCTTGTTCAAGGTAGATAATTTTTTTTCGCTCATTTTAATTACCATCTTTTTAAAATACGTATATCTTTCATATTTGTATTATTTGTTCTAGCGGGTCTGTTCTGTTACCTGAGTTTTCTCAAAATTTGCCATTCTGCTGCTAGAACCGACCCGCATAAGTGTCTGTATAGTTATATAGACTGTTCATTGAGTGTTAATAGGATCTCCCAGGCTTTATACTCTTTTGTTTAATAATCTGTTTTTTCAGTTGCATTTCGTGTTTTATTTTGTGGGGTCTAGCCCGTAGAAGCGGTGCTACCCCTGTTAACTTGACTTTAGCCTAGGATCGTCGAAATGAAACACAAACGTAAATAGGAAACGGAAGCAGAAACGTAGAAATGAAAGACGTGGTTTGAGGTAAGCTTTTTAGGGTGGATTTAAAGTCTACGATGCGTCGAATCATGAAATATGAAAACCAACCGAATAGCAAAGAACTTGATTATAACCGTGTAAATAAGAAATTCCATCTTGTGGGTTCAAATCCATACAACTAAATGGAAAATTTGCTGTTGAAAAAATAGTAAGAGATTTATAATACCAAAACAACATTTGTTTCATTTGCATAACGAAGCTAGTATACGCCTAGGTGGTGTAATCAATGGTAATCGGGCATGAAGAACTGCCAAGTTATCTACCATAAGTATATCACCTTTCTTCCAGGGTATCGCAACACACCCCTCATCTAGGATCCTAACACAGTCACGAACAACATCAGCTGGCAATGGTTCTCCGTTGCCGAAAGTCACCTGTTTTGACGGATCATTATTCAGCTTGTTTTCAAGCCCCCCACTTGCCGACACCAATGTGTTGAACCAAATCTTGCGTTGTCGTGTTTCATCGTATCTGATACCCTGTACTGGTCCCTGTTAACTTCAACAAGACCATCTTCCATCCATCGTAATGTTGCTCCAACCATTGCAGCCCTGTGGTTATTGGAACCATAAGCTAATAGTGAACAGGCAAACGTAAACTAAAATGTTCGAATTATTCACGTAGAAGTGAATAAATGGGCGGGTTAGATATCAGGTAAAGACATGATGCAAAGGCATGATTCGCTAACAAACGTACCTCTCTTCGGCTATATGTTTATCGGAGGTTGCGAATTTGGACTTCCACCCAAGACCGATAGGGGATGTAAGGTCGTCTTCTTCACCAAGCACTCGGCTATAGATCAATCCAAGCTCTTCCAACTGTTGGACAAATTCCGGGTATCTTTCCTTCATCTTATCATATATAATGTGGCTCAGTACTATTGGAGTTTCACCACCGCTTAGCGGTTCTTCTTCACAAAAGAAGAACAACTTGGATGGAGACTCCGGATGCTGCACAGATAAAATAAAAAATAAAAAATAAAAAATAAAAAATTAGAAAACATGGTTTGTTAGAATTTGGATTTAAGCACTCCTTATATTAAACAAAAAACACCATATATATTGCATGTTGTTTTTAAAACCACTAATACGTTAAGAATTGTAATAAGATATAATGTAGTTTGTAAATTGATGATAAGTAGTGGGAGAGTAACAAAGGCGGTTAAATAAACATTTTATGTATAATTGATTCCGAGACAAACATGCTATGCTATATATATGGTTCAATAGAGAACACACGAGAATCAGTGTAAACCATTCACTTATTATAAAGATTAATAATAAAAAGAGTATAAATATAATATAAACTATTTAGCATTTCTCTCGGATGAGTTAATACTTTCATTATTCTCTATTTCTCGTAACAAGTCCGTATCCATGTATAAATTAGAGAAGTATATTCAACTTACACACAATGTTTATAATATGTGAATACATATAATTAAATTAAATATATATCAATTTATATTAATATTAAATTAACTCTCTAATAAGTAGGAAATTGACGAAAACGAATAATATATATATATATATATATATAAAAATGAAAAGTATGAAGCACCAGAGCCATCTCATGGTGGAAGTGGATTTTCTGATCAAGTGGAGACTCATTCGCCGTTACAAACATTTCCGATCACATGAGTACGAGGGGCGGAACCACCGACGTACGGAAAGGGGTCGAATCCAAACGCTTCAACGACGTCGTTGAAATCGGAAGCGCAAATCACAGGAAAGCCCTGAAGAGTATAGCACCAGTTGGTGAAGTTGAAGTTGCAGCCATGGTTTACATGCTTTAATGGTGTCTATTAGATCAAAAAGTTTGCATGTTTGCATGGGGTTTGGGGTTAATATTTTTGGAAACTTGCTATCTTTCTGCTGGGTTACACTTGTTTCTCTGAACAACTTGTTATCCATCTTTACCTCTCACATAGAAGCAAACATTTGGTTGTCTATTTATAGGGCTAAATTTAGAATCCCTAACGCTGTGTTCCCGAGTCTCATTTAAGGAGAAGAAAAGAAAAGAAATAGAAGGAAAGAAGAAATAGTTGTGTTTCAGAGTTTTTTTTAATGGAAGGAAATGAAAGGATCATGTTCCCGAGTTTACTTAAGGAGGGAAAAGAAAAGAAATGGAAGGAAATGAATGGAAATAGAAGGAAAAAGAAGGTTAAAAACAATCATTTCAAAATGGAAGAAATGAAGAGAAAGAAAAAGAAAGAAAAGAAGAGAAAAGAAAGAAGAGAAAAGAAAAGAAGAGAAAGAAAAGAAAAGAAAGTGTTTCCTTCTTTTCTTTCGTTAAGTAAACTCGGAAACACAGCGTAAATAATTATTTTTGAATGATTGGCTAGAAGTTAATAACATCAACTTAGTAATAAATTTAATGCTAAGGTTTGAACCCTGATTGAAACAACATATCCTCCTGCATCCCTTATCTCCCTTGAACCACTAGGTCAAGATATCATTGGTTAGAATCCCAAGTAATTAACTGTTGTTAATTCTGGTTCGACTGGTGAACCTTCAAGACAACCGGTTAGTTCTAAAAACATTGCTAGGGATGGTAATGGAGGAGTGAGATGCACATTTGTAATTTCAATCATATCCCTGATTGAAACATCATATCCTAAACTCGTCAGGTATTTGTCGGGTAATTACGCTCATGTATCGGGTTACTTGTTATGTTGTTAAAAACTGAGTGGAGTTTTTTATATATGTTTGTTACTAATTTATTTTTTATATAGATTTATTACCCGAGAATAAAAATTAATGGATTGATAGAATCTCTGTTACCCAAGGACAAAAAAAAAAAGGAAAATGTTTTCTGCTAGTCTAATGCCATACGCGCCCCGTACGTGTGATGCTTTTTAACACTAATTCGATATTTGGTCCTATGCCCGAATACCCGTCCCACGGTTTTAGGTTTTCTTGTCATGTTCGGGTTCGGGAACAAGTACCTGGTGCTGCAAAGAGCTCCCGCGTTTTCGCAGGGTCCAGGGAGGGTCCGTCCCATTAAGGGAAGATGTTCGGGAACAAGTGTTTTTTTTTATTTGATATGCTCTATTTGTTATTTACGAAAACATATTTTATATGTATACCTTTGTTTTCTTAATTCTTTCATGCAAGTCAAGATCAACAGCTTTAGAGTTTTGAAGAGGATAAATTGAATATTGTATTGAATTGTAAATTAGATCTCCTGGACTCTTTCATTGACCTTAGTTTCAGTAATTACAAACTGTATTTTGTTTTTCCTATAATAGTGACACGTCGACCTATTGTGATTGAGTATTCGTCGTGTCGTATGGTTCTAAACTAACTTTTTCTTTGTAATTTTGTTGAAATACATTCAAAACAAGTACTAATATATCAATTAACTTGAAGGATCGAAGATGAGTACGTCTCTATGTCAACATTCCAAATCGTTACGTGGAACAACCATTAGCTAGTGTTTTTAAATATTTAAATGAAATAAATATATGAGTGGATTTTAATATTAACTTGTTTTTTTTCTCTCTCTATACTTCTCTCCCTTATATCTTATTTCATTTCATTTACAATCATTATTATAAACGACATCAAGTGCAAATCAATGTGAATATAGATGATTATGTCACTGACCAAATTAATTATATTGATTATTATCAGCTAATATGTAATGGTTTATATTATTAAATTCTAAAACTCTATGCACATATACCTTTATTGACTTGATGTAATTTGGAAATCTTGATCGAGGAAGATGCTTAGTTTTTGGAGTTTAGTGGTGAATTTGGAAATCTTGATCGAGGAAGATGCTTAGTTTTTGGAGTTTAGTGGTGGTATACTGGTACCATCCAGTATGATCATGGGTTTTCGATTGAAAAAATATATATTTCAATTTACTTACATTTTATTCATTTAGTGTTCCTGGTGGTGTTATTCCATTTGACCATGGGTTTTCTGTTTTCATTCATACAACTTGAGTTTTGGTGTTTCTTGATGGTATTCATCAGCATAATCTTGGGTTTTTGCTTAATCAACAAAAAGTTACTTAAAGTTGATTATTTACTTCAATTCGATGCTTCTTGGCATCCTTAGAAAGTTGGTTTTTACCTTTAAAAGTCGTTGAAGGGTTTTATATGAAAAAACAAAAAAGGATGGTTTTTATGTAAAATATATCAAAAGATAAAACATAAAATATATTCATTTTAATGGTATTTGTTCTTATTAAGTATAACACATGAGTTGTTCATACTAATTCGGATGTAGTCATTATAAAAGTAAACTTCATTGTTTCATCCCTCTTGTTTGGCTGTTTAACGTTAGTTTCATTGCAATTCTCATCATTTCACAAACTAAAATTATGTGTTAGTGAAATGACCGAAGTTACAATGATAATGCAACCTGACACCCAAAACGTAGTAGTTTCAAATGTTTGGACTTAACAGGTTAGATGTCACATGAACAAAAAGCAAAGTTTACTTTTATAGATAAAAGGTGTAAGATTCTAATTCGATTAAGCACATTGTTCTTTAGACAATTAGACTAGTAGCATAAGTGCGGCACACCTTCGATGGTCGTCACACCAGCTCACTTGCAGTGCCATGAACTGCTGCTACAGCAGCCGTCTGCATAGGCCAATCTGGTTGTCTCATTCCTCTCGATTGCGACTCGAGCCGGATAGATACCCAGGTTTCAAGTTTAGTGCTTTGGTGATCTCGTGTTTCCGGATTTAAAGACCGGATCACGGTCTAGTGGTGTTACATCTTGATTTAGCTACTACGAAATGAAAGGTACAAGTTCTATTCCTAGATCTATTATTATTATAATTATTATTATCTTGCATTCGGACTCCTAGCAGGCGATCCAAAGTTGGATCACGATCGGTTCGTGCACACACTACCGTTATGTTAAAAATAAAAACCCGAGCATGAATCCCAAGAAATACATCATTATTGTACTAAAATAATTAGTTTTAACCCGAACTCTTTTTGACCACTTACCCAACCCGTCCCAAGTTTCACTTTTGGTACTTCTGCAGGTAGCTACCATCTACCAAAAGTACAAGACATACAATGATGTAGTGACCTTGAAATTTCAGTTTCTGATAGTGTAGCTGGAAAAATAACTATCCTTTACTTGACCTTTAATAGAACAATTACGTCAAAAGAATCTAAAAAAAAGTGGTTTCATGTCAGACGAAGTGACGAACCTAGCAGGATCCATACTAAATTATTAGTTTCGACCCCCTCCGGATGATAGTGATCATTTCAGTTTCCGAGAGCGGGATTCAGTAAATACAACAATCTAAAACTCAAAATCAATAACATAACTCACTCAGATTCTATGCGAACAGAAATTTGTAAAAACTTGCAAAACATAATCTACACGTTTGTAACATAATTACGTATTATAATGAAATGCAACAGTAAAAATGGGACAAAAGGATAACATGTGAAGTCAGAAAAATGAACTCACCTCACACTGCAGATTTTGTATAGTCTGTTTTTTCTTTCAACTTTTGGAGCTCGCCTTTTTATATTTCCATGACCATAACTACACTTGAAGATGTTAATCAGATAAATACTCGGCTCCACTTGATTGGTCCATATCACCATCATCCATGTCATTATGATGGTGTCGATGAACATCATCATCCATATCCATTCTACCATGATGCCTCTGGTTTGAACTTCTCCCCTTTAAGCCAGCATAATTCTGCAAGAAATGCTCATGTAATGAATTTACCAAAGATGATAGGATATAGATTTGCACAAGTGACAATTTAGACCAAATTGTTATAAAGGGTTCAATTCAGGTTGTCACCTATCTTCAACAGGTCAAACGAGTAAAATAGAAAAATAAATTAGAACTTAGAATAGGTTCTAATGGGTCAAAGGGGTACGCATTTTGAAGTGAACCCATTGCCTAACACGCCCGACGCTCCCATTTTACCACCAAGCTTGATGAACTTTAACTTGAAGAAGAAATTTGTAATATATTCAAGAAGGAATTCAGAAAAAGATGAGTACCTCAGATTCCTTTATATCAACTGAAACACGTGATCTTTGCCTCACCGTGATACTTGCAGGAACAGGGAAATGCTCAACCTCATCAGTTGTTTTTCCTTCTCGGGCTCTTTTTTTCCTAAGAACAAGCTTTGTTGGCAGAGGCTGAATAAATAAAAAAATTAGCAAGGATAGTTCTATACATGAGAGAATGTTATAAAAGAATACATGTGGCAATATTGACCAATTTACTTATGAAAGTGTTGATTTGGGTTATGTTTAATCTTGTCAAGCTGCTAAAATTGAAAAGTTTAGCCAAAATGGGACGCTCAAATGGGTCAAACATGTCGAAAGTATTTTTATAATTGCATACACTATATCAGTAGTTTATTACACACACAAAAAAAACAGATTATTAGTGTGTCAATTTTTTCAAAACCACATTTAGCACAAAATATTTACTTCTAAGAAATGGAAAAAAGTGTTTCAAGTAACCCTACTTGACCCTTACCGATCAGAACCAAACACCTGGCCGTCTTGTTCTAATTAGTTTAAAATAGTCCACTTTATTTTTTTAAAGCGTACGACCTACTAAAGATTTAGATTTTATTTGTAATGATGATATATGTTTTAAGCATCTCCAACTAATAAAGTTACCCATTCTTACCCGTTAGTCCGTTACCCAAACCGTCCAATTTTTACCACCATCAAAAAGTAAATCAACCCATGTCTATTTTTTTCTGTTACCATGTAGCGAGCCTCTGATTCACCAAATACCACAAGAAAGTTTGTAGGATCATCTGCATCCTCACCCCGTACCTGTTTAAAACAAGAAACGTTTATAAACACAAAATTATGTGAACACATATAACCCTGGAATTCAAAAGGTTTACAAAACTGTCCAGAACATACATCCCAGTGATATTCACGAACCCATGTGTACGATATATCTTCATTTTCATCATAAATATCCTTTGACAGCTGAAAAAAATTAATAAATCCACTGAAGTATTAGAGATTAACAAATAAATACAAGAATTTACAAATGATAGCAACAAGTTTCAGAACATGGATTTGGTGAAACTAAAACAGAAGCATCTTGCTAATTTTCAGTTAGAGGTGGCCCAAGTATAAAGGTCCGACACAATTACAGTATTTTGAAGAAAAAAAATTAAATACATACAACAATACGTTCTTGGATATATTTTTCTCAACCGGGATAGATGAATAAATTAAAAAATTAGATGAAATGCAGGTTAGAAGTCTCCCAAAAAGTATTCAAAATGCAAAAAGCCTCCAAAACTGGTATGCCTAAAAGAAATAGATTAGTGTTGTAAATAGCATACTATATGTAATCATATTTAACACTATTTTAACAGATTGAGGAAATAAAGAAAAAAGAGCTTTTGTGGGTCGGCGTGACTTGACCAACCAGCTTTGACGTGTTACCCAACCACCAACTGAGCCACCCCTACTCTCACTTCTCACCATAAGAAAATCTCCGAGGCAAATATTACCTCACCAACTGAAGGAACCATGTAAGCCAAAAATTTGTCAGGTTTAGCCGAGTCAGAGGTGCTTGCCACAAAACTTTTCATAACAGCCTGTAATGAAGAATAAAATCAAGAAAAAGGTCCTTTAGAGTTTACATACTGTTTAGTATCTTAATCATGCCCAAAAAGACATCCATTCAGTTTTTTAACTTTAGAACTTAATCATGGAATAATAAACATATTTGTTAAAAACAAAGTCTGAGGACTTCTCATTAAGATTTTATCAGTTTAGGGATAAAACCATTTCAAAACTAAAGTTTGAGGATTTGTGTATTTGAATTCAGTAAAAGTCCATAGGGCTCTTTTTGACATTTGCGCTTTTAGTGTATGATCAAAATTAACTTTTATATTACTTTTCTAAAACCAAAGATATTGCTAGAAAGCATGGAGATTTACTAAGATGAATCTTGTAAATTTTACAAGAGAAGTCTTCCTTTACCTTCTCATAAACTGGAACTATAAAAATGCAATGTATTCACAAGAGTACAGGTGGCAATGGGAAGATTACATTGACATGTCAAATCAGTTACAATTTGGTACATGTAAGAATTGGTAGTTTTTGGTACATATTGGGTAACCGAACACATTCGGTCCAAAATTTTAATTTTTTCAGAACCAAGTATTGAGCAAAAACATGACTACAAATAATTTCTTAATAAGATGAATTAGGAAGCTTTAAGCATTGAAATACACTAAGAGCAATCTCTGGATTGTTTGGCCCATTTCCTTTTAGGCTAGATATTACAACTATACCAGGTTTGGTCTGCTAGAGTTAAAATGTAACTTTTTGGTGCAGCTGGATCAACCCGAAACACTTTCCCTGAAAATTTTTAGTTTTTTTGTAAACAAGTTGTGTGGCAGAAGTGACTACAAAAATTTATCATGTTTCAATAACAATGAAACTATTAAAAGAGATGATATAGAAGGTTTTATACTAAAAAGACACTTTGAGTGACTGCCGAAATTGACCTTGTTTCAGAAATTGCAAAAGCGCTCCGAGGCGTTGGGGTCCCGAAATGGACCAAGAAAAACTTTAATGACCTCGCAAGATCAATAGAAGTTCATTACCACCTTTTTTTTCAATTAGCCCTTTGGATAAGCAGTTAACAGCTGTTTATTCCAAACTAGTTATTCAAAACACAATAAGTAGATGTGCAGTTTTAACAAGTAATCCCGAACAGCTATTTAGTCCAAAATTAAATAAAAGCAAACCTTAAGAGCTATTTATTTGTAAGCCTAATAATTACAATTAATATTTCACAGAATATGCACAACAATCATACCTGAGATTCATGGGCATCTCTAACTGATTTATCCATTTTATTGTAGCTTTCTGAATCAACAGTAGGAGGACCATCAAAGTTTGCAATAACAAATTGATCATCCCACCTGCAAAAGTCAAATAATAGCCAAATTTGAAAATTTTCTTGGTTATATATTCAACCAAAACCTAAATAGTTTAGAATAAAATGCTTTTTAAATAACCTAAAGATAGAAATAATTAGTTTGAATACAGTAAAGGGGGTTTGAAATAAGGGGATATAATGGGATTATGGAAATGGGAGAAATAAGAGGTGTCTGATTTGAGGGTATGGTTTCAAAATCAAGAATCACATCCATAAACTTATGGTTCATCCATACATGCAAAAGAGATGGGTTTAGAAACTTACTCCTATCCTCATACTACCCGGCTATTAAACCATACACATAGTAACTCCTAACGCTAAAGCAAATGTCCACTGAATCATTAGAAAAATCATGTACTAACACTTCCATGTGATTACGTGTCCTCGAGTGATCTGAGCATTTGAAATTTATCATGTGCCTATAATATTTTACAATCACCAAAATTTATAGATAGCAAAATGGGGGGTCATGGTGGTAACAGGTAAAATTTAGATAACTTCTTATTAAGGATAATTGCACATATATAATACCTTTAATATGATTAAAAACATAACATTACAACGTTTTAACTGTTAGGCTGTAAAAGTCGATGATCTATTATTGATTTGAAAGACTATATATAGATACAATACACATAAAAGATGAAACTAACTATCCTATAAACTAGGAATATATCTCAACCAATAATACAAATATACAAACATAAAGACTAATATCTTTAACTAATATATCGTCTAACAGGCCCCCTCAGTTTGAGCCGTAGCCTGTCGAAGGCACAAACTGGATCGGAAACGGTTGAATAATTGCTTTGAGAGGCCTTTGGTAAAAATGTCAGTGTATTGGTAATCAGCAGGAACATGTAGAACTCGAACATGACCAACGCGTACTTTGTCACGAACAAAATGTATATCTAATTCAACATGTTTCGTGCGTTGGTGTTGTACTGGATTTTGGGTGAGGTAAACAGCAGACACGTTATCACAATAAACAATAGTAGCTCGACGTGTCTCTAATCCGAGTTCCAAAAGAAGATTGCGAATCCATGTGGTTTATGCGACTGTATTAGCTACGCCACGATATTCTGCCTCGGCACTAGACCGAGAAATAGTGGGTTGACGCTTAGAACTCCATGAAATAATGTTGTCACCCATAAAAACACAATAACCGGAAGTGGATCGGCGTGAGTCCGGGCATCCCCCCAATCTGCATCCGAATAGGCCGTGAGGTCGGTAGAATTGGAGGGGGATATGTGTAAGCCATACTCTAGAGTCCCTTTTATATAACGTAGGATACGTTTAAGAAATTGTAAGTGAGGTTCCCTAGGATCATGCATGAAAAGACACACTTGTTGTACGGCATAAGATATGTCCGGCCGAGTAAAAGTAAGGTATTGTAATGCACCTGCCAGCCCACGATAAAAGGTACCATCAACAGTAGGGCTGCCAGATTCGGCACTCAATTTGGAACCGACTTCGACAGGGGTAGAGGCAGGTTTACAATTTGCCATCTTCGCACGTTCGAGGATCTTGGAAGCATATGCCGACTGAGATAGAAATAAACCATTTGCTGTTTTGTCAACTTTGATCCCTAAAAACTGATGTAAAGAGCCTAGGTCTTTCATTGCAAATTCTTTGGACAAAGAGGTTATAATCTGCCGAAGTAATGTTTGGGAGGAAGCTGTTAAGATAATATCATCTACATAAATAAGTAAATATGCCATGTGGGTGCCTTGTTTGTAGATGAAAAGAGATGAGTCACACACACTGCTTTTGAACCCAAGTGTAGTGATGAATGATGCAAACCGTTGGTACCAAGCTCTAGGGGATTGCTTTAACCCGTATAAAGACTTACGTAACCTGCAAACAAAGTTTGGGTGTTCCCGATTAACAAAACCGGGTGGCTGATGCATGTAGACAGTTTCAGTTAAGTCACCGTGTAAAAACGCATTTGTTACATCTAGTTGGTTTATTGGCCATGAGCGGGATACGGCAAGGCTCAAAACCGTCCGGATTGTTGTTGGTTTTACCACCGGACTGAAGGTTTCGTCACAATCCACACCAACGGTTTGGGTTCTCCCATTAACGACCAAACGGGCCTTGTACCGCTCGAACTGACCATTCGAGTGATCTTGTGCTTAAACAACCAATGACAGCGAATTATGGGGTGTTGGTTGGTCTCTGGACAAGCTCCCAAGTATTATTTTCCAATAGAGCTTTGTATTCAGTGGCCATGGCATTGTTCCAGTTTGGGTCCTGAAGAGCATGAGCAGGAGATTTTGGGAGAGGAGATAAAGCAGTTTCAGTGTGGAGGTTGAATTGCTGGCGAGGTTTCGACACGCCGGCACGTGATCGAGTGATCATGGGATGAATGGGGGTAGATTGGACTGATGGTGTGGGCTCGGTAGGAGCAGTAGCTGCTGCCGAGGAGTCAAACACAGGTGTGTAGTGGCGGCTTGGATCCCGTCGCCGATAAGTGTGTATCGGGGGAGGGGGAGGAGGTGGGGGCGGGGTTGGGTTGCTTGTGGTTTTGGCAGTGGATTGTTTAGAGGGAAAGGCAGTGGGGGAGGGGAAGAATATAGGAGAAGTCTCGAGGAAAGAGTGATCGGGTGGTGGAGCGTTTGAATTGGCAAAAGGAAAAACTGTTTCGTCGAAAGTGACATGTCGGGAAATTATGAATTTACCCGTGGATAGGTTGAGACATTTGTAACCCCGGTGGTCGTCAGGGTAACCAAGAAAAACACATAAAGCCGAAGGAGGTTCTAGCTTATGTGAGCGTGTTGCGGAAGTGTTGGGAAAGCATGCGCAACCGAAGACACGAAGGTGGTCATACGATGGGTTGCAATGATATAAGGCGGCCAAGGGTGTGATGTTGTTAAGTTTTTTTGAGGGGAGAATGTTGTGAAGGTAGCAAGCGGTATGGAGATATTCGACCCAAAAGGTGGAAGGTATGGATGCTCGGGTTAACAAAGTTAGCATGATGTCGTTGATTCGACGTATCATGCGTTCGGATTTACCATTTTGTTGGGAGGTATGTGGACAAGAAAAACGGAATGCCATTCCATTTTGGGAAGCGAAACGTTTAAATTGGTGGTTATTAAACTCACCTCCCATGTCACATTGAAGACATTTGATCGAAAAATGAAATTGGGTTGTAACAAAATTGTGGAAGTGGGTAAAGCTCGTGAAAGTTTCGGACTTAAACTTTAATGGATATACCCAAGTGTAATTGGTGAAATCATCAATTAGAATCATGTAATATTATATCCATCATTACTTAAAATTGGAGATGTCCACAAATCACAATGAATTATAGAAAATGGTAAATAAGTACGTGAAATTGAATCATCAAATGGCAATCGTTTGTTTTTCGACAATTGACAAGCATGGCAAACGGAATTAGAATTAAGTTTGTTACAAGAAATAAGATTATGAGAATGCAAAAAATCCATAACAGGACGACCCGGGTGACCGAGTCGTTCATGCCAAGACTGGGGAGAGACAACGGCAAAGGCGGATTCTTGAGCGGGCTTGGTGAAAGGATAGAGATGACTTGAACTATTGTGGCGGCTCAGGAGCGTACCATCCCTGTAATCCTTGATAGAAAAACCAAATGGGTCAAATTCGACAGATCATAATTGTCAGTTGTAAATTTTCGAACAGAAACAAGATTTTTTATGAAGGAGGGATTGTATAGAATGTTGTTTAGATGAAGAGTTTTTGTATTTGTGGAAAGGGTAGAGTTGCCGGAACCAAGAACTGGAGTGCGGTTGCCATTACCGACTAATACGGACGCTATTGGTGAATACGAGGAAGGGTCAGAGATCATACCTTGGTCTCCTGTGATATGAGAGGTGGCTCCGGTGTCCATGTACCACTGTTTTTCTGGTTGTTCCATGCTCATTGACTGGAAGGCTGCAGCAAGTTCTGTTGGTTCCAAGGCATTGTATTCAGAGTAATGGGCCTGGGCATTGGGCTTGGTATTAGGTGGGGCTGCTGGAAAGGGAGTGTACGGTGGTGGAGTGGGCTGCCAAGTTGTGGGCCAATTGGATTGAGTAGGGTAAGGACATGGGGGTGTGGTCCAGTAGGGGTACGGGTGATATGGGTAGGGAGGGTTGGGGATTCTGTTTTGTGGGGGACGGGGGTAGCCAGAAGGGGCTGTTGATTTGGTAGTAGGTGGTTCACGTGTCGGGAGTTGGGGGGGCGACGGTTGTTGGGTGTTTGTTTGCCACGAGCCCGGTTGTCGGAGCGTTGTTCACGGTGTGTTTGGTTGGACTCACGGTTGGGTTTTGATGAATCAGCGACAGCCGCAATGGCTGGGTGAGAAGGCGAGTCATCGCGAGCGGAGTGTCGTTGTTGTTCATTCCGGAGCATGTTGCAAGCATCCTCCCAGTTCGGTAGTGTTTGGTTGATGAGGGAGGCAACGACATCGTATTCAGATGGTAGGCCTCTGACAAGTGTGAGCACAAGTCGGTTTTCGGTGACTGGGAAATCAACCGCGGCAAGCTGGTCAGCAAGTTCTTTGAGGCGGCGACAATAGGCTTCAAGAGAGGGCATGGATTTGAGGGTTAAATTGGTGAATTCACGGTCAAGTGCAGCAGCCCGTGATCCTTTGTTGTTGAGAAAAATCTTTTGAATAGCAACCCACGCATCACGGGCAGTGACGATGTCGTTGTTTGGTACCGGTGTAAGAATACGGAGTAGTAAATCGTCCGAGAGGGTTCCATAGATCCATTGAAGGACTATGGCATCCACTTCTTTCCATTCATTCTTTCCATTCAGTGTAGGCTGGATCGGTGGCGGCAGGGGGAGGGGTACCATCGAGGTGTTTGGTGACACGGTAGGCCGTAGCATGTAGGTTAAACAGGCGAGTCCATGCAGAGTAGGATACCTTGTCGCCATCAAGGGTGCGGATCTTTTGTTGGATGTTGGTGACGGTGTAAACCGGGTGCAGGCGTTGAGTTTCTGGTTTATCCGATGATCCAGTTTGGTCCGGCGGGGTGGATACAGATTTATTGGTGTCGCCCATGATGGGAGGGGGTGGTCGGTGGTGGGTGGTGGTATGGAGCGGTGGTTGATGGTGGTAGGGACGGTGGTTGATGGTGGTAGGGACGGTGGCCGGCTTAAAGGCCTGATACCATGTTAGGCTGTAAAAGTCGATGATCTATTATTGATTTGAAAGACTATATATAGATACAATACACATAAAAGATGAAACTAACTATCCTATAAACTAGGAAATATATCTCAACCAATAATACAAATATACAAACATAAAGACTAATATCTTTAACTAATATATCGTCTAACATTAACTATATTTTTATATAAATTGATTTATGACATATCAATCAAAATATACTTCGGATGATTTGAACACACATTTACTCTATGGGTAATTTCTTTCATATTGGCTTGAGTGGGATATACTGGGTTTGTTTGTTTGTTTGTTTGTTTATTGGCTTGAATGAGAAAAGTGACAAGACTCTGAATTATTGTTATTGTTATTATTTATGGATGTTGTGTTAACATCGTTTTCCGACTGCATTCAAGCAGGCTGGTGTAGATGGAGAGCAACCACTAGACTACTAGAGTATTCTGCGATAACAGATTCCCAGCTAAATTCAAAGGCTATTTTATGGGGTTCTGGTTAGACCGACAAACGGAGATCGATGAAACAAATCAAACGATGCAACAAAACAAGTGTTATTGTAGAAGAATCACAGTCGGTGAAGTTAAGAGAGCTTTGAAGAAAATGGGAAGGGCTAAGGCGGTGGGGCCAGACAACATTCCGATAGAAGTGTGGAAGTGCCTTGGAGATGAGGGCCTACAATGGCTAACGGACTTATTCAACACTATCTTAAGACAGGAAAGATGCCAGAGCAGTGGAGAAGTAGTGTCATAGTCCCCATATATAAGAAAAAAGGAGATGTCCAATGTTGCGCAAATTACAGGGGAATAAAGCTATTGAGCCACACGATGAAGCTATGGGAAAGAATTGTTGACACGAGAATTAGACGAGAAACTCAGATAGCGGTAAACCAATTTGGATTTATGCCAGGACGCTCTACAACAGAAGCTATACACGTCATAAGGAGGATAATGGAGAAATATAGACAAAAGAAAAGAGACCTACATATGGTATTCATTGACCTAGAAAAAGCCTATGACAGTGTGCCGCGGAAACTCATCTGGGAAAGTCTACGACTTAGGTGGTGTTTGTTTTTCTACAAAAGAGCTTCTGAAGCTCTTTTGTCTGCGCCAAAAAGAGGCGGGCAGACGTTTATGGTCTGCAGAGTGTTTGTTTTTCTGAAGACATTTCATTAGAAAAGGTCTGCGTGACCTCTTCCCCAAAAAGAGGTGGACTAAAGTCTTCAGAGATCTTCCCACCTCTTCTTCACATTTCAACCCAAACCCCCAATTTTTGGTCTGCTCCCGTCGCCTCTGTTCATCAAAGATCATCGTCATCTTCAATCACCCACAAAGATCATCGTCGTCATCTTCAATCGATCAAAAACCCAATTTACAGAACGTTTTACGCGTATATGTAATGGCGAAAAGCGCAGTGTTGGAAAGGGATTCGACCGCAACAGCAGACAATTTGAAGAAGGAATTACAAAGGGCTGTTGAATTCATCGTTGAAGATTCATCATCAGATGAAGAAATTGGGGCTCGATTTGGATTTGGGTTTACAGAGTGTGTTGATAGGGCCACACAGATTTTGCAGTCGTTGAAGGAATTGAAAGAGGGGAGAAAACGCCGATCGTCTTCTTTGATGAAGCTTGATGATGATAATAGTATTATTAATCGGTTGATTTATAATCTGTAATTTGAATACAGAGGGGATAGCGGACATCGTGGAGGGGGCGGTCGGTCGAGAAGGGAGCGGCTGGTCGAGCAGGGAGGGGGCGGTCCATGGTCGGCGGTGAGGGGGCTGTCGGCGGTGAGTTGGTCGGCGATGGGGGGAGACCGGTCGTGGAGGATGGGTGGTTGAGATGGGGGAGATGGTATATGTGTTTGTGTTTAGGTTATTTTGTTATTATAAGAGGTTGGAATAATAATAATAATAAAATAATAATAATAATAATAATAATAATAATAATAATAATAATAATAATAATAATAACATTGCAGGTGTTAAAAACAAACAGTCTTTTTCTTGCAGACTGCAGACGTTTGGTCCACCTCTTCTGCTACAGATGTCTGCAGATGTGGTCTGCAGACTGCAGACATTTTACCTCTTCAGAAACAAACAGCACCTTAGAAAGGTACCAGAGAGGTATATCAAAATAATAAAGGATATGTATGACGGGGCAAAAACGTGTGTACGAGCACCTGTCGAAGACACAGACTACTTCCCGGTGGAAGTAGGACTTCACCAAGGATCGGCATTGAGCCCATTCCTCTTCACAGTAGTGTTGGACGAGATGACCAAGTCTATACAAGAGCCAGTCCCATGGTGTATGCTGTTTGCGGATGATATTGTCTTAATATCAGAATCTAAGACGGTGCTTAACGAGAGATTAGAACAGTGGAGAGCAGCACTAGAACGCAGGGGCTTAAGGATAAGCCGCTCTAAGACAGAATACATGCATTGTAACTTTAGTGGTGAGGCCGAGGAGGACACCCAAATCAGTATCCAGGGAATGGCGGTCCCCCGGACCGCTAGGTTCAAATACCTTGGCTCGTACGTACAGGAAGATGGAGAGATACACAGCGATGTAGCACACCGTGTACAATCAGGATGGTGCAAGTGGAGAGCAGCATCAGGGATTTTGTGTGATAAAAGGTTCCCAGCCAAACTAAAGGGAAAACTATACAGAGTGGCAGTACGTCCAGCTATGTTATACGGCACAGACTGTTGGGCCATAAAGAAATCGCACGAGAGACAAATAGAGGTCGCAGAAATGCGAATGCTGAGGTGGATGTGTGGACATACAAGATTGGATCGGATAAGAAACGACGTCTTTCGCCAGAGGCTAGAGGTGGCTTCTATCACAGAAAAATAAGAGAGGGAAGATTAAGATGGTTTGGGCACGTGAAGAGGAGAACGATGGCAGCACCTGTCCGAGCAGTAGAGAACATCAGTTTAGAGGGTAGGAGGAGTAGAGGTAGACCTAGGTTGACTTGGGACGAGGTTATTAGGAAGGATATGATAGACTTGCATCTTTCTGAGAACATGATCGAGGATAGAAGTGAGTGGAGGCGTAGAATTAAAATTAAGGACTTTTAGTGGGTTTTGTGGGTGGGAAGAGTATACGGTGACATATGGCCGGACCACACTCGCTAGGTGTAGTCTTCCTCATCGACCCTCTTTGGGTATTACATGCCGTTTTTTTCTTTTTTTATGAGCGCATTATCTAATTCTTTATGTGATGTATATCTTTGTGTTGTATGCTCTGTATTATGATTGTTATTGTTATTGACTTTGTTAACGAGTCGGGGGTCTCTTCGGAAGCGGTCTCTCTATCTTTCTAGATAGAGGAAAGACATGCCACCATATACCCCTCCCAGACCCTGCTCTCCAGCGGGATACACTGGGTATGTTTGTTTGTTTGTTTGTTTGGTTAGATCGACTATGTTCTACGGATCGGGTTGTGGGCCATCAAGAAGACTCGGGTGCGCAAACTAAAGGGCACGAAGATGTCCAGGTGAATGTGTGGGTGCACTAGGATGGATAGGATAAGGAGGAAGGATTTTTAGGAAATATTAGAAGTGGCTAGTACAATAAATAAGATAATATAGGGTTGAGATGGTATAGACATGTTAGGAGGAGACAGAGATCTGCCACGGTTAAAACCGTGAAAGCCATCATTGTGGACGGAGGAGTACCAGTCTAACTTGGGGGGAGCCGATTAGGCAGAACTTGAGACTTGCACCATCCTGAGGACATGGTCGAGGATAGGAGTTCATGGAGATGTAGAAATATGGTAAAGGACATTTAGGAGGATGACACATATTTAGATTCTAGCCTTACGAGCTTAGATTTTTCTTAGTCACTTCTACATGTTATTATTTGTTTGTGTGCCTATGTAGAGTGTTATCTATTTCAATCATATATGTTTTATCATACATTCTCACCCATTTTTTCTATTTTGGTAGTTTACCATGAGTACCTTGATTCATATACGTCACTACTATACCAACATCCTATATTTTGTAGTATTTTTATGTGCATGTATTTTTAAAGCCGAGGGTCTCACTAAAAGCAACCTTTCCACCCCATGGGATAGAAGTATGCCTTGCCTACCGCCCACCCTCCCAGACCCTATCAATTGTTGTGATATGGGTGGGACTTACCGGGTATGGTTGTTGTTGTTGTATTAACACCATTTATGTATTAGATGTATTAACATATTTTTATGTATTAGACAAATCTAGAAGTTATTAGATAATTTTAATATTAAGATGGTTTAATTTTAGATGATATTAGTAATTAAAGTTTTACCAATAATGGTTACTAGTCAAGAAAATCTATAAATAAGGGCCTAGGGCTGTAACTTCATTCATGAATTATGCTAATTATTATAAACAGATTTGGTATCTACCAACTGGAAAAGCTCATGGACCTCCCAAACATAGATTAAACCTTGTATTTGTTATTTATTATTTTGCTTGTTTACTCGCAATATCAAAGTCAGGTCTTACAAATAAATATTAGCAGGGTAAAATAAGAGAAAACATTTAGTAAATACCGGTCAAAATCTGGAAACAATGGCAAAATCTCAACAGGTTGAAGTTTTTTGTTGGTTGCATGAACAGGACGTGATTTGCAAGCTTCGAACGACGCCTTAATGTCCTGGATTTTCCTTTCCCTGATTAAAGTAAAAGTAACAGAAGTAAAAAAAACATCAAATGATTAAAAAAATCCTGCAAATTTTATATAGAGAAGGATACGGATGATATATTATTATATACCTACTATTGAGGTTGTCCAGTAAGGCGTTACCGCGTTTTTCCCGTAGATCTTTTGCTTGTTTTTCGGTCAAAGACTGCAAATTGCATTAAAGAAACAGAATTTGATCAAATAAACAAGCTCATAATTACAGTTTTATATGTAGGGTTGGCAAAATGGGTTGGGCGGGTTGGTTAACATGTCAGAAGTTCAGAACAGGCTTTTTTAGTACATGTTTGCTGGCTGTTTTTTGTTCGTCGCTTTTGATGAGGTGACATGTTCTACGTTAAAATTGTTGTCTTCCCAAAAATTAAGGGGATAATTTTGTTATTCAGCATGTTTTGGGACTTTTGGCTAGAATTGGTATAAATGACTGGGTGGCCTATAAAGTAGTTCCCATATATAGGTGGCCTAAACTTAAAAATTGAATACTTTGGTCTCATACATAATATAGAAAAGTAAAAAATAACCCGAACTGAACCATTTGTATGTAAAGGAGTCCAGATTGCCACCTCTAGTAATATGTAAACATGGCTTTTTGATACATAATCTTTAAATTAACCTGTCTTGTAGCGTCCGTGCTAATAGGAGATATGTATTGTGTTTTGACCAGCCAAGACATCCCTTTATCTGTAGGGCGTTCTTTCCGTTTTAGTCCATCTTTTTTTATTGGGGTCGAACAAACATCTTCTTGCAACAGTAACTGGTCTTCAGGATCAATATGTAGTATTTCATTCTTGGGAGCACTAATTAAGAAAGGAAAGAAGTTATGAGTATTAATTCACTAGATTATAATTATAAAAGGAGCTTTTCTAAGGGCACATGTTAAACAGCATTTAATGTTCATAAATATCCATTTATAAATAATAGCTATTATAAATTATCTTTAGTTTTTTTATTCCACACATTTTACCCTTGCATTAAGTAATCTACTTTTCCTGTTTTTTTCTTTCCTAATTTTTCTATAAAAAATCCAGATTTTTAAAACTAAAGTGACAAAAATATGAAACACCAAAATACTAAAAAAAGTGAAAAATATGAAAATGATTTATTAGAAAAAAAACAAAAGACTTAAAAAAAACTAATACTTTAAATAAATAAAAAAGAACATAAGTCAATGGTGGAGTGATCTATTACTTGTATACACTTAGATCAAGTAGGTCAAGCGGTATCCCAAGGTCTGGCTCAACATGCAATTGAGGCTTATGAACCTTTTCCAATGAAGTGATTGCGTATTTAGCGGCTCTGCAAAAGTTATTTGTAAGTACCATAAAAATTGCAAAGACAAATCACAAATGTTACAAAAGGGATTCTCTTGGGTTTATCATTTACTTGAAAAGTATGTATCAATCAACTGTTACATAACCATGAAGTAACATAAGAAAAAAGGTGTCGTGACGCTGTAGTGAATCACATATAGGTTCTAGTGTCGTGACACTGTAGTGAATCACATAAAAGTTCTAGTGAGTTTAATATATAAATCCAACATTTTCGGGTTTCTCTATTGTGATATATTTAAGTTCCCAGATAAGAAAATAATATACTTACATTGGTTTTACTAGTGTAGCAGTAATAACTAATAACTAATAAGTTAATACTACTGCAAAAAAAACTTGGTCATTCATACATTACAATGAAATATTTTAGTTAAAAGTGGAATAGTAATCAGCTTCAAAATCATATGTAACACTTATGATATTTCCACTTCGAATACTCCAATATACTATAATGGGTTATCTGTCTATTACACACATTAACGATGAAAGATAAGAAAGTAATATAACTAAAACATTCATAGATCAATATACAGCAAATCTACAATGAACTTGGTCATCTAATATATATAACCAAATAATAAAGATATATTAAACATTAAATTTACAGAGACCATGAAGGATCATAAAATTAGTCTGAGAACGGTGTAGTTAATAATCTTCTAAAGTATATTATCAATATCGTAGGTATTAGACATGAATTGAAGTTGGAGTAGTTTTGTCTATTCACAACGTAGTTGATAACGTATTCAGCTAGTAGTTATTGGTGAAATTAATGTTAAAGTAAAAAAAAAGAGTAACAGAGTAGTCAGAAGTGTACAGAAAATGTAAAATCAGTTAAGAAGCAAATCTGCTTAACTCTTCTTTCCTATTCAACCTAGAATTTCTGCCTTCTCTCATTTATGTCTTCTAATTTATTTATGATTTGGAAGGAATATCTGCACAATGGTTTCTGTTAATCAATCATAAACTCAATTTGTATAAAACTTTCTGAATAAGAGAACCAACAGACCATAAGGAAACAGAAGCAATGAAACTATAGACCGGGAACTTCCTTTTCATCCTTCAAAAAGCATTGCTAAATACATATTATCAGATACATCTTTGTCAAAATAAATGCATTAAAAATGCTCTTATGCTCCACAGTAGAAGTAAAACAATATACCATGTAACAGTAATGCAATTTCTAATTACCAGACCACAGAAAGCATGGTGTTGCCTATTCAAAAAAGCAGTGTAGTTGCTCCGATAGAACATGAAGATACTATGGTCAATGTACTTAAACCTGGACCAAATCATCTCGTCCAACATTTAAAACATGGTACTAAATGCTTGAGATATTTGACCCTACAAAATCATCACCTACCAGCATATAATGATTTCAAATTTGGCTAAACATACTTTTAGTTTGAAGGCATCTAGACAATCATTAAGCTTGCATACGACTCAAATTTGTTTATTAGCTAAAAGTGGGACAAAAGGTTTGAACTCTGTGAATTTAGTCAGTTACACGTTATAAGTTATATCTAGTGCCAACAGGAAATTACTTAATCTTTTATATTGCCTTATTTGTAACTAGTTTTGTGTTTCTTAGTTCTAATAGGTTCACACTATCCTTGTGTTCTTCTTTCATATAGCCAAGAATTTCACATCTGACTATGAATACGAATGCCCCCGACATGATAGGCTAACCCCGTTAGTTTTGACACTTTAAGGGAGAATGGTAGGAATAACTGATAACAAATACATCACTTTACAGTATCTAACTATCTATATAATAAAGCAACCAGCATGCGCATATGGTAGAGTTCTGTAGAGATACATAGCTTAAGCATTTATAGTTGTGCACACATATGTGAAGGATAAATAGAAAACACGTAACAATGAAAAGAAAATATCAGAAGTACGAATCATGCATACCGATCTTTATCTCTCCTTATAAACAAAAGCTTTGGTTGAGATGTTGTATCTGGTAACTCATCGCGAAACCTTCAAAGAGCTCAAATGTGAAAAGAACATTCAGAATCATATAATCTAACAGAATTGTAAAAAAAATCATTAAGAGAGCAACATACTATTTTACAACAAATCAAAATAAAAATAGATGGTATAAAGCACACAATTAAAACGAAATAAATAATAAATAATAACTTCGTAACATGACATACTCACTTCAGCTTGCAAAGAAAGGTAGTTGGCTTCTTCAACCGATTTTCTACCCTTTCACCACTCAAAAATGACGTAGCCCTCCTATCACCTACATGGGACCCAGTATTTGAACCATGTGGCTTGATTGCTGAAGATAACATTTGAGTCTTTTGGAGAATTTTACTTTGAGATTCCTTTAACTGCTGCCTATGCTTTTCTTCTTGCTTTTGCTTCTCCATTTCTTTCTTTTTCCGCAACCTCCTTTCTTCTTCGGTCTCGACTCGAACCGGAGGGCCATTTGATTTTCTTGCTGGCATGGGAGGTAAATTAGAAGGCTTAGAATGTTGTCTAGAAGGACCCACATGATGCCTCTTAGTACTTTCCAAGTCATTAGAAGGCCTTTTATATCCATCTTGTCTGTTTTCCTTGGTTTGATTACTTGTAGGGGCAGACGAAGGAGGTGGAGGAGGAGGAGGTGACGGTGGTGGAGGCGGCGGGACCGAAGAACTTGGAGGAGAGGAAGGTGGAGGTGGTGGTGGAGGGGGTTGTACTGGCTGGTTTTGTAACTGCACATATTGAGAAGACGGGAAGTACATTTGTCCATGTGGTGCAGGCTGGGACGGAGGCGGTGGTGGTGGATACGTAGACTCTGGAGGCGGCGGTGGTGGTGGATATGATGTAAACTGCTGTTGTTGATTCGGAACAGGGTTTCCCGGTGGAACCGCATATCCACCCTGTTGAAAGCTCGAATTGGGATACCCCCAATTCTGAGGATACTGATTTCCTCTTGGCTGAGGCAGAGGAGCAAGAGGTGGAGGTGGAAGAGGAGTGTGATTGGTTAGCGGAGGTGCTGGCGGTGGAGGGAATGGCCTGTATGACGCCATGCCCTACAGATTTTCAACTCCAAAGAGCAATCGATTACTGTTTAACTAAACCCTAGGAGACCAGCAGATATGATGATGATGATGATGAATAATAATAACAATAATAATTGCGAGATCGGAGCCTTATTTCTGGAATTCAACTCACAGTTTACAATCTCGTAGATATATTCTACACAAAAGCTATACAAACAGTTTCAACGAACAAAAAACGCCTAATTTCAAACCCTAGAACGAGAAATCACGTCAAAACCACCGTTTTTCTTCAAATTTAGCAGATCAAAACCCTGAGGAACATGAAATGATTTCGAATTCCTTTGAATTAATGAAACAAACTCACGGATGTAATAACGATGATGTTGAAATCAACCTGGTGCGTGAATGATGTGTGTCGGGCTCTCAGGCGGCGATTCGAGAGTTGAATGATGAGATATAGAGACTAATAGATGTATAAGATTGAAGAATGTGTAGCGATAGCCGATATGTATGTATAGTGTGTGTGTGTGTGTGTGTTGTTAGTGGTGGCCGGAAAAGTGATCGGAGATGCAAAAGGTGAAGGCGGCGAAGGTGTTCGTACGGTGTAACGCTACCTGAGAGGCGTTCGATTTCTCAATCTAATCTTGAAGTAATTTGATATTTTTTTTTTTTGAACTTTGACTTTCAATAAACACAAGGGGGAGTCCTCAAAACAAGGACTAACACCCACAACTATAACATGTACAAGGGATTATTACACCAATCCTTCCAACGAAGATCCTTAAAATGGGACCTATGCTTTAACCAAACAAACGAAATAGATTTTATGCTACCTATCACCATTTGAATCTTTGGCTCCTTCTTATTAAAAATCTTGTCATTCCGAGCTTTCCAGATCATCCAAATTCCGGCCATGATTATCCCATGAATGATCTTCTTACCCCATTTACCAACACTTGCTTGCTTGTACACTAAGAGGAGGTCCCTCATATTAGCAACCGGAGGGACATTTAGGCCGCACCACTTCAAAATATTTGACCACACTCCAAAGGAGAAACCACAACCCATAAAGATGTGGCCCGATGTTTCCAAGTCAACCTCACATAATTTACACCGATCATTGGGGACAAACACATTTCTTTTGCTAAGAGCAACCACTGTCGGAATTCTATCCATCTCTACCCGCCAAGCGAAAATGTGACATTTCAAGGGAACCCACGCTACCCATTTTAATTTGAAATAATCCTCCACGTCCGAATGATCCTTTATTTTTCTTTTAACGTCCGCCACTGAGAAGTAAGGAGAACCATCCCATTCCCATTTATCCTTTGTATTCTTGAGATGTACCTGTGTCAGCAGCGTAGAAAGCTCAATCCACTCCTGGACTTGGAGGATACCCATAGGCCGAGAAAAGTCAACTGGAGCCCACATCCCATTTTTGAAACACTTGCTAACCACCTCTTTTTTATTATTTGCCTCTTGACACAGCAGAGGGGACTTGGACTTGAGGGGGATATTTAGCAACCAAGCATCATTCCAAAAACTAATGCTACAACCATCGCCAACCTTTCCTTGCAAAAATTCAAGAAAAAATTTTTCTCCACATTTAAACTTCTCGCAATTTTTTACAATTGCCGACCAACAACCGCTCTTACCAGAACCACGAGGGAGACCATACCAACTTTGTCTGCCGTTATGACACGACAAAATAATCTGTTTCCACAAAGATCCTTCCTCCACTTTATACCGCCAAACCCATTTAGAAAGTAAGGCGTCATTCACATCTTTTAGTCGGCTAATCCCCAAACCACCTTTGTTTTTTCCATAAGACACCCTCTCCCACGACACCCAATGAATCTTGTTAATATCAATATTTCCTGACCAAAGGAAACGTTTCATTAGACTTTCAAGATTTTTTATCACTCCGACCGGGGCTTTGTATAAGGAAAAGAAATATATAGGCAGACTTTGAAGCACCGATTTTAGTAAAGTAAGACGCCCACCAATAGATAGAAAACGAGCCTTCCAAGAAGCAAGTCTCGCCTCAAAAACTTCGATAATTTTCCGCCAATTCCTGATTCTATTCATATTAGCCCCAACCATAACACCCAAGTAATCGAAAGGAAATGAGCCTACTCTACATCCCACATTTCTGGCGAGAAAATCCACCTCTTCATCCACCACACCAACACCATAGAGAAAAGACTTGTTAATGTTAATTTTGAGACCCGAACAGAGGTGAAAAATCCTAAGGATTCTCGCCACCGTTAAAATATTATTATTAGACCATTTCCCCATTAACAGAGCATCATCCGCATAGAACAAATGCGATAAAATCGGCCCATTATGAGAGAAAACGATCCCTTCAATCGCCCCAATGTTGACCGCCTTGTTGAACAAACAAGTCAATGCTTCCATAACAATCAAAAAAAGAAACGGGGATATAGGGTCACCTTGGCGAAGCCCTTTAAAACATTGAAACTCAAAGGTAGGTGAACCATTTACCAAGACTGCCGACCTGGCCGAAACTAGAATACCTTTTATCCACCTTCGCCATTTTTCCGGAAACCCCATTTGCTCCATGATCGACAAGAGAAAAGACCAATTAACGTTATCATAAGCCTTCTCAAAATCAATCTTCATAAAGAAAGCACTTTTCAACCTCCTTTTACACCAAGACAAAATTTCGTTAACCATAAGAGGGCCGTCAAGAATACTCCTATCATTAAGAAAACCCGATTGGTTATCCGAAATGATACAACCGATCACCTAAGTTGATATTTTACACTAATATTTTATGTAATGAAAACTTGATATGTATTGGTTTACATATTATTAAATTATTAAACTTCACTTACTTGTAAGTTGTAACTCCTGTTTTATCTGGGTATTAATACGTTATCTTTTATAGTTGTGTGATAGACGGTTTTTACAACTTATATCAATTATTTCAAGGTTACAAACAACCAACGTTACTAATTACTCTGAAATTCGCCTTTACATTATTTTATTAAATGTGTAGTTCTTTAATTTATACAGTTTTTTTACAGCTTTTACGAATGAAGGAGTTTAAAATTCTAAAAATATGTAAATCATCGACAAATATTTATTCATTATGTTATTAATTATTATTATAAAAAGGATCAAGTGGGTAGTTGTGAATTGTGATGTTGATTCCTCATCCTTCTTAAATCATATACATATAATTACTTTATCAAAATTCGTTAACTCGCCGAATATAATAATATTATATGAATTGTGATGGTATGCATTAATATGTGATTTGGATTTATATCATTATTTATGAAAAGACTAATAAATAGGAAAGATAATTTCATGTCTCCTCTTTGAACGTATGCTTGTTAAATCATAGTTAAAGAGTGTTATATGTATTAGAGTAATAAATTTTGTGTTTTAAGTCATAGTTAAAGAAGGCAAAGAAGCAACAGCACTTGTTCGACTTTCTTTCTAAAAAAACTCACTGGAGTTCAGAGAAGAAAAACGCATATCCGCACGTGAAAGACCGGGACGACTGAATTGTTACGTCAAATCTGCCCCTTGCTCGTCGGCCACCTACCACCGTTGAGTTTGAAGTCCACTGTACACGTCTCCATAAACACAGATACTGTTTGTTGAGTTGAATTTCATTAAAGTTCATTTGAGACTTGAATTTCACTAGGTGTTTTTCATTTATTTGAGAGTTGGAATTTCATTTAGTTTTGTTTATTGAAAGAAGTGGGTGTGTTATTTTATTCTTTATAAAGTAGTTTTTTATATTAATTTATTTCTATTTTTTATTATGTTAGGATTAAAATCTATGGAAAATTTTCTAAAAAGAAAAGTGTCATCTTCATCTGAAAATCTGCATGCTAGTATTTCTCGACCTATGTCTACTCCTTCTACGCCTAAATTTGTTTATTTGAATAATCTTCCTTGGGATCTATATGCGGTGGCGGAACCAGAAATTTTTTTCTAGGGTTACTATTTTTCGATGATTTGACACCACTCACTTAGCCAAATCATAGAGATGAATAAGATGAAAATATTAGTTGAAAGGACCTTGCCAACCACGTGGACATGCTTTCTTAAAAAAATAATAGGAAATAAAGAATGATGTTTTGTGGGTACTTGGTTTGATAAATATGATAATTGGCTTCAATATAGTGTAAAAGTGGACAAAGCCTTTTGTTTATTGTCACACCCCGACCGACGGCGGAATCATCGGAGCGGACGAGGGAATGATTGATTGTTCATAACTCATGATTGTCTAATAGTGAAAATAATATTAAAATCAGATTACAGGATAACATGAATTTAACAGATACAATACAACAGTTAAAGTCACAAATAGTAATTGTATTTTATTTTGACTAAGTCCAGGTCTTATATGATCAAGTAGAAGTCCACTAGCTTGCTTAACCTGAAATCATGTGAGAAAATAAAGTCAGCTAACGAATTAGCTGGTGAGTAATCACAGTTTTGAGTATACATATAGATTGATTGATTGATTGATAATAATTCAATTCACCAGGAAACATTAAGACTTATATTGCAATAGTAAAGCATATAGATAACCGACACAATAACAACCCCTTGACTTGACACTTGCATATAATAGACTCCACACATAAACCATAGATTGACTCCTGCCTCTGGCACAATCACCACTCGACTATTCATATGGGGTGGGTTATCCAAACCAGTAGATCTACATTGTTGCCAGGATTGATTGATTGATTGAATTAGGGTTTATTGTCGTCCAGTTTAGCATAGTATGTTCACGTAATTGCAAGTAATAACATAACCTGTCTTGAATTGAATTTAGAATGAAACAACAATAGAATATCATGATTGAATATATTGTATCACATGATTTCCCCCAAATAGGAAATGATATAAAAAGGGGATATGAATACTCACCTGATTGATGAGATTGGATTTTGATCGTGATAGGTTAGACACCTGTGATTTCCTTACGGTTAACCTAAGGAACGGTGTCTCGTGTTAGAATAATAATGATTTGAA
Organism: Flaveria linearis; assembly: GCA_024085815.1. NCBI lineage: Eukaryota > Viridiplantae > Streptophyta > Magnoliopsida > Asterales > Asteraceae > Flaveria > Flaveria linearis. The sequence goes on along the minus strand of CM044007.1, from coordinate 1,581,267 downwards.
AGTTTGGGAATGTTTTAAGGTTTCCATTTTGATTTTGAATGGTGGTTTAAATATTCTATCTAATTTGTATGTCTTGAAACAAATAGATCTATTGAAAATGATTATGTTTAGATTTTAGAAATAAACGTATTAGTTTACGTATCTGTTTGATTTATTGTGAAAATGTGGAAAAATAAATAATTAATCTTATTAATTAATTATGTGATAATTAACTAATATGTTTAATTATTTAATTTATTAAAAGAAATGAAATTGTTATTTAAAATGATTTAAATATAATAAATTTATATATTTAATCATTATTTAAACAATAATAAATATTGTGTGAAATTATTACAAATAATATAGTATCAAATAATAATTTAATAAATTAAATTATTATTAGTAGTTCACTTTTGTTTAATTAATTTTTGTTTTATTTGTAGTTTTATTTATTTAAAACACTTAATAAAAGTAGATAAAATGTTAAAATAGATTTCAGAAAAATCATTTAGTTGTTTAAATATTTTTAATGATTTAAAAATATTTTTTATGATTTTTAGAAATTTTTTTGGAATTTTTAAAGGCTTTTAAAACCTTGAAAAAAAGTTTAAAAATAATAGAGGTGGCCCGGGGTCGAACCCGGGACCTCCTGGATAACATGGGGCGCGGGTACCAGCAGGCCAAAGCCTGATCAGCGAACATAAATCAGGATTTAATTCATATAACCCAAACCAAACAAATCCCCAAATTCATTTCGTGCCCTAGATCGATCCTTGCCCAAATTGACCATCAAATCGAGATTGTTTACGAACAAGATCATGGGGCTTTTGTTCCCCATGGAAAACGGAGCAGGTAGATGTGTTCAATTACCTTTATGGTGATCGTTTGATGTTTAACCCATTGATGAACAAATCGCGACTCGTGGGTTACTCGTTTGATGATCAAACCATAACCATAATCAAATTAAACTTGTGGGGAGCTTCGAATGGTGATCAAGATGAAAAGCCCTATGGTAATTTTGCTTAAAATCGAGTGGAAGTCGGTTAGAATTGGAGTTGCAGGTCCGACGATCGGGAGGTAGTTCGAAGGTGATGTTCGGGTGTGTTTTAGATGAATTTGAGAGTTGAGTTCGATTAGGAATGAAGAAATGATCGAGTTGGTGGTTTTAATTTGTCTATTATTGTTGTTTGAGTGTATTAGTGAGTTAGATTCGAATCCGAGATAAAAGTGAAATTATAACCGTTAATTTGTCGGATTTAACGCGTGTTTTCGTTGGATTCCACTTCGAATTGGATCCAAGAAACAATTCGGTCAAATTGTGGGGTTCGAAATCAAGTGGTTTGGTCGTTTTGTGCCTCGCCGGAGCTTGCCGGAATCCTATGCCGGAGCTCGCCGGAAAATCGAGTGTCGACGGGGTGGTGACTGTGATTTAAAAATATTTACACTTTGGGTCCCTGTGGTTTATAAGGTTTGTTATTTTGTGTTAAAACTTATGTTTTAAGTTTCATAAATTACCCTTTAGCCCCTGGACCTTATTATTATAATTATTGTTATTATTATTATTATTATTATTATTATTATTATTATTATTGTTATTATTATTTTGATTATTATTATTATTATAAGTGTTGTAATTATCAACATTCTAGCAAAAATTAATATGTATATTTATATATACATATATGTATTTATATATATATATTTTTATATATATATATATATATATATATTTACTGAAATACGTGATGTTACAGTCTCCCTGCTTTAGGAAATTTCGTCCCGAAATTTGTTCACGAGGAGACTGAAACGAAAAGATGAGTACACTGGGCTTTCATTTGGTCTTCACGTTCACAGGTGAATTCTGGGCCACGTTTAGATTCCCAGCGGACTTTGACAATAGGTATTTGACTATGTTTGAGTTGTTTGACTTCCCGATCCATAATTTCCACAGATTTCTCAATAAAGTGCATAGATTCATCAATCTGGACTTCGTCGAGTGGAATGTGGAGATTTTCGTCGGCAAGACACTTCTTGAGATTTGAAACATGAAACGTTGAATGTAATTTGCTGAGCTCTTGGGGTAGTTCAAGCTTGTAGGCCACTTTCCCAATTCGCTCAAGCACTTTGAATGGTCTTACGTAACGAGGTGCTAGCTTGCCTTTCTTTCCAAAACGGATCACTACCTTCTAAGGTGATACCTTAAAAAGTATGAGATCACCGTCATTGTATTCCCTGAGTTTACGTCTTTTATCAGCATAATGCTTTTGACGATTTCTAGCAGCGATCAAATTATCACGGATCTTATGAATTTTGTCGGTTGTTTCTTGTATCAATTCCGGACCAGTAATTTGTGATTCACCAACTTCAGACCATACAAGGCCTCAAATGGTACCATCTGTTGATCTGGTAACTGTTATTGTAAGAGAATTCAATCAATGGAAGATGAAAATTCCACGATCCACTGAAATCAATGACACAAGCCCGGAGCATATTCTCAAGGGTTGGTATCGTTCTTTCAGTCTGACCGTCGGTTTGCGAATGATAGGTTGTACTAAGATTCAGTTGAGTTTCGAGAGCTGATTGGAGACTTTTCCAGAAACGAGAGATAAAGCGACCATCACAATCAGAGATAGTATCTTTACTTGACAAAAGATTGTTTAGGAAGACTACCATCATGTAATCAGGTTTTGATGATAACTCACAATGAAAGTCGATAGATAAAGAATAAATGGTTTGATGTAGCTAGATCGAGTCAAAACATGAGAATAAAGGAAAAGAAATTGATTTAAGAATTTAAATGTTCCAAGCTTAGAATCAAAATTAGCTTAAAGCGATCGGGTCTCTTTTCAAGTTCAGAGATCATGCTTTGGCTTGATAGGTCGAAATGCTAACATCATTTCATCCTTCAAGTTACTACATGAGTCTCGTCGCTTGATTACTACCATGGTAAGTTGATGATCAAGGAATGAGAATAGTCCTCAAGGTATGGTTTTCACCCCTAACTTGATGGTGTACTCTCAAAGTATGAATACTAGCTTACCAATCCAAAAAGTTCGATCTCAACTCATTGTTGAGGACCTACAGAAATAAGACGAGATAACTCACCATTAAGGTAAGGGAAATCACTCCTATCTTAACGATGAATTTTTACAAAAACAAAATATAATAAGATAGACTTCCTCGTCAAAATCCAGAATTCACTCCTACTTTGACGAGGTCGTTTCATTTGAGAAAATACAATCCATAAAAAATGAAATTATCATCAAGGTATGAATTTCACGCGTATCTTGATGATTGAGCTTGATATTAACAAGAAAACAATCGAAGATTGACATTTGTCACCAAAGTACGGGTTTCAATCCTATTTTAGTGAGATCATGTCATTTGTGAAATGCAAGTTCCAAAGTAAATAATTGAAGTCAGTCCTCGAGATAAGGAAATCACCCTAATTCAGAGGATGAAATTTCATAAAACACATCATTGGAAACCATTATTGAAACGTATAAAGAATCATCACCAAAGTAAGGGAATCACCCCTGTTTTGATGAGTTAAAATCATTTAGGAGATTCGAGTGTCCTTAGTCATAGGTTGACTTGCAAACTGTTGCATCTCCCACGGTGCAAACGGTTCAAAGTTCGAGTTAACAACGAAAGGAAAAATATTTCAATTAGAAATTTAGAAATTTTCAAATTACATCAATGTAACAAAAGGAAAATCACGATTACAAATCTTGAATTACATCATGAAGACGAAATCAAGGACAAGAATTATTCAACACCACATCATTGGTGGCTTGAGCTTGTTGAGTATTGATGTTGAAAGCACGTCCTTGAGCCGTAGGAACTGGGATGACAAGTTGAGGGCATCGATTGCGAAAATGGTTCGGATCACCACATTGATAGCATGCACGACCCTGGGTAATTGCAGGAAGATGTTGGTGAACTGGTGCATTGGTCGGAGCTTTAGCAGCACTCCTGCACACGTTGAATGTATGACCCAAACGACCACAGTTTGTGCATTGACGACACTGAGTGTTAGCGGGATGGTGATAACTACAGTTGTTACACTGCGGATAGGGTCCAGCGTATGACTTTTTCATCAGTGATTGGTTGTTTACTGCTGGTTGACGAGTTGGAGGGACTTGATTAATTGGCACAGCAGAGGTAACCACAACAAAGTTTTGAGAATTGGCCTTCCTCTTCTTGTTCCTGGAAGGCTCGGGTTGGTCGGTTTTGACGGTTTTGTTAGGAAGTTTATCGGTATTCTTCTTCGATCCTTTCCTGGTTAAGGAACCAGCTTTCACATGATTATCGGTTAACTGTGCAGCCAGCCTGATAGCATCTTCTAGTGTTGAAGAATTTCTTCCTAACACCGTATCCTGAATCTGCATGGGTAGACCACCAATGTATTTCTCGATGGCTCGGGAGGTAGGGGTAGCAAGATGCGGTACCAAAAGGCTCAGTTCGTGGAATCGGTTAGTGTATGCGAGGTTCTCGCCACTGTCTTGGGTTAACTCCCAGAACTCAGCTTCCAGTTTACGGACTTCGTTTCTTGGGCAGAACTCTTTAGTCATGAGCTCCTTAACTTCAGTCCATGTTAAGCCTAGAGCAGTTTCAGTTCCACGGGTTCGTTTCTCTCCGTTCCACCAAGTAAGTGCGCGTTTCTGAAGAACACTTGTGGCATACCGGACTTTTAGATTTTCAGGGCATTCGCTGTTTAGGAAAATGTTATCGATGCTTTCGAACCACTGTAGTAATCCAGTAGCACCTTCGGTTCCACTGAACTTAGTGGGATTGCATGAACTGAAGTGTTTGTAAGTACAAGTTCGGGGAGGGTTTGGTGAAATTGGGTTTTGGACAGTATTATTGCCTTGGTTCAAATGGGTAAGTAGAGTTGGGATGACCGCAGTAACTTCACGTGCTACAATAGCAGAAATCTTACGGCCAGAGTTTCTAGATCGTGAACGGATTCGACGAGAAGACATTCTGAAATATCATTGAGATAGTTTATGAGAATTGGGTAATATGAGCTATACAACATGAAAACGAGAATCGAGAATTTGGCATAATAACGATGATATGTTCCGAGTGTAATCGTTTGATTCGTAAATCAAAGCGAGTACGTTGACTAATCAAAGTATTTGTGTCCACCACAACCTTAACGAGGACATGCGTACCTATAAGCGAATACTCATCTCGAGGGTTCCCAGGTAAGGTAATCAAGTTGTATGAATACCTTGCCTAGACAGAACACCTTAAGATACAGGTATCCCACTCTTCCAGCATTGCATGTTCTCGGTCATGTGACATGAACTTTGACGAGATTTGAAAACCATGAATAACAATCGAGTTTTGGAGTTTGAAATCACTTGAATTAGGCACACAATGCCTTAGAATATGAGTTAAGATTCGTGTGTATATTGATAGATTCAAAGTATAAGAAGAATCACATAAAGCAGATAATCACATAATCAAGTATAAACAGGTAAGGCACATAAAATCCTATCTAAGCATATAAAATACATGAGAGGACTCACGTGTGAAGGTACTTAGTTATAGTCTAGGTCATTCCATTTCTAATAACCTAATTCCCTATAACCATGGCTCTGATACCAATCTGTAACAAGCAGGAAACCGCATCGGATATTGTCCGCTACTTGGGGAGAATAGCCCCATCACGGTTTTAAAACGCGTCCAATGAGGAAGGTATCCAGCCCCTTATAAAGAGACTTTCGTTCCCCTTCCCAACCGATGTGGGATGTTACATATTGATTGTGAAGTGTGGGGAAGATGAAGTGAGTGAAGATTCAGAAGAGGTTAGAAGAGGTTGTGAAGACATTGTTCCACCTCTTCTCCGTGCAGAGGTGAGGAAGACGTTTTTTAATGAAACGTCTTCCAGAAAACAAACAGTCTGCGAAGTAAAAAGCTCTTCCCGCGTCTGCGAGCGCGCAGATGAAGAGGTGGGGAAGGGGTTTTTTCAGAAAACAAACACCCCCTTAGTAACGTTTCATAACCATCTTGTATAAAAGTTACAACTATTCTTATGTATGTCGACATGTTGATGGGTCCTTTGACGAGGATGGAATTGAGGGGGTTTTCACATTACGTGTATCGTTGCGAAAAATGAGATGAGGAGTCGAGTTGATTTTATCAAACTTTATTAGCTTATTTGTTTCTTAAGTAAAACCAGGGGCGGATACAAGATTTTTTTTTAGGGGGGGGATTTAAAGCTCTTAAAAGATTATGTAAATAACAAATGGGGCAGGTTAAAATGGGTCGGGTCAAAAAAGGTCGGGTAAACAAATAATGAGTAAAAAATATTAACCCATCAAAATAACTTAAAAATACCATTCATTAAATAATTTAAGTACATTTTACAACTGCCTTCTACGTGTTTTCATCTTTTTCAAACGCTCAATTACATCTTCATTAGTAACTTTCGAAAATTCATCTATTTCTACGGCACAAATTGTGCAAACGTTCAAAAAATCATCACCGATACGATTTCGAAAAATTGACTTTACACACTTCATTGCCGAAAAACATCTTATTACGGTAGCCGTTGCAACAGGCAAAACCAATGCTAACTTTAATAACCGATAGACCAAATGATAAGAAAGATGTTTCCTTGTTTCCGTCATCACTTTAGCAAGGTCGGTGATACCAGTCAAGTTAGCAAAATTATCATCCTTTAGCACGTTATGTCGATACAATCCAAGTTGATGCTCGAGCATAATCTTCTCCCCATCATCAAAATCATATGGATAAAACTCACTTAACCGTAGTAACTTTAATGCATCAAAGCTAGAAAGAGTTACGTGGACTTAATACCTCCATATTCCTAAGTAACTCTGTGTTAACCTCGTTAAAACGGTCACCAAACTCTTGAATCAACCTATCCACAACCGAATTAAAGCAATCAAACTTAAAATAATGTTGATTAATGATTTTGTTCCTTTGTGCTCGTCTTGAGGAACCATAATTTTCACACATGTTCAATATTTGTATATTATGTTTTTCACTAAAAGAATATGTTTTTTAGAAGTGGATCAAACCCACACTCTCTAAAAAAACATCTCTTTCGTTGATACCCCAATGAAACCGCTTCTAATATGTCTTGATATTTCCTTTGAAGTGCTCGTGATAACACATCCGTTAGCCCTAAAATGTGTAACATCAAATGAAAAAAATATACAAACTCAAATGTTTCAAAATATTCTAAAATACCAATCGCTTGATTTTTGCTAGAATCATTAGTGCTTTCATTTACAATGTATTCAAGCACCTTAACAATAATTGAAAACAAATCAACTAAGCGTATAAGTGTTTTGTAGTGAGAATTCTAACGTGTATCTCATGGTCGTGTAAGAGAAGGCTCTTGGTTTAATCCACTTCCAGTTTCAATTAACCCACAACCTATCTCTTTGATTATTCTTTATCTCTCAATTTCTCGAAGAATGTCTGTTATTTTACAAGAAGTGCTAACCACGTTCATCAAAATAGTAATCTTTTTAAAAAACTTCTCAACACCCATATATTTTCTTGCAACCACCACAACCACTAACTGAAGCTGATGAGTAAAACAATGTATATAATGTGCCGATTTGTTTTCTTCTAAAATCTTTGCCTTGAAACCGTTAGATTCACCACGCATGTTGCTCGCTCCATCGTAACCTTCTCTTAATCGTTTCAAACTCAAGTTATGTTTTGCAAAGAAGGTGTCAATAGAAGACCTGAGAACCAAAGAATATGGTTCCATCACATAAACAAGCCCTACAAATCTTTAAAAGAATATGTTTCCATCACATGAACAAGCCCTACAAATTTTTCTTTAACAAGCCCATGTGTTTCAACATATCATAAAACAATAGCCATTTGTTCCTTTTTGGACACACCACTAGACTAATCAACTAATAATGTGAACACGTCATCACTAATTTCATGAAAAATAGATTTGGGTACTTATTCTTCAAAACAATGAGCAACATCCTTTTGAGTACTTGGACATAAATATTTATTATTCCCTAGAGGGATTTTGATAACTTTTTTAATTCATCGGTTTGACTAATGATTAAATCCATTAATTCCAAGAAAATACCTTTAAAACTAGAAGTCTCTTTCTCATCATGGTCACGAAATGGTAATGTACATTTCAAACAAAATCTACAAGCGTCAACCGTAGCATTTAATCGAATCCAATTTTCTTTTTTGTAATATCATCTTGTTTGTGAAGGACAACGACAATAGATTGAGCTTGATTCACTAGATCTTCATATTTTTTAATGCTTTATGTGAAAACTATTGTTATCACCAACATGTCTATCAAATCTTTCTGTTGTGTTCCAACTATTAAATGCTACTGACATAAATGCATCACACCCACCTTCGTTGGCAATTCCAATCCCGACATAATCTCTACATAAGTAACAACATAAATGTAACATCACGTATTTCAGTAAATATATATATATATATATATATATAAAAATATATATATATAAATACATATATGTATATATAAATATACATATTAATTTTTGCTAGAATGTTGATAATTACAACACTTATAATAATAATAATAATAATCAAAATAATAATAACAATAATAATAATAATAATAATAATAATAATAATAATAACAATAATTATAATAATAAGGTCCAGGGGCTAAAGGGTAATTTATGAAACTTAAAACATAAGTTTTAACACAAAATAACAAACCTTATAAACCACAGGGACCCAAAGTGTAAATATTTTTAAATCACAGTCACCACCCCGTCGACACTCGATTTTCCGGCGAGCTCCGGCATAGGATTCCGGCAAGCTCCGGCGAGGCACAAAACGACCAAACCACTTGATTTCGAACCCCACAATTTGACCGAATTGTTTCTTGGATCCAATTCGAAGTGGAATCCAACGAAAACACGCGTTAAATCCGACAAATTAACGGTTATAATTTCACTTTTATCTCGGATTCGAATCTAACTCACTAATACACTCAAACAACAATAATAGACAAATTAAAACCACCAACTCGATCATTTCTTCATTCCTAATCGAACTCAACTCTCAAATTCATCTAAAACACACCCGAACATCACCTTCGAACTACCTCCCGATCGTCGGACCTGCAACTCCAATTCTAACCGACTTCCACTCGATTTTAAGCAAAATTACCATAGGGCTTTTCATCTTGATCACCATTCGAAGCTCCCCACAAGTTTAATTTGATTATGGTTATGGTTTGATCATCAAACGAGTAACCCACGAGTCGCGATTTGTTCATCAATGGGTTAAACATCAAACGATCACCATAAAGGTAATTGAACACATCTACCTGCTCCGTTTTCCATGGGGAACAAAAGCCCCATGATCTTGTTCGTAAACAATCTCGATTTGATGGTCAATTTGGGCAAGGATCGATCTAGGGCACGAAATGAATTTGGGGATTTGTTTGGTTTGGGTTATATGAATTAAATCCTGATTTATGTTCGCTGATCAGGCTTTGGCCTGCTGGTACCCGCGCCCCATGTTATCCAGGAGGTCCCGGGTTCGACCCCGGGCCACCTCTATTATTTTTAAACTTTTTTTCAAGGTTTTAAAAGCCTTTAAAAATTCCAAAAAAATTTCTAAAAATCATAAAAAATATTTTTAAATCATTAAAAATATTTAAACAACTAAATGATTTTTCTGAAATCTATTTTAACATTTTATCTACTTTTATTAAGTGTTTTAAATAAATAAAACTACAAATAAAACAAAAATTAATTAAACAAAAGTGAACTACTAATAATAATTTAATTTATTAAATTATTATTTGATACTATATTATTTGTAATAATTTCACACAATATTTATTATTGTTTAAATAATGATTAAATATATAAATTTATTATATTTAAATCATTTTAAATAACAATTTCATTTCTTTTAATAAATTAAATAATTAAACATATTAGTTAATTATCACATAATTAATTAATAAGATTAATTATTTATTTTTCCACATTTTCACAATAAATCAAACAGATACGTAAACTAATACGTTTATTTCTAAAATCTAAACATAATCATTTTCAATAGATCTATTTGTTTCAAGACATACAAATTAGATAGAATATTTAAACCACCATTCAAAATCAAAATGGAAACCTTAAAACATTCCCAAACTTTCAAATCATTATTATTCTAACACGAGACACCGTTCCTTAGGTTAACCGTAAGGAAATCACAGGTGTCTAACCTATCACGATCAAAATCCAATCTCATCAATCAGGTGAGTATTCATATCCCCTTTTTATATCATTTCCTATTTGGGGGAAATCATGTGATACAATATATTCAATCATGATATTCTATTGTTGTTTCATTCTAAATTCAATTCAAGACAGGTTATGTTATTACTTGCAATTACGTGAACATACTATGCTAAACTGGACGACAATAAAACCCTAATTCAATCAATCAATCAATCCTGGCAACAATGTAGATCTACTGGTTTGGATAACCCACCCCATATGAATAGTCGAGTGGTGATTGTGCCAGAGGCAGGAGTCAATCTATGGTTTATGTGTGGAGTCTATTATATGCAAGTGTCAAGTCAAGGGGTTGTTATTGTGTCGGTTATCTATATGCTTTACTATTGCAATATAAGTCTTAATGTTTCCTGGTGAATTGAATTATTATCAATCAATCAATCAATCTATATGTATACTCAAAACTGTGATTACTCACCAGCTAATTCGTTAGCTGACTTTATTTTCTCACATGATTTCAGGTTAAGCAAGCTAGTGGACTTCTACTTGATCATATAAGACCTGGACTTAGTCAAAACAAAATACAATTACTATTTGTGACTTTAACTGTTGTATTTGTATCTGTTAAATTCATGTTATCCTGTAATCTGATTTTAATATTATTTTCACTATTAGACAATCATGAGTTATGAACAATCAATCATTCCCTCGTCCGCTCCGATGATTCCGCCGTCGGTCGGGGTGTGACAGATTGGTATCAGAGCCAGGGCCGGGCCGTTGTGCCAGCGAGGACGCTGGTCTCCCAAGTGGGGGAGGATGTAACATCCCACATCGGTTGGGAAGGGGAACGAAAGTCTCTTTATAAGGGGCTGGATACCTTCCTCATTGGACGCGTTTTAAAACCGTGATGGGGCTATTCTCCCCAAGTAGCGGACAATATCCGATGCGGTTTCCTGCTTGTTACACAATATCCACCAACTGTTCACACCATGGATAACCCTAACGACACCGTCGTCTTCACCACCGTCGGCCGCCCTCACTACGGCTTCGACATCTTCTCCACCGCACTACCACCCACCCTCACCGACTTCTCCTCATCGATTTCTTCACCTCTAATTCGACTTCGGAATCATCTGAATCGATGGTTTTGGGTGATTTTTTCTTTGTTCTCCTCTTGCTCGACGATTTGTTAACGGAATCGGGGATCTGGGTGTCGTTTTTTTGGGGTATCGACGTCTGATCGAAGAATTTCTTTGGGTTTTTGAGAATCGGTGGTGGGTTTGCTTCGGAATGGATTGGAGTCTGAGAAGATTGAAACAGAGGTTGGATCATTGGATTCTTGAAGACTACTGCCGAAAAGGGATTTGAAAATGTTGTCTGATGAAGAATGAAGAAAATGGTGGATGGGTTGTAGCTCTCGAGTCTTTGAACCCTAACTTGACTAACAATCTGTTACATGGATCAACTCCAAGTTTTGATAAGTCTGTGGTTGTTGATTTAAGTGGGATTAATAGTTTTTGTTTACCGGATCCTGGTGTTGCGTGTGATGATCGCGTGTTATAAATCTCTTTATTTTTCTTGAGATTGTAGTTTTATAGGCAAGAGTATATGTATTAATGCATTGACCGATAAAGAAAAATGTATTAGTTGTTTTTAAAGTTTAAAAAATAAATTTAGTTTAATTACAGAATATTTCAGTATTCTGCAGATGTTATACAAAACAAACAGTATTTTTCTTGCAGACTGCAGAAATTTGGTCCACCTCTTCTGCAGCAGATGTCTGCAGATGTGATCCGCAGACTGCAGACGTTTTCCTGCAGAAAAAACAAACAACACTTAAGTTACATGGATCATGTCAATTACGATTAAGAAGATACAACTCAAATTAGCATGTGGTGTATAAAACGGGTATACTTATATGTGAGACTTTGGCCAGATGGATAGTATCATGTTTCCTAGACATTAAGTGGAGATTTAAATAAATTTAAATGTGCGTAACATAATCTATTCTTGATAAGTTTGACAAGCTTAATTCAGTTGTCCTATAAAGTAGTAGTGAAGGCTCATGCGTTGCGATAGATCTAATTTGCATAAAATTTAAATCTACTCTATATATTTTTTAAATATTTCAGAAATTTTTTCTTTTGAAATTCAGTTTACCATTTCATGTTTCATATTTTATTATTTCAGACTCTATATCTTATTGCCACTATAAGGTTGTGACAAAATATTTCCCATAAAGTTACAAGTTGGTATATAATTTTATATAGTTTAATTTTAAAAATTTATTTATGGTGTAATTCATTTATTGAAAATGCAGAAGTGTAGGTATATTATAGCTAAGGGACTAAACTTGTACGGTTGATGTTCATATGGCTTCCTTTGAAGACTTCATATTCTATAGACTAAAGTTGGGCTACACAATCAAGATGATTAGTGGCGGAGGTTAAACACTCCCGTAGAGTGGGACGATGAAATTAACATTTTTTGGGGAAACTTGATATTTATATAAAAATTTACACTGTCGGGTGAAAAAGTTACACTACCGGACTAAAATGTAAGTTATCATTGTTCAATGCCATGTAGACCACTACGATCTTGACAAGTAGACCACTTGGATGTTGGTACTACTCATGTTGACATACTGAGTTTTATATATATAATGAACAACATGAAAAAAAAGTCATTTTAGTAAAATAATAAATAAAAATAATTTGTGAAGAATGTTAGTAAAATTGATTACTATAAGTAAACGGGTTTGGGTTGTAATATTGTAATTAAATCAATGAGTATTTGGAGTACGAATAAGTTGTTTAGATGATTTAGACAAATAATTAAATCATTTATATATATTATTTTGAAATATAAATAAAAAGATGGTTCTTATTGTAAGTATGAATGCTTCGACACGGTTGAATGTTTACATACGTTACATGTAATTTCTAAAAAGATATTCAAGGAATTGAGTGAAAGAAATAACTTCAATAAAAAACAAAGAAAACCCACAATATGAAAACACAAGTCTTCATATTTCTTTCATTTGTCTAATTTCATTACGAACTCAAAATAAAAAATAAAAAAAAGTTCATGAATGCGAGATTGAATGCGGGGAAATAGTGAAGAAGAACCTAAGAAAATCCCCAAGAACGAGCCGAGGGAGGAGGCTACAATGCCTCAAACCCACCTATAGCAAGCGCACCTCTAATACCTGACCAAGACCTCCATTTGTGAAGTATGTTATACACTTCTATGTATTTAATATGAACTATTAGAATATTCAAAATACATAAATAAATAAATAAATAAGTCTGTCACATGATAAACTTCTATTGGGTGAAGTTGTTACTATGACTAAGAGGTTGGCTGATAATATACAGAATAATCTATTTTTTACGTAAAATATTTTCTACCCTAATGGTTTGTTGGAGACAAAGGTTACTATAATGAGAAGACTACCAATAAAAAAGTGTTATGGTCTATGGGAAAGGAGAGAGAACAAGAGTGGTTCATGAGGTAGTTGGTAAGTAACCTAACCACATATACGCTAAGTTATATGTGATTTCAAATGTTATAATTATTCTAAAAAGGTTGTTTACATAACAAATCTTATGTTCATAATGTTGTATAGTAGGTGTGAGGGAGTCGTCCTGATTTGGATAGTACGGGGAAATATGATAGATGATGTGGAGGGTGGCTATGAATCTGACAAACAGTGAATATTCACACTGCTTAGGAGGAAAACAAAGAAGAAAAGAAGCTGTTAGGGAGTTGGAGTCGGGAAACTGAATCTGAAAAAAAGGGCAACACCTCTGCTTCCCTCTCGAAAATAAGAGAAAACGAGAATCCAGGGGATGGGTTTCACTGACTACCACTATATGTGGCTTAATTCTTCAATCTCGTAAATAACATTTTGATGGTTTAATTTTGCCTAATTTCAATTATGGTCTAGTTGTGTGTCATTAAATGCATGACTTGTTAGGATAAAAAAAAGTTGCCTTGTTTCTCAAAAGATAACAGTGGTTAATGATATAATTAATATTTTCATGGAATAAGGAAACAAAAATAAAAGAAGGAACAAATGAAATTAGATGTTTTAATAGCATATTAGAGTCGATCAAATTCATGAAAGAAGAGGATGATTGGGATTGGAATGGCGAGAGCTCAAGTAACTTTCTATTCAATCTCTTAAACACATCATGATGAATGTTACATATTTAATAAATCAGTAAAAAAATTTGTACGGATAAAATGCGTACACGTTATGGTATTTTATTTTACATGAAGAATGACCCCAAGAATTCCATCTTTGTGTACTACTCCAACCAAAGATGTTATATATAAGTACATCACATTATCTACAAGTTTGCTTTCACAAGAGATGTTTGGAGAATGATCTTATGGTAGTGTGAATTTGATTTTAACATAGAAAAGTTTCGTAAGTTTGTATTGTTTTATTTTATATTTAACGCTACAGTGTTATTCATGTGGAAAGCACAAATTGAATTGGTATCCAACAAGGTCAAATGGTCTTTAAAAAGGTTGAAGATTAGATAAAACAAAGTTATTCTCATGGTTGAAATTCTTTTTTAAATTTTTTTAGTAAATTACGCTTTTCGTCCCTGTGGTTTGGTGGTTATAACCATTTTCATCCAATAGTTTAAAAACGCCCGGTTTAACCACTGTGGTTTAAGATTTGTCACAATCAAGTCCAAACCGTTAGCTCCATCCAATTTTAACGTTAAATATTTTTGAAAAGACTATAATACCCTTGGATTGAAATAGTTACTTCTATACAAATATCCAATATATTTTATAACAAAAAGTAATTTGCTATCACACCCCCACCCCCTTCCCCTCCCCCTCCACGTCTTTTGCCCCCACAACCACCAGAATCACACCATCACCATTATCAAACCACCACCATCTCACACACACACATTATCTGTGTCTACTCTCCAAAAAACCACCACCGACAACTCTCGCCTGAGTGAGGGTGGCGTTGGTACGGTTTATATCTAAGCCGACGATGGGGTGGTTCAGATCTAGCTTTGTATCTCATTCGTGTATTCAAACCTAGCTTTGTTAGGTGTGGAAGATGAGATGGTTCATATCTAAGCCGACGATGGGGTGGTTCAGATCTGCCACGGTTTCAGGTGGTCCAGATGTGAGTCGACGATAGGCGGTGGTGCGGTGGTTTCATGAGTGAGGGTGGCGTTGGTACGATTGTTGTAGTGATGACGGTGTTGGGATGCCAACCATTTGGATGAGCGAGGCCGCCGATGGTGGTGGTTGTGAGGTGGTGGTAGTGTGTGGTGGGGCATGTGAGGCGGTCGTGGTGGTTTGGCAATGGGTGCGGTGGGTGTGTGGCGGTGCTTGTGAGGTGGTCGTGGTGGTTTGGCAGTGAGTGCGGTGGGTGTGTGGCGGTGCTTGTGAGGTGGTCGTGGTGGTTTGGCAGTGAGTGCGGTGGGTGTGTGGCGGTGCCTGTGAGGTGGTCGTGGTGGTGTGGCGGCGAGTGCGGTTGTTGTATGTTGATGGTCGTGCGGCGGTGATGGTAGCGTGGTTGACAATGGTGGTTGATCAGACTAGAAGTGGTGATATTTTTAGAGAGAGAGATAATATAAATAGAGAGAGTGAGAAGTGTGATTGTGTGTCTATATATATATATGTATATCAATATAAAAGTAACATTTTTTGTCCAAGGGTATTTTTGTCTTTTTACAAATATTTAACGGAATAAATGGATGGGGGTTAGTGGCTTGGACTTAATTGTGACAAATCTTAAATCACAGTGATTAAACCGGACGTTTTTAAACTATTGGATGAAAATGGTTATAACCACCAAACCATAGGGAAGAAAAACGTAATTTACTCATTTTTTTTATAATAAACTGGTCTAGTTGGAAACATAGCTACTTCACTTCACTCTAATTTCATACTCAAATGGTTGCCTAAATTTCAATTCAAGTGGGCAGTTAAAAAGTAGAGTCATGAGAGATTTGAACTAACTAAAAACAACTATTTAACAACAAACTCAAACAGTTATTTGAAAGCAAATGGTATGTAAAATTCGACATAACCTGTAAACCATAAATCAGTAACAAACTCAACCTCAACCGATCGTTTGACACTAAGCAACAAGTGATATCGACACAGGAATGGAATGAGATAGCGTTTGATCAAATAGCACATGTATAAATTTGGCTTAGTCTCGTTGGTCTACAGCAGTTGAGTAGTACACGTTGATAGGTCATTAATTTGGCTTATTTTGTTAACGGTTTCACCTTTGTAATTGAAGTTTTATATCTATTAAGCAAATAGAAAACATAAACGGACTATCTACATTGTTTTCTTTTTTAAGAGCTGCTTCATTGTTTTCTATCTACACACATGTAGGCTAGCCTAAAAACAAACAAACAAACAAATATACCAGTATTGAGAGTAGAGTCTAAAAGGGGTAGGTGGTGACCAGTTTTTTCTCTATCTTAAAAGACAGAAAGACCACTTTCAAAAAGACCCCCGGCTCGACAACAATAACAGCCATAAAACCACTAAATTTTGTTTAATGGTGTTTTGGTTCCACGCACATAACATTCTTTCATGAATCTTAAATTTTTCTTTCCTTTTAGTTTCACTAAATAATATCAATCCTTAAATTAGAGGTAGAGTTATTAACATTTCTTGTAGTAAAACAATATATCAATTTTAAATTTGAAAAATTATGATATAAATTTAAACACAAACATAACACTAAAAGTCTTTGTCATGGATAAAATCATAAAAAGTTTACTTAACTTGGTTCTTTCAGAACAAAGATTCTACATTTTTCGTTTCACTTTTTGTCTAGTCTTCTAATTTAGGTTTCTTTTACATTTTTTGGTTTTAAAATTCTTTATTTATTTTGTATTCTTTTTCAGAGTTTGCTATTATTCGACGATCGACACACATTTTTTTCAACGTAACAATTTCGTTTTTATAAACGTTTCGATTTTTATAAAAACACTTTTACAACACGAAAAATATCACAAAAATATATATTTTATTTTGTATAGCAAAATAGAAATAGAAAAGATCTGAATTGTTGAAGAACAAGCAAAAATCAGAGGATCTCAGGATTACTTTCCCCATAGTTTTCTTCATGGTGAATCAAAGTGCAAGGATAACGAAGTCAAAAGTATCATCATTGATGCTCTAATTTCAATATTCCTTCAACAATTCCATCGAAAAAGGTTAAAAAAACCCATAAAAACTACGGATGCATGATCGAAGTTTTGCCAAAATCATCATCATTAAACCGACGACTACAAAATTATTCTTCGATCTGGAAGAACACAAGCCAAATCATTTTAGATCTATAAAGGTTTTAAAAGAGATTTGGATGAAAACAGAATCGGATCTCAGGAAGATAATATTATCATCAGTTCCTATGAAGGAATTGCAGATAGATAACGCAGTTTCTTCATACACATCATCGATCCACAATATGTATTGAACAGAAACAAAATTTGGTAGAAGAAAAAGAACCGAGAAAGAAAAAACGAACAACAGTTGAGATGAATATTAAGGTTGATATGAATGATCTTAGGTTTTGGAACAGAGGATGCATACTTATAGCGGCAACACGAGCATATGATGATGATGATGATGATGAACCCTAATGATACACGTTTTCAACTTTGAAAGGACGAAATGGGCCGGTCTGGGCCGCCCAACTTTTCACCAGTGCCCAGTGGTCTATCTCTCAATTTTTACTTGAATTAATTTGCCCAAACACATGATTTTGTTAGACACACTTACGTAGAGGTGCATATAGGAACCGGTTAACCGACCCGACCCGGAAACCTGATCCGGAACCGATTCGGTTTGAAACCAGTACTAGGCCGAACCGGTTTCAACCCGGAAAAAACCGGCGGTTTGGGACCGGTTTGGAATATTTTGGGCCAAATCGGTTTGGAACCGGTTTTGATCCAACCCGGATCAGGAACCGGTCCAAATAATTCGGTTTGGAACCGATTCCGGCCGTTAGAATTTTTTTTTCAAACGGTAATATAGTTGTTGGAGCCTTTTTTTTTTACCTTTTTTCCAACTTTTTTTGACTATTTTGCCCTTATATGATATATATATATATATATATGCAGTGGATGTAATAGTTTAGTCACAACACTCAAAAGCTCAAAAACGTGCTTAAAAATACAAAAATGCACTCACTTTTTTACTTTATACTCTCATTGAATTATATAATATGGCTTCTGAAGCATTCGTTCCAACTGGTGGTTCCTCAAGTGCCGCTACCGTTGTAAGAATTCTACCAACAACGAGAAACCAAGAGATTTGGTGCAAATACGACTTATGTGAAACGTCGAAAGGTCAAAATAAAGCTCGATGCAAGGCTTGTGGTTTGTTTTTCAAGTCGGCTTCAAACTCGACTTTGAGAAACCATATGATCAAATGATGCAAGGCTTTGAAAAGTAAACCGAGTCAAGGCCAAACATCAATCGAAAACGGTGATGGTATATGGAACTTCAACGTAGATATGGTTTGAGATAAAATGGCAAAGTTTGTAATTCAAGAAGGATTACCGTTCGAACACTTCGATAACCCTCCGTTAACAAGATTGATTCAAGAAACTCTTCAACCACGCTACACTCACGTAAGTCGCGTCACTCTTAGACGTGATTGTTTAAAACTTTGGAAACAAGCACAAAATGATTTAAATGTTTTATTTGAAAATTTACAAACCGATATGAGCTTAACTACCGACGTTTGGTCCGCCCCACACGGTTTACCGGAATCGTACCTTTGCGTCACCGCCCATTGGATAGATCCAAGTTCGTGGCAAGTGATGAAACGTACGATTGCGTTTGAATTATTTGGATATCCGCATATCGGTGATAATCTATTTCAAATTTTAGATTTTATAATCAAAACATATAAATTAAAAAATAAAATTTTCTCAATGTCGTTTGATAACGCCTCGAACAACACATCCGTCGTTGATAAACTAAAACTAAAATATAAATCGGTTTGTGACGGTGTATTTTTTCATTCAAGATGTGTTGCACATATTATTAATTTAGTTGTGCAAGATGGTCTTGACGTTCCTGAAGTTGAAAATTTCAAAACGTCTTTCAAAAATATGTTACGTGACATTTTTAAAACTAGTAGAAAAAGATATTTTAATTATAGAAAAATGTGTCACGATACGAATTCCATTTGTTTAGGATCAAATTGAGATGTCCCGACTAGATGGAATTCAACTTGGAAAATGTTTAATAGTGTTTTGCGATAAAAGGAACACTTCATATTTTTCATGATGGTCTTGCGATGCGGGGTCGGGTTGTTCCGTTTCCGTTAGAGGGTTGGGAATGTATTCAACAAATAACTCAATTTTTAGAGGTTTTTAAAAACGTAACTACAAAATTATCGGGGGTTTATTATCCAACAAGTTGTCTAATACTTAATCAAGTGTATTTAAGGACACATAAATTAAGTGAATTTGAAGAAATAAACGACATGTTTTCAGAAATGGTGGCACCGAAGAAAGAAAATTTTAAAAAATATTTCACCTAACTACCCCTCGTTTTTACATGTTCCGCCGCACCTAGACCCGTGCTTAAATGTTTCGGGGGTGAAAACTTTAATTGATGAGATAACTTATGATTTACATTTACATGAACAAGATCCATTTTTTGTGGTTAATTTAATGAGTATCTTAAAAAATTGTTTAATGTTATCTTGAAAAATATGGTATAACATCAAACATCCACCGGTCATCGACCGTAATGGAATCGAGTTCGTCGAGCTCAAGTAGAGATCCGATTCTTAATTTATATAATACTTTGAGAAATGAAAACGGTAAACGGCAAAGGGGTAACACCCCGAGTAGCGAGTTTGGAAGGTATACCGGAACTGATTTTTTATCAACTATGTCTCCCGAGGAATTTCTATCGTTTGATATTCTGACATGGTGGAAAGGAAATGAATCATAATTTCCAATCCTAGCCGCTATGGCCCGTGATTTACTAACCGTCCAAGCTTCCACGGTAGCTTCGGAGTCTGTGTTTTATGTTAGTAACAGGGTTTTATTGATAAGAAGAACAAGACTAACTTCAACAGCGGTAGAGATGTGTATTTATTTAAAAGACCACTTAGATACGATCAACCGAAGACAAGATAAATCAAACCTTAAAAAAGAAATACCAATTGAAGAAGAAATACACGAACAAGAAGTACAAACCGGACTATCGTCACCGCTCTTCGACGAAGAACTCGCTTATGATTTGTCTCAACGCATTGGCACACAAACCGACGAAGACGATTATTAAAAAAGTTGTATTCGCAACATGTATATTTTGTTTTGTTTAGTTTATTTTTAATGTTATTTTTAATGTTTATTTTTAAATGTGTATTTTTAATGTTTATTTTGTAATTTTAATTGTTTAGTTTTTCGCAACGATTTTTAATGTCTTCACAAATATATAAGTGTTTAGTTTTTAGTTTATTTTTAATGTAATTTTTAAAAAACACCACTCAATAAAAATATATTTGTAGTTGTTTCAATTTATCTACTTTTAATTAAATTGTATAATTTAGATACTATTTATTAAAATTAAAAAAAATCGGTTTTTTAAAACCGGGTTTGGAATCGAGCCGGACCGGTTCCAACCAGGTTGGGTTTTTTCCACCCAAAACCCGGTTCCGGACCCGACCGGTTCTTGGTGAAAACCAGTCTGGAATTCTTTGACCTGAAATCGGTCCGGTTCGGACCCGAGCCGGTTCAGGGAAAAAAACCGATTTGTACACCACTACACTTATGGGTTAGGGCCTATAGGGTACATAAACTAAAGATTAGCTTTATGATAAAATATGCATGTGTCTACTTTGAGTAAATGTCTCCGGATCAAACCAATCTTTCAAATGCGATCTCTTTTACATGTCAACGGGTCAACTTTATAAGGACAGATTTACAGATTACTACACCTAAATGTAGAGAGTTTGTTGCAAAATGGACAGATTTACAGATTACTACATCTAAATATAGTGAGTTTGTTGCAAAATTTAATTAGAAAAATGAGTATTACAAGACTCATTAACCGGTCTATGACACCCACAAAACCAGAAATTCATAGAAGTTAATGTAGCTTACGGGATCACCCAAATGCAATGCATGGAATTTTAATTGCTATCTCTGCCTCAACATTGCTTTTATGCTTGAACCTAACTCTGGTCTCTTGATCATTGCCATGGCTCGGCCACCCCAAAGTGTTCAACGATGGAGGATCAAACCTGGGGTCCACTTCAGTACCCAAGCCTCCTACCACTAGGGCACCTTGAGGTGGTTTAAATTTTAATGTAATAAACTCTAGGCTTGTTACCATTTCACATAAGTGGTGACATGGCAACCACATAAGTTGGCTATCATATAGAAAACATGCCACATCACTAATGCCAGCTTTGTCAGCAAAAACTGTCAACATGTCACATCACAATACCAACTTAGCAAGAACCAACCAACAACTACCTAGTTATCTATTAAAGTTTTGCATTCGAATTGTAATGAAAGATTGGAATCATTGCATACAATGAAAATTGGGTGAAAGTTTGGCTTAATGAAAAAAGATTCACATGATTATGTTTGAAATGGTTAACCAATAAATTTTGAGGGGAAAGCTGTAACTATTGTTTGCCTAACTTAATGAAAACATGGAAATCCATTTGATCCACGCAGCAGCAAAAGGATACACAAAAGTCAAGCTTCAATGTGATGTACCGTATGCATGCCAAGTGAACATCGACCCTACCAAATGTGGTATATAAAATATGAGTATATTATATATGCAACGATAAAAATATTTTTAGTCTACAATGTAAAAACATGAAAATATATAATATTTTGCTGTAAGCAAGCAAAAAGAGTTTCATATTATTTTAGAACCAAAGTTTTTGAGCTTCAGGTCTCATTTCATAAACAGTTCTAATGTAAACCATAAATAGTTACCAGCATACAAAAATCAAAGCATGTTCATATCTTCAAAATCTTCAAGCATGAAACAACAAAACACACAGAAACAAAACCATTATTATTTCCATCAAGACAAAAGGCCAACTTTTGACCCATTATCTTTTGCCTCATTTGTCATCACAAGTTGTATGAAACACACATCTACAAAGACTATTCACATCACCATTAGTGAACAAAAGTTGGAAAGATCTTTACACATTTTACAAAGACTATTATGTACTTATATTCATGGCTGCCATTACTGTCATTTAGTAGCCCAAGTTCCCTTGTAGACCAAAAACACCTTCATTTGCTCTTGCTCCGACTTCCTTCTTAACTTGCACATTCAAAAACGCCTTCCTCGAACCCTGTAATTTGGGCTTTTTCATGTCCCACAGCACTCTAGAACTCTTCATGACATTTAGATTCTGCAGCAACACAAAAAAGGTAACGGGTCATGACTGGTTTGCGTAGAAACATGTCTTTTTTAGTACACTCGTTAATTAAGTTTATGGGTCAACACTTTCATTACTAATAAATTTCTTAGTACATCCAAAACAGGTTGGGTATATATGCATATCAGCAGCTCGTCAATTCAGATTGCAAAAAACAGAGTCCAGATCGATAGATGAACGGTTTTGGCACTTGTATACATTTACAATACACTTTAGTCAACTCTCTACATGTTGGACCCATTTGATTTGACCCTTTTGAGAGAACTAGTGCCAAAGTTGACCAATTGAAATGTAAATGGTTGAAATTGCCACATTTGGAAACAGGCATGCTCAAATTGGTTTTGATCCGCAAACCTTTTCTTTGTCTTTTTCTTCAAAAACTTTAATAAGTAATTTTTTAATAATCTAAATTCCAACATAAAAGGAACGTGTAATACAGACCTGATGAGCCTCCTTGGCTAATGATCCTTCTGAGTAATAAGCTTTAAAGCTCTTAAACGGCTTTTGGTCCTTGTCATAGGTCAAGTTAACACCTTGCTAATCTCATAATAAGTTTATATTAGTTATAAAAACCTCAAAACAATTAGAGAAACAAAATTGTTTGCAATTTTGCGTACCTGATGGTTCTCTGGTTTAAAGTTTGGAAAAATTTGCATACTTCTATAAATGTTTTGCTGCCAGTATGGATCATAGATCGGTTGTTTCCCATATGATGGCATACCATAATACGGATTGAAATACTGATTGTTACCAAGTATCTTTTCTGATGCAAAACGAGTCGGTAATCTTTGTGCACATTCTTCTTTACTCATAGCAACACTAACATTCATGTGCTTTCCATGATAAAGTTTCCCTACATTAATTCAGTGAAACCAAGATCAAGATTAGGTCAGAAATGGAAAAAAGGTTAAAATTAATGAATTATAATGCAAGATGCAATTGAATTAATCACCATTAAGGGAATCACAAGCTTTCTTTGCTTCATCTGCATTAGAGAAACACACGAATCCAAGCCCTTTGCTAATCCCAGTTTTATGGCGTATAACTTTGGCCAAAACCACATTCCCAAAATCACCAAAAGTTGCCTCAAGAATTTTCTCATCCACAGATGTATCAAGATTCTTAACGAAAAGATTTGAAGCATTTATCTTGTTCTTTTGATGAGAAAGTTTCAAGAACCCTTCTCGTTCGGCTTTCTTCATAGCCTTTCCAACAAACCACTCCTTAGAACCTGTTTTCATGTACAAATTTAAGTATTCAAACGCCTATAAACAACAATTAATCATGTAAAAACCAAAAATAAACAAGTTATCAAGCTTTGTTTACCGATCACTGCACCGTTTAGAGCTTCAATGGCCTTTTTCGCACTTTCAGGTGACTCAAAGTTGACAAACCCAAAACCTCTTGACCCCCCTTTAGCATCCTTCATGATCACAGCACTTGTGACATTCCCATATTCAGAAAACTTCTCTTTTAACTGATTCTCAGTGAAATCCGAGTCAAGATTCTTCACATACACGTTTGTAAATATGGGTTCCTTCCTTTCACTTTTCTTCAGAAACTTGGCCACAGATCTTAACAAGAAATATGGTTAAAATCTTACTATTGCATGAATCAGAATGTTATGAACATAAACTCTCAGCATAATCAAACCCAAATCATTGACAAACTCAAATTCTATTAGTCGATAAGCATTGCACAAACTGATAATATATGTTGGGAGATGATAATCCCAAAAGATTGTTCAATCTCATGAACATGTGTCAAAATACGATGATTGATTTCGGTGAAAGCATATATTGATGTAAAAGAACAGAGAGAAAATTAACCCAAATCAATGACAATCTCATGAACATGTGTCCAAATTGATCATACAAGTTTTTCTAGCTTCCATACATGCACAAGTTGATAATATGATGATGTGATTAGATGAAAAGCATGAACTGATGTAAACAACAGATGTAAAATTAATAACAATTGGTTGAATGATTAAGAAACATACATGCGTTTCTCATTTAAAGCAGATCCATCTAGGGTTTCAAGCGCGTTATTAGCCGATTCCTCTGAATCAAATTGAACAAATCCAAAACCCTTACTCTTACCATGATCATCTTTTGCAATCTTACACGAAAGAATCCTCCCAAATTTCCCAAAAACCTCTTCCAGTTTCACATCAGTAACCAACGGATCCAGATTCTTCACAAACAAATTCGCGATTCCAGTTCTCCTCGTCACCGGATCTCGTTGACACCACATTATCCTCATCGGTTTCCCCCTCAATTCAGCATGATTCAAACTCCACAACGCCGCTTCCGCTGTACGAAATTCATCCAAATCAAAAACCCACAAACGAAATCGATTCAATCAAATCATACAAACAACATAACATAACAAATCAGATCAACGATCGATGGTTAACAATTACCGTGAGAATGAGTGTAGAAATTGATATAACCGTAGCAAAGCGATTTGTGAGATAAACGGTCTCTGCAAACGCGAACAAAACTCACTGGTCCGATCATGGAGAAAAGTAGGAAGAGATCGTTCTCGTTGGTGTCGGGGTGAAGGTCGCCGACGTAGAGGGCGGAGCGGTGGTGGGTCGCCGGAAGTTGCAGAGGCGGCGGCGGCGGTGGGGTTGCAGATGTGATCTTCATTGCTGTTACGAATGGAATCAAATGCGGAGAGATTGTTGATGAATTTGAAGCTCACTGTGTGTATCAATGGCGTATGTAGTATCAGTATGAAGATTGTGTAGTATATAAGTGTATTTATAGTTGGAGAGATTGAGTCTGTTAGTCTGTTATTAACCGTTTTTTATTCTTCAAATCATTTCCCTCCTTTTTGTTATTATTGTTTGATCATTATACTCTAGAAAATTAGATAAATAGATCTTATATATTTATTTAATAGTATAATAATTTTGAAAATAACTATTTGTATCATTCGTGTAGGATCTTTTTTTGATTCAAGTTTTTATTATTTTCTATTCCAAACTTAATTCCTTCAAGTTTCAATTTATACAACAAATTTCTGTTACACACTTATTTACTCTACAACTCTTAGATATACAAATCTAAATATATTACATTCATAATTCATAATAAGACTGACTTGACCGTTAGAGGATGATCTATAAACTTAAGCTATAAAGGATCTAGTCAAAACGAACTAAACGGTGTCGATCTCCGACGATATCTGGCCCGGGCCTTCGGGTTCGAGTCCTGTAAAACTTCTGCATATTTTACGAGCTCGGACTTTTGACCCTCCGACGAATAAGGCGAGCCCGAAAAAGCATCATCAAAGCCACCACTTTCTGCAATGGAACCAATCCTTCTATGTATTCCTAAATCACTATGCCTATGAATCAACCTTTGTGAATCCATAGACGAATTCGCGAAAGAATAATTACTATACGAATTCATATCTTCTTCAAAGGATTCTGCTTGTTCTAGCGACGAGTTTCTACTATGTCCACATTGGCTGCGATGGCGGTCGTGGTGGTGATCTGGGCTATTTTCGTCTTTCCCTCTTAAGAACTTCACGAGCTTACCGAAAAACTTGTGGTTTCTCTATGAGCCGATGGATCATTAATAGCGGGTTCATAGGGTTCACTGGAATCCATGGGGTTAGAAGAATGAGAGCTTGACCATCGACCTAAATCGAGTTCTGGAATGTATAATCCCATTTCGCTGTCGCCTTCTTGCTTAGCGTACTCGAGGATTAGTGTTTTGGCCTTTTGTTCTGATCTCGGGCTCAATGTTTTACTGAGATCTCGGGCCATTGTTTTACCTGGTTCGGGCTGATGGTTTCTAAGCTCGTAGCGTAAACAAGCGTTGATCCATCTCATGTACACGAGTTCTTCAACGTCACTGCATCTATCGGCTTGAAGTTGCTCGATTTGCTTGGTTAATTCTTCGTTTTGTTTCTTCAAATGCTCCCTTTCTTTTTCAAGCTTTTCAGTCTGCAATAAAAAGATAAGTAATCAAATACTTATGAACCAAAAGTTGGTACCAGTGTGTTTATGGACCCGTTTTGACGAGAATTTTAGACCAAACCACTAACTATGGTTTCAACGGGTCGGTCGGACTGCAGGTTTACTGGTCTGGCAGTTTAACTGTTCGGTTTTAGCTGTTTGAACCGATATTTGTACTTTTTTTCTCAAAAAATAATAGTTTGTATTAAAAATTTAAATGGAATGGAAAGGTGAGAATGTGAATATCTTACTTCTTTGTCTTCTAAGACTGATGTAGCAAGAATCTGAACCTGCTCCAATCTTTGAGTCAACTCAGATTTTTCAGCCTGCAAATTATAGTTTGACTTTCTCAATTCACTGACTTCATCTTCCAAATCCTTCAATTTACATAGTTTTAATTCAATCTCCAGATCAACACCAATCCCGCGCTTGTGTTCATCTTCCTGCATCTTTTCAACGCGTTGTTGAAGATCCAAAAGCCTTTCTTTGTTCTGTGCAGCCTCTGATCTTAGTTTCTTTTTAAGAACTTTGACTTTGGCTCGTGCAGCTTCAAGATCCGTTAAAACTTTATTATAATCCGCCATTTGTGATTCTAGTCTCTTGTTATCAGTCTCTAATGACTCGATTTTTAAAGCAAGAAGCTTGGCTTCCATGTTGTTTAATCTAAGACGGTTTTGAAGCTCCATGACTGCAGTTTGTTGTTCTTTGAGACCATAATATTCGAGTAATTGAACTTCTAAATTTCGCTCTCGTTCCTTAAGCATTGTGACCATGTTTCTTAGACTATTGAGTTCTTGCTCACTACTATCAGTGTTGACAATCGGGTTGACTTTTGGTAATGGATTTGTATCTGATATTGGGAGCTCGGGACTCATTTTTATGGCAGCTGAGTCGAATTCTTTCACGAGGTCATTAAATTCAGGCAGAAGGTAAGGATCTTTATCAGATAAAGACTTCTGCAACAGAAAACATACAACAAATGCTGTGAAATCTGAGGTCAAACTTATTAGTCCCAAGATCAAAATTACCATTGCTTTTCCCACATATGAAAGGCCAGTGACTTATGCACTATGGTAATTGTAAACAATTTAAATAAACCATGAAGATTTTCTTCAAGGTTCAGAAGAAACAGATTCCGATAAAATTTCAATAATTAACACATTTGACCTCAAAAGTCAAAATCAGTATGCAATTTGAAGTTCACAGGACAAATAAAGTTTATACATGATTTAAGCATCACTAAACTTATGTTATAGCTTAATCCTTCACTTAAAAGGGTGCAATTGCATTGTCAAGTACTTATTAGAAACGACTTATTTCACCCTAAATTAGGTAACTTTTCTTTTCCAAACACTCATAACACATTGTAATCACTTTTACCCAAACAAACTTGACATCAAATTGCAATAAATAGTTTAATCGCACTTCCAAACACTCCCTAAATCAGTAAATTATATGGCTAGATGGCGCGATTAGCATAAAACCAATCAAGTAACAACATCCAAACAAACAAATATATAAAACTTGAGTGAAAAGTATAATCAAGAATCTTACATGTTTATCCGTTGCCAATGGATCAAATCTGCAAGAATTTGTAGTGTCATGAGATGCATGATGCTCACTTTTCAAACTCCTTCGTGAAATCCTCTGATTATTGCGATCTAGACAAATATATGTTCATCAAACACATGATTTATTAAAAAATTCCAAACAAAAAAGCTCAAATTCAAACACAAACCTGCAGATTTCGAATGATCAGATGAAGATTTAGATGGTTTGCTCCTGTTGTTTCTGATGAAAGTAAAAAGCATCCCACCAAGTGAAAAAGCTAAAGCAATCCCAATTTTCAAAATCACTGGGTTCATGTCTCTATTCTCCCTCCCCATTTTCAAATTCAAATTCAAATCAAAATCAAACCCTAATCAGTTTTACACCTTCAGAAACAGAGCAAAATCAACCCTTGATCATAATCATGAAAACGATCCTTTGTCAAACTCATATTCAAATCAGAATCAAAATCAAACCCAAATCCCCTTCAAATCTTTAAAAATATAGCAAAATCAACCCTTTAACTCGAATCAAAATCAAACACTTTGCATCGTCTGAAGAAAAAACAGAGTAGAATCATCTGATCAACCCCTTAATTGATCGTCTTCTTCTGCACCTACTCCGACCCCTGGATCATAATTCTAAGAACGACCCATTTGAGAATACTAGTATATTAAGAAAACCCGTGATTCTTTTTCTATGAACATGACGTAGATTCGAGAGAAGTTGAGAAGGAAGTTACGGGTGGAGAATTGATGCTGAAGAACATAGCATTAATTTTGAAATTGAAAATTGATTAGTGGGATTTGGGACCAGAGTTGAAGTTGTTTTTGTGGGACTGTTTGGTGTTTGCTAATTGCGTGTTTGTCTTTGATAGCTTTTAGATTTGATTAATAATAATAATAATAATCAGATTGATAAATTATTTAATTGCAAGATGGGTTTGGTGTTATTGTCTTATGTCATGCTTTTTTTATATATATTTTTTAACAATTACTTTTACGTCGTGGTTTGAACTTTATGTCTTCTAAACCAAAAAGTTAATTTATTGGGGACGATTTCTTTATATAACTAAATAAACGTTCTGATGTGGTTTAAGTTTGTATCTTTTAAACCATAAAGTTTTTTTTACTAGTGACTAGATTATTGATTTCTTTAAAATGCTTAATGGACGCCGATTAACATCTCATATAGGGTTGTTCACGAGTCGAACCGAACCGAGTCAGGGCAAACTCGAACTCGGCTCGAATTTAAATCGAGCTAGCGTGTTACGGTTCGGTTTTAAAACCGAGCTGGAAATCCGATCGTTTTAGCTCAGTTTTAATTTTATAAACATAATAAAAAAATCAAATGCGAAATAAATTTAAAATATTACATAACTCATTACCGGTTTATATCCAGTTTCAGAACATATGAATTAGTTTAAAGAAAGTATATTCGACTTCAACAAAACACAAATAACTTCATCTTTATCTAAATCAAACGAATAAAACCCGTAATACCATATACAACAAGTAGTATAAATTAAAAGTATGTTTGAATAATTTATTATAACATATAAATATATAGAAGAATCACATAAAACGATCCAAAACAAACATTGTAGTTTAATATTTTGACAAAAAGTTAGATTAAAAAATATATTATATTCTTAACAAATAAGTAAATGCAATGATATATGTTATATACATAAAAACATATATATTACAAGTAAAATAATGCGAGCCATACGGAGCCGAGCTAACAAGCGAGTTAAACCGAGCCGGCTCGGCTCGTTGCGAACAAAGCTGAGTTCAGCTCGTTTTGATACCGAGTTGGCTCTGTTCGGTTTAGTTTAAAACCGCGCCATTTCAAGCGAGCTTTTTTTGACTTTTTTCCGAACGAGTTACGAGCCACGAGATATTTGAATGACCCTAATCTCATAGTGAAATACTGAAATTTGATTAGCTGATCGTATAAATAAAAGGCAAATAGATATTAGTTTTATCTCTTTACATTTTTTTAATAAGTTCTTTTACTATCTAATTTCATTAAAATTTATACCTACAAGAATTTAAGCTTTAAACCCATATTTTGTATAGGACAAACTTCATGCTACTAGGTCACTAAATTATATGTATTTCTTTAATTAAACGATTTAAGTATTACACTATCTTTTTTTTAATGCGAATTAGATTTTAATAATACAAATTGTTACTAATTGACCGATAATAATTCATATTATCAATTCAGTTGGTGACACTCTCAAATCTTAACATTCACTTTTTATCAATAACATTTTTAGTAATATAAGAATCAAATACTTATGTTTGATTTATACTCGACTTAACTTATAATAATGATTATGAATATAATAAAATAACATAAAATAAAATCAAGAGGAAAATAAACACAAACGTATAAATTTATGATAATTATGCCATCAAGATGGGCTAATAAAAAAATTAAAATTATCACTCGTCAAATTAATAATTTAAATTATTATAAGTCAAGTAATAAAAATTTAATCTTTTTTGAAACGTGACAAATATGACACCGTTTTAACTTCATATTCAAGTACTAGTTTTAGAAAACCTGTGTATTACACGGGTTGAATAAATAAAATATTAATATAATAAAACTTATGAAAAATAAAATGATATTTCAAAATATGATATGACTGAAATTACGTATAAATAAGTGCTATAAGTAATAAAACAGTGATATCAACATTTTATAACTTTATTTTTAATTTTTTTAAAATAATATTTTGTTCTAAAACAAACTGTATAAAAATATTATTTTTTAAAATATTTTATTATCATAACTACTAAATTAAATATTTTTGGTTTTTAAATAATTTACTTTTTAAAAACAATAATTTTATAATATATCGTATTTTTAACAAAGTTAAATAATATTATTAGTAATTAAGATAATTATTTAATAGGAGAGAGAGGCGGGAAAATTTTGGTGAGGAGAATTGTGGTGCTAACACGTGTCATACCAATTTACTCTTTTATTATAATAGAAAGATGTTGATTGGTTGCTGGGCTTATGAAATAGATATGTGGCCGGCCCACTAAAGCAAGCCTAGTGACACTCAGTCACACCCAACTATTAATATTTCATGTTGATATTTTACATTTTAAATCTATTAAATGAATTTTTATCGGTGATCTCTGAGGTAGTGTTTGGTATTACCGAATTGGATGTGTAATGCAATGAATAATTGAGGGTGAATGAATAGTAACTTGTTTGCTTGTGAAATTGAATAAAATGAATCATTATATAAGTAATCTTATTCCTCTTATCATATCAAATCCATTGCATCCACCCCATTCTTTTTTCATTCCATCCCATTTTATCTTTAGTCACCACCACTCACTCACCATCACCAACAACCACAAGCCACCAACCACCACTATCATTGATCACCACCATCACCGATCACCACCCCCCCACAACCAAACATTGGCCACCACTACCAACCACCATGGTCACCACCACTGACCACCAAGATCAAGAGCCACCAATTACCATCACTACCACCAATCTCCACCCATCACTACTATAATCAGCAACCACCACCATCAATACCAGCCACCACCACCACTAACCACCAAGGGCACCACCGTCAGCCGCCACCGCTATCGGTCACACCACCGACCACCATAGCCACCACCACCGCCTGCCACAACCGACCACCATTCATCACCTCCGTCAGCCGCCACCACCACTAACCAACACACCATTACTGGCCGCCATCGCCTCCGGGAACCACTACCGACCACAAGCCATCACCATTATATCCAATTTTACATTTCATTCCTTCATGTTTTCCTACTTGACAAACAACATAAAATAATAATTAGTTCCATTCTTAAAGGGTAACTAAGCTGGACAATAGAATACAATGATTCATTTCATTCTTTCATCCATTCTAATTCTTTCATACATTCCATTTCTTTTATCTATTCCATTACTTCGTCCATTAAATTAACTCATACTAAACAAACCCTAAGTTTTACCCAATTGGATAAAATTACCAGTTTTGAGGCAAGCATACCAAAATCTTCTAGCAAATCTAAACAATATTTTCTTTAAGACAAAACCAACCTAGTTAAACTTCTAAAACTTCTGTTACTATGAAGTATTTAAGTTTATGATGATCTCTGATTAAAAACTCCAGGCAATAAATTATTTTTGTTTTAAAGAAGTATTTGAGTTTATCATGGTTTCTGATTAATAATTTTAGACAATCACTATTTCTTAAAACTTTGAAGTTCATGAAAAACACTATATCATCTACTTATACCAACAAACTCCATAATAATGGCTCATCAACACATTTAACAAAAAATGAGTAATCATTTCTACTCTCTTCAAAACCATATTCTATTAAAATTGTAATTAGTTTTTCATTCTATCGTCTCAGGGTCTGCTTCAGACCATGAAAAGATTTGATTAAGCTACAAACTTTTGGTTCATTTTATAAAAATACCCTTCTAGAGGAGTCATGTTCACATCCTCACTAAGGAAACCATATAAAAAATACATTATTGATGTCCAACTAAAACATAGTTGTTTTATAAAGCTAAACTGAAAACACACTAGACGATCACCATCTTTTCAATTTTAGACAAAGTCATTAAAATTCATATCTCCTTTTTTAGTTGTAACCTTTTGCTACAAGAGCCTTATACCATTCAATCTCACCACTGGATCTATACATAATCTTGTATATCCACCTACAGGCTATAGACTTTCTACAACTCGGTAAATAAGTTAAAACCCAAGTTCTATCACTAAGTAAAGCATCTATTTCACTATTCATACCAAAGTTGAGGGATGAAACAAATCATAACTTTTCAGAAGAAAGATTTGAATAGTTTACCACATGGTCAACTCCATATTCAGCCTTTTCCTCCATAACATACTGATCTAGATACTTAGGAGTAGAGTTGGGAAAAAAGCGGGTAAGGACCTGACCGGTACCCGATTAAGGGTAGTACCCGACCTACTTCCAACCAAGGGCGGACCTATTTAGGGTTGAGGGGTAGCCTTCGCTACCCCTCAACTTTTTACGCGTAGTGTCAAAAAGATTTTTTTTATGTTTTTATGTAAAATTTTTTTCCTATTTTACGTTACCCCTGAGAAAATATTACATTACTCCTAAAAAAATTTTATTCTTAAAACTTTATAGAAAATTTTTTATTTTATAAAAATTAGTCTAATATTTTATAAAAAATGTTAACTTTTATAAAAATATTATAAAACCCAATTACCCAATTAACATTGAAAGCCCAATTTATAAAAAAATCCAATTATATTAAAAGCCCAATTTATTTTAAAATCTAATTAATCTTTAAAAGTCCAATTTTTTTACAAAACCCAATTTAATTTAAAACTCAAATACCCAATCATTTTACTTTCACAAAATCGGACCCCCCACCCCCAAAAAACCCCGTTGCCGCTCGCCTGCTCCAGTCCCCCTCCCTTGCTGTTGCGGCCTGCGAATCTGCTGCTGCTCGGCCGCCGCCGCTCGGCCACCGCTCGGCCATGATTCTTCGAAGAGTTGAGTGTTATTTGCAAGATTTGAAGCCTTGAATCTTTGATGGTATTCTTTTTACATTCTAGTTTTAAGTTTTATTTGCAAGATTTTTAGAATAAAAGATTGATTATTTGTTATTTGGTTTAATTTTTAGGTTTTATTGATAATTAGGGATTTGTATTGAAATTAGGGATTTGAGTTATGTTGTATGAATTAAAGATTAGGGATTTGAAATTAGGAATTTGAGATTTATGAATTTAAATTGTGTTATTTGTAATTGTAATTTGTAATCTTATTGTGTTATTTAAAATTGAATTAGGGATTTGAAAGATGAAAAAACAAGTTCTTATAGACAATTTTTTAAAAGAAAATTTCAAGAGGAATATATTGGTTCTAATAATAATACATCTTCTGTTACTCTTAAAGAATGCATTCTTTCTTTATTAGCAAATAACCTGCTGAGTATTGATCAGGTAAGTAATAAATTTTAACTTTTTACAATTAAACTTTAATATAAATTAATTATTTTTATGTAATTGTTTATTTTTTAAAACAGGTTAGGGGTTAAGATTATGATGGTGTAAGCAATATGCGAGGAGAGTTTAATGGCTTAAAAGCTATGAGTTTGAAAAATAATCCATCGGCACATTATAAACTTTGCCTTGCTCATCAACTACAACTAGTGATTATGGAGGTTGAAAAAAAGCATGACGGTGTTAAAGAGTTTTATGATTATCTTAACATGGTTGTTAATACGTTTTCTGCTTCTTGCAAACGAAAAGATATGTTACGGGAGGCAAAAAGAAAGAGTGTGGAGGAAGGAATCCTTTTAAGTGAAATTAAGATCGGAAAAAGATTAAATCAAGAGAGTTCCATAGTACGAGCCAGAGATACAAGATGGGATTCTCATCATGCAACAATCATAAGTATGCTTAAATTATTTCCGGAAGTTATTGACGTGCTTCGTTATGTTAAAAAAGAAGGAGATAGCACTCAACAATGAAGTAGTGCAAAAGGTATTCTATCCTATTTTAAGAAACTTGAGTTTGTTTTATGCACACTTGATGGAACATATTTTGGGACACACTGTTTTATCTAAATATCTTCAAAAAAAAGTCAAGATTTATTACAAGCGAGTAAGTTGATAAATAAAACAAAACAAGTATTGAATGATTTAAAGCAAAAGAGGCTTGATGCTATGTTGGAAAAAGTAACTTGTTTTTATGAAAAAATCATATTAAGGTGTTTGATATGATGGAAAGTAATAGTAACCCAAGAAACCGAAAGAATGTCATTACTAATCGACATCATTTTGAGGTTGAGATTTTTAATACGGTTTTCGATATGCAAATTCAAGAATTGGGAAATCGATTTAATGAGTTATCTACTACATTGATAGAAAATATGTCGGGTTTAAATCCTTGTAATGGATTTTCAAATTTTGACAGATCTAAGATAGAGTTTTTTTGAGATATATCCGGTTGATTTTAATATGAATGAAAGATGATGTATTTTGGGTGAGCTTAACGTGTTTTATCACTCAGTAAAATAAGATGATAGATTTACAAACTTGAATGGAATGTGTTATCTTGCTCGGCTAACGGTGGAAAACGGAAAAAAATATCTTTTCCTTTGTTTTATAGGTATTGAAGCTAGCATTGATTTTGCCGGTTGCAACCGCAACCGTTGAAAGATGTTTTTCTAAACTGAAACTTATCAAGACGGATTTACGGAATCGAATGGGGGAGGAATATTTGAACAATGCTCTAGTATATGTGGTTGAAAGGGAAACGTTTGACGAAGTAACAAATGAGGATGTAATGCTTCGTTTTCAAGCTATGAAAAACTGAAGAAAAGAGTTCTGAGATCATTAGATATTTCTTTAACTATCTTTATTATCATGTTTTTTTATTTATATTAATGTAAGGTGATTTTTTTTAAAATTACGTTACCCCTGAAATAAGTTTTTAGATCCGCCACTGCTTCCAACCCATTTAAACCCGCTAGGTAGAACCCGATTCCTCATTTTATTCCCAAGATAGCACCCGATCCGGCCCAAATCCCGACCTGATTTGTACCTGGTAAATAAACCGTTTTGGACCCGATTTAGGTTAATTTCATGTTATATATGTTTATTTATATAATAAAAAATAGAAAAAGCATACCCGATTTGTACTCAATTTTGAACCCGACCCACCCAATCCAGCCCTATCCATACCCGGTTCCAGTGGGTATGGTATAGCTCCCCCTGTAGCCGGATCCGACCCGGTTTTGGGAAAACCCGGTTCCACTTTTACTTGATTAGGTTGAACCAGGTTCTGGGTTGAGCCCAATACCCGAAATGCCCACATCTACTTAGGAACTACTACAAGCCCACATATCCAGTCCGTCTCGAACGAGCCCAAATAAGAATCCACAGCAACTCAAATCGGGCCAAATCCATAAACAAATATTAGAACATATAAAAAAGACAAAATTTGAAAATTAAACTAAACTAGTAATAGATCCGCGGGCGTTGCCCCGCGCAAAACCATTAAAAAGTTTAAATTTAGCGTCCTCGAAAATTAAAAAAAGAACTCTTTATGTAAACCCACCTTACGGACTATGACGAAGGCGTTGAACCGTGAAAAATATTTATAAGTAAATATAAGATAATTTAAACATATAAGTAGGTGCCGTATTTTTCGTGACCAAAACAATAACCTCACAATCATAAAAATGTCACGGGTGAATGTTTAATTCGTGAGATAAAATCTCTTATCATACCTTATATATAGGATCAATACGGTTGTATACGAAATTAATCTTATAAAATCACTACGGTTTGACATTCTTTTATTTTCATTTTTCACAATGTAATCCATATTTTTTTTCTATTTTTATTGGCGTTCGTATCAATGCGATAATGGATGAAGTTTTATCCTGCAATTTAAAAATTATAACAAAAAGTTGTTATACAAATATAACTAATAAATAAAAATCATTAAATAAATGAAAAGAAATCAGATTTCAAACATGACAAAACACACACGTTTTCCCATTTCTCGATCTTTTTCGAGTCACACACATTTTCCCCATTTCTGATCTCGGTTTCGAGTTCTGATCAATGATTCTGAAGTTGCTACCCCTTTTTTTTCTCTAAAAGACGAAGTAAATCAAGATACAAAAATGAAACATCAATAATATTCTAAACTTGTGGTGCATAGAAATTACATACACAAATAATATAATATTATTATTATTTGAAAGCAGCTTATAATAATAGTTATATATTTAAGTTAAATGGGATATTCGTTTTCAAAAAGTGAAACATATACTCCGTAATAATATATTTTCTAAGAATAATTATTATAATATGCACACACATATACATATAAAAATACAAATAAAAGAAAGATCTGCCGTCATTATTTACATTTCATCATTTCATTTATATCAAACAACAGATTAGATGTCATTGTTTCATGTATAGCAATAAATTTCTAGAACATCTCACCAACTAATTATTAATTTATAGCATTGATTTTCTCATTTTCTTTTTTTTAAAGGCTCCTAATGGGGACACCGCATGGGTTTTTAGGGGTGGGCCGGTTCAAACGGTCACGGTTAGGTCTTGCGGTCACATTTTGGCACCTAACCGTGACCGCATGGACTTGATGTCACGGTTTGGGGTGTTTGTCCCCGTGACAGCATGGTCTTGCTTTCACGGTTCGGGGTGGTAGTCCCCGTGACCTCCTGACAACAAAACGACAAAATGACAAAATGGGCTGTTAAAGTTGAAAAGCGGTCACCAAACCGTCACGTGGAGGCCAAACCGTGACCTCTAGGGTACACGGTCTTAGTTTAAGGTACGACGTAGACGTGATTTGACAAAAGGCCGGGATTCCCGGCACAAACCGTCACGTGGAGGCCAAACCGTGACGGTTTGTGCCCCAGAATTTCACCTTATATACATTTCACCTTCGAACAATCGGCATATCCATTTCCAAACTAAAAATTCGCAATTTCATAATCCACACTCGAGATTTTTCAGCCTTCGTCATTCCAAAAACGCGTTAATTCGAAAACAATGTCGGGTTCGGGAGAACATTATCAAAAGCCGAAGCTTCCAAATTTGAATGTCATGACCTCGGTGATTCTGCTCTTGGGCTCGCAATCTCAAGCTTTTTCTTCTTGACTTACCCCGATATCGACGCTGGTAAACTCTCTGAACTCCGTGCGCGCAATGTTAGTGGTGAAAAACTCGCTCGGGTTGCAGTTCGCCTCGGGCTTTACAAGTAGATCCGTCACAACAAAGCTGATGTTCTTAGTGATAAGGTATTACATTATCAAGTCTACTGATATTCATGCCAATTATACATTCTGTGTTGCTATTAGATTTGGGGTTTTTTTGGTGTTTGAGGAGTGCATACTATTTGAATTGAGTTTACTATTAGCCTATTAGGCGTACCGATTATACGTCATGCATTGCTATTGAATTTGGGGGTGGTGTTTTGATTTTGTTAGGTTTGGGAGTTTCTTATTGCGGTTGAGGAAGAAGAAGGGATAGTTGTGCACGGTGGAAGAAGGAAACCGACCCTGCATAACCAGTTTTCCAAAGAATCTGCGCTGCGTTTTGTCTCCACAAAGATTAAAGT
Source organism: Flaveria linearis (assembly GCA_024085815.1). Taxonomy (NCBI): domain Eukaryota; kingdom Viridiplantae; phylum Streptophyta; class Magnoliopsida; order Asterales; family Asteraceae; genus Flaveria; species Flaveria linearis. The sequence continues at coordinate 1,542,885 of CM044007.1, read as the reverse complement.
CAACGCGTTCTGAATCAAGATTAAAGATAACAGATTACAAAGATTAATTAAGCAGATTAGAAAAAAAAGATGAACTGAATCGCACGTTTGTTAATGATTAAAACCATAAAATAGTGTTTGTTAATGATTTTAAAAGTATATAAACCTGAGGATAAATCGGTGCACCACCATATGCAACAGCAACTTTCACACCAGTTTCATAGCAGAATTTCTTAGCTTATTCAAATATCTAACGAAATAATACAGATCATAAGAACAATAGTTATATTATATATTCACGAAAAGATAGAAATGATGTGACGGTGAAACTAGTAATCGATAATCAATCATCATTTGTACAGACTAATGGGGACACCGCATGGGTTTTTAGGGGTGAGCCGATTCAACTGTATTGTGCATCTTATTTCTTCATTTGGCAGCCAGACAATTGGAAGGGGATTACCCGATGCCCAGTATGAGCTATCATTGGCCGAGATATGCATATCAAGAAGCACTAGAATGGCAAAATATGTACGAGGGTCGTTTAAATAATTACGTTAGAATAATGAATCGTCATAGAGGCACCAATGTCTCCTGTAAGATATCATTATCCGATACTTCATCATATTAATGAATATCCCTTTATTTGATGATGATGATGATGATGATGATGATGATAATGATGATAATAAAATAGTAATAATAATAATAATAGTAATATTAATAATATTAGTAGTAATAATAATAATAATAATAATTATTATTATTATTATTATTATTAATAATAATAATAATAATAATAATAATAATATAATAATAATAATAATAATAATAATAATAATATAAACAGCTGAATGATTGCTCATCAGTAGTTTTGTAAACAAAGTGTCACGGTTTGACCAATACGTGACAGTTAGGGTTTTTCAACCGTCACGGTTAGGGCTAACCGTGACCTTTTGGGGTATTGCTCATCAGTAGTTATTTAAACAGCTGAAACAGCTGAAGGATTGCTCATCAGTAGTTTTGTAAACAAAGTGTCACGGTTTGGTCTTGCGGTCACATTTGGCACCTAACCGTGACCGTATGGGCTTGCTGTCACGGTTCGGGGTGGTAGTCCCCGTGACCTCCTGACAACAAAATGACAAAATGGGCTGTTAAAGTTGAAAAGCGGTCACCAAACCGTCACGTGGAGGCCAAACCGTGACCTCTAGGGTACACGGTCTCAGTTTAAGGTATGACGTAGACGTGATTTTGACAAAAGGCCGGGATTCCCAGCACAAATCGTCACGTGGAGGCCAAACCGTGACGGTTTGTGCCCCAGAATTTCACCTTATATACATTTCCCCTTCGAACAATCGGCATATCCATTTCCAAACTAAAAACTCGCAATTTCATAATCCACACTCGAGATTTTTCAGCCTTCGTCATTCCAAAAACGCGTTAATTCAAAAACAATGTCGGGTTCGGGAGATCATTATCAAAAGCCGAAGCTTCCAGATTTGAATGTCGTGACCTCGGTGATTCTGCTCTTGGGCTCGCAATCTCAAGCTTTTTCTTCTTGACTTACCCTGATATCGACGCTGGTAAACTCTCTGAACTCCGTGCGCGCAATGTTAGTGGTGAAAAACTCGCTCGGGTTGCAGTTCGCCTCGGGCTTTACACCACCGGACCATGGTGCAAGATCCTAGTGCCACAACCCTACCTCTCCCCCCAACCATCCTTGTCACACTACTTCTACTAAATGCGTCTCGAAATCTCAACGCCGCTTCAGGTGTTGTAAAGTTAACAAACGCGAACCCAGCGTTAGTTCGCCGACTACAAAACAACAACAAATTAAAAGTAATAAAGTACCTGGATTCTAGCACGACTAACATCCGCAATCTTTTTGCTTTGAAACAAATCCTAATGTTTTCCTTTAACCGACGTATGAAACTTCCAAGCTGCTTCAGATGTTGTAAAGTTCACAAACGCATATCCGGCATTCAAACCATGCCTGTACGTATATATCAACGTCAAAACTTAGCTTACAGTGAGTACGTTAATAAAACTCCGATCGAACGGTGTTTCCCGCCTTTTCATTCTCAAGTTTACAGTGATAAAATTACGGAAATAAAAATAAATGTTTAATGCTGGCCCATCTGGCGCGGGCGGGTCTGGTCAGGGCAGCGATCCGGGGATGATGGATTAGATAAATATTTTGTTTGTATTTTATTTCTTTTTGTATGTAAAAACTCGTTGTATATATATATGTGCAGTTTCAGTTATGATGATTTGTATATTTGGTTGTGTTTGTTTGTGTTTCTTGTTTGTTTGCTTTATATTTGCAATGTTGATAATGTTAATTGTATATGTTTGATAACAACTGATTTTTACGATTGGGTTAACCATGTGATAAAATAACAACCAACTTGTTTAAAATTACTTGTAATATGACCATGAATTGCAGCAGATTAGGTTAACCATGTGATAATGTTAATTGTATCTGCGCTGCGTTTTGTCTCCACAAAGATTAAAGTCAACGCGTTCTGAATCAAGATTAAAGATAACAGATTACAAAGACTAACTAAGCAGATTAGAAAAAAAAGATGAACTGAATCGCACGTTTGTTAATGATTAAAACCATAAAATAGTGTTTGTTAATGATTTTAAAAGTATATAAACCTGAGGATAAATCGGTGCACCACCATATGCAACAACAACTTTCACACCAGTTTCATAGCAGAATTTCTTAGCTTCTTCAAATATCTAACGAAATAATACAGATCATAAGAACAATAGTTATATTATATATTCACGAAAAGATAGAAATGATGTGACGGTGAAACTAGTAATCGATAATCAATCAAACTCCGATCGAACGGTGTTTCCCGCCTTTTCATTCTCAAGTTTACAGTGATAAAATTATGAAAATAAAAAAAAGGTTTAATGCTTAAGGAAGATACACGAAATCAAACTCCGATCGAATGGTGTTTCCCGCCTTTTCATTCTCAAGTTTACAGTGATAAAATTACGGAAATAAAAATAAAGTTTAATCTTAAGGAAGATACACGAAATAAAAATAAATATTTAATGCTTAAAAGAATAAAAAAAATAAAAGCAATATGTCACGGTTTGGCCAAACCGTGACATATAGCCCCCTGCGCACAATCAATACCCCCATAATTACATACCCAATCAATACCCCCATAATTATATACCCAATCATTGACCCCAGATCTAACTGTCACGGGTAGGGTAAACCGTGACAGCTAGAAGTCACACCTGACCTAGCGGTCAAGGGAGACCTAACCGTGACAGCTTGGGTCGGTTTTCTCCAGGAAAAGCACGGTGCGTCTAAAATTTTCGTTTTTAAAATTATCTTAATCGAGTTCATCTATTCATTTTCATCTATTCATTTTCATCTATTCATTTTCATCTATTCATTTTCATCTATTCATTTTCATCTATTCATTTTCATCTATTCATTTTCATCTATTCATTTTCATCTATTCATTTTCATCTATTCATTTTCATCTATTCATTTTCATCTATTCATTTTCATCTATTCATTTTCATCTATTCATTTTCATCTATTCATTTTCATCTATTCATTTTCATCTATTCATTTTCATCTATTCATTTTCATCTATTCATTTTCATCTATTCATTTTCATCTATTCATTTTCATCGGTGGTTCCTCAGCAGCTATTCAGAGACGGAATAAATCAAAAAATGCAAAAGATAATATCGATCTGTTTAGTTAATTTGCCTCAAAACGCTTTCAATGAAATCTATCCATAAAATTTGCCTATTATCCGACTGGTATGCGCAAATGCATCTAGATACCACTTAAGAAAACATAGATAAAACCCAAGTAAAGATTCACTAAGAATATGAAGAGACCGATCAAGATTCAGTAGTTTTTGACTCAAAGAGATCAATGTATACCTGAGAGTTTCGACGTTTGTCACGATCATTGCTCTGCCTGCCTCAAGCATGTAATACCATGAAGGGTTACCGATATCACCTAGAGAACGACATGCGCGCAAAGATCGATTGGAGTTCCAACACCATACACCTCACCTGTAGTCAAGTCTACTTGTACCACCATCATCACCCAAAATCACCACTGTATCTCTGTTGTCTTCCATCTCTTTCATCTATATGAGATCCTCGTTCACTTTCTTAGGTTTGAATTGAATGAAGATTTTGATGAGAGATATGAGATGAGAGAGAGAGGAGGAGAGTAAGAGTGAGAGAAGTGTTTCTCTCTCTTTTAAGTTTACTGAACTTACAAAACAGAATAAAAAAACACAAAAAATTTACAACCGTCGATATCAAATTGAACGGCTCAAGATGAGTGTTTTACTATTATTGCATTTGCTTTTTAAACATATAGTAGAATTAAAAAGATTACTTGCACTTTGAATTGAATTCCAACATGAATTTTCAACAAGTTCAACTGATATATCGGAAGTACTATTTCAAGTATATGTATCAAAAGACCTTGAGAGTGGATATGAAGTATATGTTTTTCTACTAATGGCTATTGAAGAACAACATGTAACCTTTATGTAGTATATTGGATAAATGCCTACTAGATGTTTAATGAAATGTTGCGTTAACATAATAATGGTCTTCACAATTTAGCAATGACACTAGCAGCATATCTTGATGTCGTTGCTTAAAAAAATGACGAAAGCAACTTTGATTAGATGATGCAAAAGTGTGTGTTTTATCAAAGGGTTAATAATTGCTATTGTCGATGTTAGCTAATAGGCAGGTATGCTAGACGATGGTTTAATGGTGTATTTTTCCTTTAAATTGATTCATAAAATCATTTGCATATGCTTGAAATAAAAGAGCCCTACAACTCTACAAGTATTTAAAAAAAGTAGTTTACCATGAAGTGTAAAGTGATTATCAGTTACCAAATAAATGATAGTATTAAATGATTAAAAATACAAAAATAAAAACAAACAAAATTATTAGAGAGATCTAAAAAACAAAACTTGACAAACGTAACCAGGTGGTGCTTAAACTTATATTCATGACATACATATATAGTTAACCAATTTTAGTAAACCCGTGTAATACACATGTTAAAAATATGAAAACAACATAATTAATAAATGTATAAATATTTCGTATGATTAAGTTACGTATTATTATAACAATGAAAGATAAAAAGTTACATTTGTAAATTATAAATATTCAAACACTTTTTGGAATAATATAATATATAATCGACCCATATAAAATTAAAACTAGTTGTCTTAAAATCACACTAACCTAAAATAAATAAACATATCAATAAATATTTTTTTTTCTTTTTAGTCCTTTTTAAATTGAATCTTATTTAACTATAAAAATATGTATAGTTTAAAACAACATGATTACACAATTAAGTTGATAATATAAAAAATTAAATTTAAGTATAATAAATTATTACTACTAAATGAGTTTCTTAAAATAAAATCTTGACTAACATAATATATTGGTGGGAAATTTTTTTGAGGAGTAACATGAGAGTGTCATGTGCCATCCTAGTTAATCTTTTATTATCTAGTATAGATATGGATTAACAAAGTTTCTTAAAATAAAAAAAAATTGACTAAAATAATATATTAGTTTAGACGAAATTTTTTTTAAAAGTAACATAAGATTGGCATGTGCCATCATAGTTACTATTTTATTATATAGTATAGAAGTATAAATATAGATTTTATTAATCATTGCAATGAACAAAAGTCACATACGACTAATATGGTTTACTTATAATGGTTTTATAGGTAGACATTTAACTTGAAACTTTAGCTAATGATAATATATTTAATTTTTTTTTCTTAATATCAACTACCTTTAGAAAAGCGAGGTTGTTACGGTATAACAATAAGAACAAATAATAGACACAACAGGTTTAATTTTTATAAAATTAATATGAGGAAAGATTACTTGTTTTGTCACCAAGAAAGTAAATACACTATCAAATAGAAGTTTTCCCTAGGATTCTCCAATGGTTTTCCCCATATTATTTTTTTATCTAGAAAAAAGATTCTTTAAAATTGGATTGTTATACACATCTTCTCCTATAAATTTAAACCATTAATATAATTTTATTCATTGCCTAAAAGCAAAAATATAACAAAATCAATGGAGGTAACATTTTGCTTCTCCTTTATATTTCTACTTCTAATATTCATAACTCCTAGTGCAACTTCCATCACAACCAGCAACCAAATACACCAACTTCGACCACATTCGGGCTCATCTGGCTTCCCGGTCCCTAGTCTCGATTGCGTGAGTTGGAGGCTAGCCGTGGAGACTAACAATATTCAAGAATGGAAATTGGTCCCGGAATCATGTGAGGGGTACATCGGTCATTACATGTTGGGAAAACAATACCATGATGATTGTATCATGGTGACTGAAACTGCTTATATCTATGCTAAAACGCTTAAGCTCGTAGGAGATGGCAAAGACGTTTGGATATTTGATATTGACGAAACTACCCTCTCTAACATACCTTATTTTGCCCGATCCGATGTCGCATTTGGGTAACCATGATTTTTTTTATATTTTATATTTTTTTTACATTTTTATATTTTTTAAGTTATATTCACAAACACTGATGTAAATGAGTAAAACTAGGTTCAAGCTTGACTCATTTAATTCAAAAAGAGCTCAAGTTTAACTCGATTTACTATTTTACTTTATTTCTGAAGCCCGAGCCCGAGTCATGATTAGTTTTAAATTCTAAGCCTGACTTATTTTTTATCTAATATTCAACTTATACACATTTATAGTTATATACACCCACATATCTATATAATTATGTGATTATTATGTAAATATAATTAACATTATTAAAGAAAGTTTATATAAGGAGTCTTGTTTAAAATCACGAGCTTAGTCAAGCTCGGTATAGACTAAGCTAACATATTAAAGCTTATATACACCCACATATCTATATAATTATGTGATTATTATGTAAATATAATTAACATTATTAAAGAAAGTTTATATAAGGAGTCTTGTTTAAAATCACGAGCTTAGTCAAGCTGAGCATGTGAAGCTCGAGCTTGTTTTAAAATGAGCCTCGGTATAGACTAAAGCTTGTTTAGGCTCTATTCTGTCACACCCTCAAAATCCACGTGCGGAGTTCTACCGCGAGGCGTGTGAACAAACCAGGATCACAGCCAATAGTTACTCGGAACGACTCTATATGCACCGGTTAACATAACAAACCAAACTTCAAACTTTTGAATTACATGCGGAAGCATAAAGTGAACAAATCATCCCAAATATGTGAAAGTAGTATATGGCAAGACAAGTGCCAACCAAGTAATTGAAACCATAAATAAAAACAAGTAAATACGGTTTAAGTTCAAGTCTCTAAAATGCATGCTGACCCGTGTGGTGCTCCTATCAGCAGTTCCAGATTAGTGACCTGAGAGTAGCATACTAAAAGTCAACACATGGTTGGTGAGTTCAAGAGTTTGTGTTTAAACATAACAGTTTAGCAAAAGTGTATATCGAGTTTGCGATTAATCATAACAGTTTAACAATAGCGTGTATCAACCCAATGGTTGATCAGTTCAAGAATTTACAGTTAAACATCACAGTTTAACAATAGCGTGTATCAATCCAATGGTTGATCAGTTCAAGAGTTCACAGTTAAACATCCCAGTTTAACAACAGCGTGTATCAACCCAACGGTTGATCAGTTTAAGAGTTCACAGTTAAACATCCCAGTTTAACAATAGCGTATATTTAAGCATGTGCATTGTAATGGCTAGCTAGTCCATTCACAAACGATATTAAATAGTGATTTCGACATTGAAGCTGACTATGTCATGTTTGCCTCCCGTCACGACTTCACCATATCGTGACGAATAATCATAGGACAAATTGCACCCGGTTGACCTCAAGTCACACAGGTGGGGCTCGTCACACCCAGTAGTACTACCCAACTTTCCCCGCTATCCAATATTAACAATTCGAAAGTGTGAGGACTTGTACAATGATAACAGCACTATATTAATATCCATACACATCTTAAATATATAAAAAGCGTTTGTAACATTACCAGTATGCTATCTCCCCCAAAAACAGTTTTAATAAAATAGTGGGGCTTGAACTCACCTCAATATTCTCGTGTGATGTTGATAAGCTAGTGAATTGCTCCTAAGGAATTATAATTCACATAAGTAAATAAATACAAATTTATAACCTAAATAAGTAGATCTTTGAACTTGGTGTTCAATTGATTTAGGATTTGGTTCTCGGGAATTGGTTATAAACATATAATTAAATCATTTAGTTATTTTGTTTTAATAACTAAAGATTTATATTTCATTTGATTATCTCAATAATGATTTCAACATATCATTATATTCTAAATAAATTATAAACATTATTTAATTATGTAAGTTTATATTTAATTTTGTAAGATTTTATAAATATTTATAAAATCAAATTTTGCATTTATATTATCAGAATTATTCCATAAATAATATAATATCCATTAATAATTTAATGATTTAAATTATTATAAATAAATCCATTTTTGTAAAGATAACAATTTTAAATAATTATTTACATAAATAAATAAATAAGATTTAAAGAAATAAATTTCCAGAAATTAACTATATAATTTCTAAAATTACCAAAGTTTGTAAAAACTATTTTTATAATTTTTCAGAATTTTTTTATATTTTTATAAGGCTCAGAAAGGCTTTAAAAAAAAATGCTGGGGGCAGGGGTCGAACCCCTGACCTCCGGTTCACAAGCACACACCCAAACCAGTAAACCAAGGCCTCGGCCGCGGTTAAAACCCCTCTTTTAATTGTTTTAACTTAACCCAAGTAATCCCAAATCACCAAGAAAACCCAGGTTCGATCCTCAACCAAATCGAAAGCCAAATCGATTTCAATTGCATCAGAACTCATGGGGTTATTGTTCCCCTTGTAAAAACGAACACAATGGTGTGTTTAAGTACCTGTTTCGAAGTTCTACAGTGGTATACGATCGGTTGCAGGTCCGCGGCAGAGAGGTAATCGAACTGATAATTTTCAAGTGTTTGAGAGGTGTGTGAAGGTATCATTAGCTTAGGGATGCTTATATAGCCAGTCCCGTTCGATTAATTTGAATATAATACAGTGATAATGCGTTTATGGTGAGTGGGTCGGCCGAAAAATTCGGTTTAGTGGTAAACACACCACACCGACTTGAATTATCAAATTGAAATGGTCCCCGAGTTCGGTCCATCCTCTAGAAGGTGTCGGTATAGTTGGATTGCATCATAATCGCGATGTGCTTGGCTTTTGGGGCTGCCGGAGAGCCGTCGGAGGGCCGGCCGGAAAATCGAAGGGGACGGGCGGCGGGTTGGGTTTTTAAAACAAATTTACAGAATGGCCCCTATGGTTTTAAAATGTTTAAATTTTGTATTTTAAGTTTTTAAAACAATTTTGGAAATTACAAAATCCCCATGGACTTATAAATCCATTTAATAATTTTTTTATAAATTATTATTATTAGTAATATTATTACTATTATTATTATTATTATTGTTTTCATTATTATCATTATTAATATTATTATCTTAATAATAATATTATTATTATTATTGTTATTATTTTTATTATTATTAACATTATCATTAAATAATAATAAAAATGTAAAAATAAACTATAAATTCACAAAAATTTTTTATTAAATCATGAAAATTTTCGGGTTGTCACATCATCCCCCTGTTAGAGGAATTTTCGTCCCGAAAATTAAGATGTACTGGCAGCATCCTTGAACAGGTTAGGATACTTGCGCATCATTTCGTCCTCTCGTTCCCAAGTGAACTCAGGACCACGCCGGGAGTTCCACCGAACTTTAACAATTGGAATCTTGCTATGCTTAAGCCGTTTAACTTCCCTATCCATGATTTCGATTGGTTCCTCGATAAACCTGAGTTTCTCATCTACTTGTAGTTCCTCTAAAGGTACAACAAGTGATTCATCGGCTAAACACTTCCTTAGGTTTGAAATATGAAACACATTATGGACTCCACTTAGTGAATCAGGTAAGGCTAGTCGATAGGCCACTGGACCTATTCTTTCCAGTATCTCAAATGGTCCAACATACCTCGGATTCAGCTTTCCTCGCTTGCCAAACCGAACTACGCTTTCCACGGTGAGACTTTCAATAACACTTTGTCACCAATTTGGAACTCTAGAGGTTTCCGTCTCTTGTCAGCATAACTTTTCTGTCTATCTCGCGCTGCTGCCATACGATTATGGATCTGTACGATCTTCTCAGTCGTCTCGTGCACGAGTTCAGGACCGGTAAGTTGACTTTCCCCAACTTCTGTCAACAAATAGGTGACCGGCACTTACGCCCATATAATGCCTCAAATGGAGCTGCCTTGATTGAGGTATGATAACTGTTATTATAGGAGAACTCAACCAATGGTAAATGAGTTTCCCAGCTGCTTCCAAAATCAATTACACATGCACGCAACATGTCTTCCAGTGTCTGGATCGTACGCTCACTTTGACCATCGGTTTGCGGGTGATACGCGGTACTCATATCCAGCCGTGTTCCCAATGATCGTTGTAATGATTGCTAGAAATGAGAAGTGAACCGAGCGTCACGATCAGAAATAATAGATATCGGCACGCCATGCCGAGAGACTATTTCCCTTAAATAGATACGTGTCAGCTACTCCATTCGATCAGTCTCTCGGATTACCAGAAAGTGTGCGGATTTCGTTAAGCGATCTACTATAACCCAAATTGTGTCGCATCCGCTGGGAGTCCTAGGTAACTTCGTGATAAAGTCCATGGAGATCTGCTCCCATTTCCACACTGGAATTTCCGGTTGTTGAAGTAAACCGGATGGTCTCTGGTATTCCACCTTAACCTTGGAACAAGTTAAGCATCTACTTACATACATGGCTATCTCCGCTTTCATTTTCGGCCACCAGTAAAATTCTTTCAGGTCCTGATACATCTTGTCTGAACCGGGATGAATAGAGTAACGTGACTTATGAGCTTCATCCATTATCAGCTCTCGTAAATTCCCGTACTGTGGTACCCAGATTCGTTTCATAAAATAACGGATTCCATCAGCTTTAACCTCCAACTGTTTCTCCATGCCTCGCATGTATTCCGCTTTGAGATTCTCCGTCTTCAAGGCCTCAGATTGAGCAGCTTTGATTTGTGATGGTAGGTCAGAGTGGATAGTCATTTGTAATGCGCGCACTCGACGAGGCTTTAAGGTTTCCTTACGACTAAGGGCATCGGCTACCACATTAGCCTTACCCGGATGATACTTGATTGCACAGTCATAATCATTGAGTAACTCTAACCACCGTCGTTGCCGCATATTAACTCCTTTTGCTCAAAGATGTGCTGAAGACTCTTGTGATCGGTATAAATAGTGCATTTGGTACCGTACAAGTAGTGTCTCCAATCTTCAAGGCAAAAACCACTGCACCCAATTCCAGGTCATGGGTGGTATAGTTTTTCTCGTGAATCTTCAGTTGTCTCGAGGCGTAAGCTATCACCTTATCTCGTTGCATCAGGACACAACCCAATCCTTGAATGGATGCGTCACAATACACCACGAAATCATCTGTCCCCTCTGGTAGTGCCAATATCGGTGCACTACAGAGTTTCTGTTTCAATAGCTGAAAAGCCGCCTCTTGACTTTCACCCCATTTGTATGTCGTTCCTTTGTGGGTCAAAGCTGTGAGAGGTTGTGCGATTTTAGAGAATCCTTCTATGAATCGTCGGTAATATCCTGCTAACCCCAGAAATTGTCTTATCTCAGTCGGTGTCTTAGGTGTAGCCCAATTCTTTATCGCCACAATCTTTGCAGGATCAACATGTATTCCCTTCTCATTAACGATATGACCTAGGAATTGCACTTCACCTTTCCAGAAGTCACACTTAGATTTGGCGTACAGCTGCTCATTCTTCAATAATTCCAAGATCAATCGTAGATGTTCTTCGTGGTCCTCCTTGGTCCTAGAGTATATCAGTATGTCATCGATAAACACGATAACAAACTGATCGAGATAGGGTTTGCACACGCGATTCATGAGGTCCATGAATACCGCAGGTGCATTAGTCAACCCAAAAGGCATGACCAAGAATTCGTAATGACCATAACGAGTACGGAATGCGGTTTTGGAGATGTCCTCCTCACGGACTCGGAGTTGATGATAACCAGACCTCAAATCGATCTTCGAATAATAGCTTGATCCCTGAAGCTGATCAAACAAGTCGTCGATACGAGGTAGAGGATATCGGTTCTTGACTGTGACTTTGTTTAATTCTCTATAATCGATGCACATTCGGAAGTGCCGTCCTTCTTCTTAACAAAGAGAACAGGGGCTCCCCAAGGTGATGAGCTAGGTCGGATAAAGCCCTTATCTAAAAGCTCCTGGAGTTGTGATGACAACTCCTGTAGTTCGTTTGGTGCTAATCGATAAGGTGCTCTAGCAATCGGGGCTGCACCGGGAGTCAGTTCGATTTGAAATTCCACTTGGCGATGAGGTGGTAGTCCAGGAAGATCCTCTGGAAACACCTCTGGAAAATCTCTTACCACGGGAATGTCTTCTATTTTCTTTTCCTCGGACTGCTTGTCGGTGACGAGTGCCAGAATAGCCACACGCCCTTTTTGTAACAACTTTTGCGCCTTCATGTAAGAGATAATACCCATTACTGCACCACACCTATCGCCTCGGACTGTAAGAATTTCATCACCAACAGGGATTCGTATGATCTTCTCGTGACATATGACTTCCGCTTGCTTATTAGAGAGCCAATCCATGCCTACCACAACGTCGAAACTTCCTAGTGTAACAGGCATAAGATCTATAGCGAAAGTATGACCAGCGAGTTCTATCTTACAATCTCTAAGAATGTGTGTTACATGGATTTGTTTACCGTCGGCCAATTCTACGGTATATTTGGATTTTAAGGCAGAAGGAATATCACTTAGAAAATTACAGAACTTAAGGATATAAAACTCCTATCGGCCCCAGTATCAAACAGTATCGTAGCAAAACATCCATTGACAGAAAATTACCAGTAATAGTTGTAGGATCATTTAGAGCCTCACCTGAGCCAATGACGAAGGCTCTCCCTTTGGCTCCATTATTATTACCACCATTTCCATTGCCTCTTCCATCATTGTTGTTGTTGTTGTTGCCTTGATTGTTGTTGTTTTGGCCATTGCCATTACCGTTCTTCCTCAGCTGCGGACAGTTTCGCCTGTAGTGCCCTTCTTTCCCACACTCAAAGCAACCCTTTGAGGTCTCTTGTGGCTTCCTAACCATCTCAACACGGCAATCCTTAGCCAAGTGTCCCATTTTACCACACGCTGACACTTGTAATTGTCACATCTTCCAACATGATGATAGTTGCACCGTGGGCACCTCGGCTGTTTACCACCATAACTGCTCGATCCTTGATTGTTCGAGGCTGACTGGTTGAAGTTACGATTGTTGTCGAACCTCCTGTGTTGTTGTTGTGGTGTTGTTGCTGATGTTGACCACCGGACGATGATGTTCTATTGTTGTTGTTGTTGGTGTTGTTAGAAGTATCCCACTTCCTCTTGTTGTCGGACACGCTTGCCGCAACGCCCCGTTTTGGTAACCGTCCTTCCTCCACAGCTTCATCAGTCAGTTTGTGGGCTAGGCGGATAGCTTGCTGGATAGTAGCCGGGTTTGAGGAAGTAACCATACTCCTAATCTCTGGCACCAATCCTCGGATGTAGTGTTCCACTCTCTTGTGCATCTCGTTTACCATTCCTGGACATAGAGTGGCCAGCTCATGAGTTCTTGTGGTATAAGTCTCAATTTCTGATCCTTGCATCTTCAGCTGCCAGAATTCCACTTCAAGTTTTTGTACTTCGCTTCGTGGACAGTATTCCTCAATCATCATATCTTTGAACTCGTTCCACGGGAGTTGATTTGCCATGGCTTGCCCTAGCATTTGTACTTGCGCATTCCACCAAGACAATGCAGCACCATCCAACGTCCCCGTAGCGTATTTCACCTGGTCAGCAGGCAGACAGTTACATTTTGAGAATACGGACTCCGTCTTCTCAAACCATCTCACTAACCCTACAGCTCCCTCGGTTCCACTGTAGGTGTGAGGCTTGCAGTCCATGAAGGACTTGTAGGTACACGTTGGTGGTCCTGCTGGCTGTCTTGTTTGGGTAGCAGCTACCGCTGCCTGAACTTGTACGTTGATTAGAGCAGCTAATTCCGCAGGGGTCATATTAATAGGACCAGCGCCTTGGTCACCGACACCTTGGTTACCGGCACCACGTCCACGCACGCGTCCTCGTCCACGACCACGTCCACGTCTTTGGGCGTCCATTATTTCACTTTAAATTCACAAATACAATAATGAGTAATGAATCAATCCTTTTTATCTCATTATAGTAAACAATAAGGAGATAATGAATTCATCACCACCACAATGTTTATAACAAATTGAGTTTGTGTTTAGGTGGGGAAACAACTCTTTCCACATAGGTTCCAAATAAAGAAACGCTACGTAGTCCGAATCGTTTAAAGGAAATAGAATAGAATCATTCAGCTATGTCGTGCTGTAGTGTATAGACATTGCTTGTGAGTCGCCAGACTCGGTATTGTTCCATGTTCAGTAAAAAGGTATCCCATTTACCTTATGGACTTGTGTATTGACCATAGTTTATCACTCATCCCAGAAATCCCCAGGTAAGCATACCAGGTCTCGTAATGAGATATATGCGATATGCTAGCCTTAGCCCGAAGGCTTTTTGCCAGGAAATCCAGAATACAGGTGTCTATGTGTCACACAAGTTCATTTGGTTCATGAAATTTTAAAACCTCGATATGATTTTCATAGTTTAGACATAAAGTCTAAGGATTTGAACCTAAGATAATCAGTTAAGTTTAGGAAGTCTAGAAACAAGTAACTAACTAACTGTGTGCGGTTATAGTCTAGTGTGTATGCAACCTAGTTCTCTATAACCAATGGCTCTGATACCAATCTGTCACACCCTCAAAATCCACGTGCGGAGTTCTACCGCGAGGCGTGTGAACAAACCAGGATCACAGTCAATAGTTACTCGGAACGACTCTATATGCACCGGTTAACATAACAAACCAAACTTCAAACTTTTGAATTACATGCGGAAGCATAAAGTGAACAAATCATCCCAAAATATGTGAAAGTAGTATATGGCAAGACAAGTGCCAACCAAGTAATTGAAACCATAAATAAAAACAAGTAAATACGGTTTAAGTTCAAGTCTCTAAAATGCATGCTGACCCGTATGGTGCTCCTATCAGCAGTTCCAGATTAGTGACCTGAGAATAGCATACTAAAAGTCAACACATGGTTGGTGAGTTCAAGAGTTTGTGTTTAAACATAACAGTTTAGCAAAAGTGTATATCGAGTTTGCGATTAATCATAACAGTTTAACAATAGCGTGTATCAACCCAATGGTTGATCAGTTCAAGAATTTACAGTTAAACATCACAGTTTAACAATAGCGTGTATCAATCCAATGGTTGATCAGTTCAAGAGTTCACAGTTAAACATCCCAGTTTAACAACAGCGTGTATCAACCCAACTGTTGATCAGTTTAAGAGTTCACAGTTAAACATCCCAGTTTAACAATAGCGTATATTTAAGCATGTGCATTGTAATGGCTAGCTAGTCCATTCACAAACGATATTAAATAGTGATTTCGACATTGAAGCTGACTATGTTATGTTTGCCTCCCGTCACGACTTCACCATATCGTGACGAATAATCATAGGACAAATTGCACCCGGTTGACCTCAAGTCACACAGGTGGGGCTCGTCACACCCAGTAGTACTACCCAACTTTCCCCGCTATCCAATATTAACAATTCGAAAGTGTGAGGACTTGTACAATGATAACAGCACTATATTAATATCCATACACATCTTAAATATATAAAAAGCGTTTGTAACATTACCAGTATGCTATCTCCCCCAAAAACAGTTTTAATAAAATAGTGGGGCTTGAACTCACCTCAATATTCTCGTGTGATGTTGATAAGCTAGTGAATTGCTCCTAAGGAATTATAATTCACATAAGTAAATAAATACAAATTTATAACCTAAATAAGTTAGATCTTTGAACTTGGTGTTCAATTGATTTAGGATTTGGTTCTCGGGAATTGGTTATAAACATATAATTAAATCATTTAGTTATTTTGTTTTAATAACTAAAGATTTATATTTCATTTGATTATCTCAATAATGATTTCAACATATCATTATATTCTAAATAAATTATAAACATTATTTAATTATGTAAGTTTATATTTAATTTTGTAAGATTTTATAAATATTTATAAAATCAAATTTTGCATTTATATTATCAGAATTATTCCATAAATAATATAATATCCATTAATAATTTAATGATTTAAATTATTATAAATAAATCCATTTTTGTAAAGATAACAATTTTAAATAATTATTTACATAAATAAATAAATAAGATTTAAAGAAATAAATTTCCAGAAATTAACTATATAATTTCTAAAATTACCAAAGTTTGTAAAAACTATTTTTATAATTTTTCAGAATTTTTTTACATTTTTATAAGGCTCAGAAAGGCTTTTAAAAAAAAAATGCTGGGGGCAGGGGTCGAACCCCTGACCTCCGGTTCACAAGCACACACCCAAACTAGTAAACCAAGGCCTCGGCCGCGGTTAAAACCCCTCTTTTAATTGTTTTAACTTAACCCAAGTAATCCCAAATCACCAAGAAAACCCCAGGTTCGATCCTCAACCAAATCGAAAGCCAAATCGATTTCAATTGCATCAGAACTCATGGGGTTATTGTTCCCCTTGTAAAAACGAACACAATGGTGTGTTTAAGTACCTGTTTTCGAAGTTCTACAGTGGTATACGATCGGTTGCAGGTCCGCGGCAGAGAGGTAATCGAACTGATAATTTTCAAGTGTTTGAGAGGTGTGTGAAGGTATCATTAGCTTAGGGATGCTTATATAGCCAGTCCCGTTCGATTAATTTGAATATAATACAGTGATAATGCGTTTATGGTGAGTGGGTCGGCCGAAAAATTCGGTTTAGTGGTAAACACACCACACCGACTTGAATTATCAAATTGAAATGGTCCCCGAGTTCGGTCCATCCTCTAGAAGGTGTCGGTATAGTTGGATTGCATCATAATCGCGATGTGCTTGCTTTTGGGGCTGCCGGAGAGCCGCCGGAGGGCCGGCCGGAAAATCGAAGGGGACGGGCGGCGGGTTGGGTTTTTAAAACAAATTTACAGAATGGCCCCTGTGGTTTTAAAATGTTTAAATTTTGTATTTTAAGTTTTTAAAACAAGTTTTGGAAATTACAAAATCCCCCCTGGACTTATAAATCCATTTTAATAAAATTTTTTTTTTATAAATTATTATTATTAGTAATATTATTACTATTATTATTATTATTATTGTTTTCATTATTATCATTATTAATATTATTATCTTTAATAATAATATTATTATTATTATTGTTATTATTTTTATTATTATTACATTATCATTAAATAATAATAAAAATGTAAAAATAAACTATAAATTCACAAAAAATTTTTTATTAAATCATGAAAATTTTCGGGTTGTCACATATTCAAAGCTACTTTTTAACGAGTCGATCTTAAGTAACTTATAATCCAGACAACAAATGGTGTAACATAATATGTTTACTATTCGATGGGTGCAGGTCAGTGCCATATAACGAGACCTCGTTTGACGAGTGGGTGGCACAAGGGGTGGCACCACCGGTGCCTGGTGCGTTGAAGTTATACGAAAGGTTGGTTGGACTCGGTTTCAAGATTATATTCTTGACAGGAACAAACGAAGCTTTTGAAAAAGCAAGGATTTCTAATTTACAGAAAGTCGGATATTACAAGTGGGAGAAGCTCATCCTCAAGTAAGCGAATTAACCTCTCCAATGATTTCACATTATTGTGAAATAATAATAATAATACATAATAGGGAAAAACACTTTATTTACCCAAGTAAAACTTTATTTTAAGAAGCGAAACGGACTAGAAATCAAATTGATCTGTCTATCTTTTAAACTGTTTTAAAAACCAGATGACATCATAAATAATTTAAAATTTAAAAAAAGTTGTTACAAGCATCGAACGTGTTAAAAGAAAACAATCTGATTTCACCTGTTCTAGTCTAAACCATTTGACCTTTCGATTCCTAATTTAACCAACTGGTCTATTTAAACAACCATTTGACACTTCGGTTCCAGTTCAACCAATTGGTGTTGTTAAGAAAGAAAATTCTATATATACCAAAATGGATCAATATAATTATAAATATTGAACTTTATAACAATTTTATGACATATGTCTACACAAATGTGTTGTGGATATGATCACGCGATACATGAATTTCAATTCGTGTATGATCTCAGGGAAAGTCGGAATGGGGAAGCTCAGCTATAGCATACAAGTCGGCGAAGAGGACAAGGTTAGTGGAAAGCGGTTATCGAATTTGGGGAAACATAGGCGATCAATGGACCGATCTACTTGGAGTCCATTCGGGTAATCGAACGTTCAAGTTGCCTGATCCGATGTATTACATCAGTTAAACAAATATGAGATGGTTGCCTAATTGTCTCAGGTTTAATAAAGCATTGGTGTGGAGTCAAAGTCATTGGATGGTTCAAATGATCGTGTTTTGTTTCACATGTTGTTAATGAGTTATATTTTAATGTACAACGCTAATAAAAGATGATACATAGCACTTTTGTTTCACATGTTAACGAGTCTATATAACAAAATTCACCACTCACATATCTTAACCTTTCTTGTAATCAAGGTCATCCTCGAAAATATTCAAAATATTTTAGGTCCTGAGCCAGTATAAAAAATGAGCTCCTATAATATAAAGTTAATAAGCCGTTTGTAAAAATCTGTAATACGACAATGATTGTTATATTAGTAAACAAAGATATTGTAGCAAAATAATTTAATTTCCTTAAGCAAACCATGAGTCTCTCCTAGACTCCTCCATTTTTAGAATCAGTTTAAATTGGATAAATGATAATGGACTAAACCAATTACAATGATAATGGCCCCTAAGGTTTAATATGCTAAAATAATTAAATTGTTATTGAGTTTGTTGATGATGACCTATAGCTTTTTTTAATATACATATATTTATAATATATATATTTTAATTTCGGGCCCTAAGAAGATTGGACCCTAAGCGGTCGCCCATCGTGCTCACCCTTAGGGCCATCCATGCTCGTAATGAAATTGGACACTTTAGTTTGTCGCATATCCGAGGGGTGCAAAAAGTTAATCAAACTACACTTAAAATGATACTAATGTCATTAAAAAGAAGCACTAGACAAACATACTGAACATAGAAAAAGTTACATCTGTTAACCCTGGTTTTTTAGAAACTTTTAATCAATAATCATTTGAATTAGCTCCAACGATTTGAATTGCAAAGTTTCACTAATCATTAATCGTTTGAGTTAGCTCACAAAACATATTTCAATGGCCTAGATTCGTTGATTAAATCCAAGCCGTAAGGAATTCTTTGTTATAGCTTCTTCGCTTCCAGTACTTGAATGACACACAAAATTTTATGTATCTTCTTTATTCAGTTATTTAAAACATTAAGCGTAGGAAAAGATGGTTTATTCAATTATGTAAGTTTATTCTACAAAGTGTATTTTTGCTATAAAGTGTGAGAAAACATAATGAGTCTAAAAAAGACACAAAAAAATTGTGAGATCTCACAATCTAAATCGAAATTCAAAAAAGTAATTCGGAGTCTTTGTTCCTCTCATCGTCCTCTTTTAGGAAAAATAAAAAAAATAATGACACAATGACGTCATTGTGTCTTTCATAAAGACACAATGACGTCATTGTGTATTTCATAAATGACACAATAAAAAAACGTTAATTTTTTATTTTTTATTATTTTTATTTTTTTTCTTAGTGAGGACGGCTAAGGGAACAAAAATTCGGAATTACTTTTTTAAAATTCGATTTAGATTGTGAGATATAATTTTTTATGATTTTTTTGACTAATTGTGTTTTCTCAAACCTTTTAGCAAAAGTACATATTGTATTTGAACCTCTTTCTATTCAATTTTAGAATATATAGGAATTGAATGAGTCAAGGAGAAGTTTGGAACAACTTATTCTTGATAATTTGTCATTATGTCTAAGACCAATGGCCTCTTTCAAATGAAATTTGATAGGAGTATAGAAACCATACTCAAACAACACCGGTTTAAAAGTAACGTTTAAAAGTAGGATAGATTTACGTTTTTTTCGAACACAGAATCACCACCAAAAGTCCAAAACAAATGGTAGGTCTGCGACATATAATCGAAGATACAAATACACCGCTCTAGTTAAAAAATCATGTCTAAGATCACCTGCCAAAATTAAGCTAGCAAAAACCAAGCAATCTAACTCAGCTCTCACACACGATTAATTAAATCAACAAAATTCATTTTCCAATATCATCATCATCATCTCTAAAACAAGAGCTTAATTAACCAAACAAAATAAAATAGAAATTAGAGACACATGCATAAATAAATAACTAAAAACAAACATGGATTGAAAACTTAAACAACCAATATAAACGTGGCTAATGGGTCATGGGTCGGCATCGGGTGTGACCCGATATATATATATGAAAATCTGATGGCGATGTCATCTGTATAAGGCATACCCACAATCTAACAAGGAAACTAAAACCAGAATAACTATATATATAACACTAAATCATTACAACATCTTGTTTGATGCTTTATGGACGCTAAGTTCTTAACTAATCAAATTAATAAGCTGAAAAACTATGTCTATTAAAGGATTTGAACCAATAAAGTATTGGGTAACAATACATCAAACACTTGTTCCATGAGAAATAATCTACTACGTGAAACATGAAAACCAAAAAATATATCAATTAATGCAAATACACACAAGTGGTTATACTTAATTGTTGTTTATGAACAAAGTACATTTAACTAGCACCTTCAACAAATCTTACATCACTTATGTAAATGATAAGAATTAGAAATATTATGCCTCAAATACCACCAAAATGGTTGTACTTGCTGTGGATGAGATGTAAACCACATACTTAAGTCTGTTTGGGTGGAGTGATTCGAGGATGGGTAGCCTTTCAAGAAGTCTCCACTCGAAGTCGAAGAATCAAAATAAATTATTGAGCATTTTGTGGGCAAAACAGATTGATATATGGATTTAGATGTTACAAATGATATCATAGACACTTTTCTTCTATCTAGGATGGTGGTGCAAACTTCAGGACAATGAGTCCCCGGGGAGTGTTTGTGACACCTAAGCAAATCTCATGTTAGTATTTATGTTAGAGAAGTATATTTTAGTGTGTTGGATTATTTTGTTAATCGAGGAAATAACGTTATTACAATAACACGTTTCAGGTTCGTTTTGTTTGATTTGCTTGTTCAATATGTGCGCTTACAACATCTCACATCCTTGATCGATGTGGTAGGGAAAACTTCATCAACGAGGATGAGTAAATAGCGCTTGGGGGGGGGGTGGATTTCACCACTAGGAAAATTTCGCATTAATTATGACCACGAGAGATGTTGAGTTCATAATCAATGCACCGCATCCTCAAAAACAAATGGTGTAGGCAAAACTTGAAAACTAGACATTTAACTACCCAAATCTATCCCCTGGTACAGTTATTAGAACTAGTAAACTTAAATTTTGTACCTAAATTGAATTGTCAAATTTCAAATATATATCATTAAGGATTTACATATGAGTGCGTGTTTTTAAAATTAAACTAGCGATGTTAATGTTACTTTTAATATTTGATACCCCCTTAAAAATCATAATGAAAAAAGTTTCAGTGTGTGATTCTCATTTCAAAGAGTATCAACAACTTTTAGTCATCGCAAATAGACAAATTCTTAGACTTGAATTTTCAATTTTTTTTGCAAACTACCTACATTCCAAACTATATAGTATATATTTATATAAATTTCCAAACATTAATTAAGTAACGTTAATTAAGTATACGTTTTGGGGTGGGGGTTTGGTCTGATGGTAAAATCATTTGAAGTTAGAGTGCTGAATCCTGAAAGTCGTGAATCCCCCTTGAGATAAAATCACAAGTCAAGATTAATCGTGCATTTAATTATTAAATTTGTGTATGCATTTTTACTTCTTTTGAATGGCAATACTTCGTCTTTGTGTGAGTTGAATTTTAAATTAATCATGCTGTTATTAATTTTATTTCCTATGGTTCTTAAAATAGTGAACATTTAAGACTGAGTAGGACTTATTTGGAATTCTCACATGGAAAACATTATAATTTGTAATCATCCCAAATAGACAAATGTGTAGACTTGAATCGTCAACTTTCTTTGGAAATTACCTAGTAATTTTATTTCAGGATTTCGAAACTAATAATATATATCAAAAGAAGTTACCGTTGATGTAAAAGCAATTAATATCTTTGAGAACTACAACAAATCATTTTAACCATTATACTACTTATTATACAAATTGACAAAAACTAAAAAAAAAAAAAAAATGTAAAATTTTATATCTTTTAAGTGAATTTAGACCATTTTTAAAAAAGTATCAAGCATGTATAACGTTTAAATCGGTAAGTTCTGACCTATTCATAAATCAACAACTTTTTCCACACGATGAAATTTATTCTTCTAGGAATATGTTGAATATTTGACTAATACCAAGCAATATATGTCACACTTGTCATATTCAGTGGTGGAGGTACAAGGAATGTGAGGTTGAACTATTAAAGCATACACACACAAATTAAGCTATCAATCAGAAGCGGAAATGACATTGTTGAGAGTTTTCTTTTGTATTCTGATTCTTCATGTAACTGCTATGATTTATGCTCAAGATGATCAATCAGGTACGTATCGATCCATCGTAAGAATCATTCTTTTATTTGTTACTTTGTAAATAATATATGTACGTGCATAAAATGGACGCTTTAAGTTTTCAACCAATATGTTGTTAGCAGACTTCATTAGCCTAGATTGTGGAAGTATGACAAACTACACACAACAAGGCTTAGGCATACATTATGTTTCAGACGATGGCTTCGTAGAAGGTGGCGTGAGACATGACTTATCACAAATTCGTAACCACTCTGTACTCGTGTACAACAGTCTTAGAAGCTTTCCTGTAAATGAACGAAACTGCTACACTCTGAGACCCCGGAAAGGGAAGAATAATAAATATCTGATAAGAGCAATGTTTTTTACGCCGAGTCTAGAGGTCAACCCCTGCAATTTGATCTTCATATTGGAGCAGATTATTGGGCTACCGTTTCTATTTCAGACCCAACCAAATTCGTCGCCCATGAGATTATACATGTCACCTCATCAGATTACATACATGTTTGCCTCGTTAACACGGGTCAGGGAGATCCTTTCATTTCATCATTGGAACTAAGGATTTTGGATAACACCATGTATAAAGAACAATATCCACGATCATTATTCCTCGTGCGTCGTTATAGTTTTGGTACAGATGAAACTGTAAGGTCAGCATATTACATTTTCTTAAGTTCATTAGCGCGCATATATATAGACCTTCTTCAATACATTATTCGTTTTCTTTTATTGAAACAGATACCCAGATGACAAGTATGATCGAATATGGAGACCAAATACTTGCTGTAGAGCAGTACAAGCTATTGAACCAGGTTCTTTAGGACCTAATAATGAGGAACAAGTGCCATCAAAGGTCATGAGCACTGCCATTACACCAATAAACTCTACATTAACTAGATTATGGTACAGGGGGATGCTACGACTGACGATGAATATATAATCTACATTCACCTTGCTGAAGTTGAAACACTGAAAAGCAATCAGAAGAGAGAATTCAACCTTAGTATTAATGGCACCTGGATTGGAACAATTTCTCCCACAACTAACATAACCACAATCAGAAAACAAATATCAGGCGTTTCAAGGTCAACCTACGTGCTTAGCCTAATTAGAACCTTAAATTCAACCCTCCCTCCTATCTTAAATGCAGCAGAGGTTTATGTTTTGAAGCAGCTCCCACAAATCCAAACAGATGACCAAGATGGTAGATCATATATTACTAGAGTTAATTAATGCTATTATATTTATCGCGCTCTTTCCATTTTCTTACCTTTTTTTTGTTAAAACTAGCTGCTGCAATCTGGAGTACAAAGTCAATTTACGGGTTAAAAAATTCGAACTGGCAAGGGGATCCATGTATTCCACAGGAATACACTTGGGTTGGTCTTAAGTGCAACTATAGCGCTCTGGGGGCAGCTAAAATCACATCCCTGTATGTATTCTATCTGTTTCAATTCACAACCACCATTGAATCATATATATTGTTACATTTTATAACCACTGACAATTAACTACTTGATGCAGGAACTTGTCTTCAAGGGGATTGAGTGGAGAGATACCTCCTGCCTTAGCAAATCTAACTATGATACAATCATTGTAACTTCCTTTACATTAGTTTTTTCGATCTTTTAACATATTAAACTCTTGTTTCTTATTTATTTTTGTTTAATTCATTTCTAGGGACTTGTCCTACAATTACTTGACAGGAAACGTGCCGAAGTTTCTTGCCCAACTAGACAACTTAAGGGTTCTGTAAGTCACCTGGTTGTTGGTACAGAACCATGGTTAAATCTTTTGATGACGCGTAATAATCTTGCATTATTTTTCTTATAGCAACTTAACAGGAAACAACTTCACAAGACCACTTCCAGCAGAACTTCTAGAAAAATCAAAGAATGGGTTGTTATTGTTGAGGTTTGATACATACTTTAGAAAAGAAAGCAAAATCAAATCAACACTCACAATTAATCTTACATGTTCTAACATTCTGTTTTACAAAATCAGTACTGACAAAAGCAGTGGTGAAGAAAGCGGTGGTGAAGAAAGCAGTAACAATAAGGCTAAAATAGGTGTCATTATAGCGATAATTATTGGATGCATCGTGGTATTGTCCCTCGTCGTATTCTTAGGAATACAACTGAAGAAAAAAGGTTTGCATCATTCTTAACCTTGTAATCGATCAAATCACCTAATATATAATATCTTCTCATCTAAAATGTCAAAGTACTTAATAAATTTGAATTAACAAATGCAGCTTTGATCAAATGGGAGGAGAGTATTACATTGAGAAAACAACAGTATACATATTCTGAGGTGTTGAGTATAACTAACAACTTTCAAAATGAAATTGGAAGAGGAGGATTTGGAAAGGTGTTCCATGGAACTGTTGGGGATAAGCAAGTTGCTGTGAAGATGCTTTCTGAATCATCATCTCAAGGTTACAAGGAATTTCAATCCGAGGTAATGAACGTATTACTATTTTTATTAAAGACTTTGGTCGGTGGGACCAGGGTTTTTTTTGGTTTTTCATGTTTTGGCCACATAAGTTTGGGGGTTTTGCGTTTGTGCTGACTATATATGTCTCTTTCTTTCTAACACCTTCACCGATGGAACTGTGTCTCTGTCTATTTCTTTCTCACACCTTCCACCGGTGGTGTTTCTCTTCTCGATTTACACGATGAACTCTAGAGAGAGAGTGGAGAAAGAGGAGAAACAGTCATCCGACCTTTCGGAGCCTCTATCTATCCATCTCTCCAATTGTCTATTTGCTGTCGATGATGGTTACGATGTGGCCTGTCGTTGCCGATTTGACCACCGTGCCTTTTATGGCGACGACGGTACGGCCTTTCCCTTGGTAGCGTTGGCCACCTGGTCGTTGCCGGTTTGACCCGTCTGATTACCTATTTGCATCTGTCGATGATGGTCACAATTACTAGCCTGAGACTCTGCGATGGCCTGCCGTTGCCGGTTTGACCACCGCGCCTTTTGTGGCGACGACGGTGCGGCCTTTCCCTTGGTAGCGTTGGCCACCTGGTTGCCGGTTTGACCACCTTCAATTTGGTGCTCGATTATATTAGGGCTTTTAATTTCTTCGGTCGATGATGACGGGGCATGCCTGGTCTGAGACTTCGATTATCGTTTTGCATATGTCGGTGATGGTTACGATTACTAGCCTGAGACTGTGGTGGTTTGTGGTTGTCGGTCGCCGACCACCGCGCCTTTTGTGGATCTTTCAGATTTGGGGTTTATGGATCTTTCAGATTTGGGTTGGGTTGTAGCTTGGCTGAATGATGATGATTTGGCTCGATGATGATGAGATACCCCATCTGAGAGATTGAGACAAACTGAAAAGCAACTTGGGTTGAACTGTTAGATGGTTGTTGTGAGATTAGAGGCTATGATGATGAAAAAAATGTTACATGTTTGTTGTTTTTTGTGGATCTTTCAGACTGTGGTGGTTTGTGGATCTTTCAGATTTGGGGTTTTTGGGTTGTAGCTTGGCTGAATGATGATGATTTGGCTCCATGATGATGAGATTACCTCATCTGAGAGTTTGAAAGAAACTGAAAAGCAACTTGGGTTGAATTGTTAGATGGTTGTTGTGAGATTAGAGGCTATGATGATGAAAAAAATAATACATGTTTGTTGTTTTTTATGGATCTTTCAGACCGTGGTGGTTTGTGGATCTCTCAGATTTGGGGTTTTTTGGTTGTAGCTTGGGTGAATGATGATGATTTGGCTCGATGATGATGAGATTACCTCATCTGAGAGTTTGAGACAAACTGAAAAGCAATTTGGGTTGAATTGTTAGATGGTTGTTGTGAGATCAGAGGCTATGATTATGAAAAAAATATTACATGTTTGTTGTTTTGGCGTGACAATCGTTTTTTGTAGTCGCAATTGGCTTGGGTATATCATTTGCAGTTTGGATTGAGTTGTTGACGGTTATAGTGTTTCTTTGGTTGGATTAGAGGCTATGATGATGCAAAAAAATATTACATGTTCGTTGTTTTGGCGTGACAATCGTTTTT